>CM076584.1:1256456096-1256935284 GCA_034641835.2 Pinus albicaulis
GCCTCTTCAGTGATCAGTATTAAAACTACCACCTCTTTTTTCATTGGCATGCATGATCAAGTTGAGGTCCCCTCCAATGATGATGTTTATATTACCCTTACTGTCTATAAATGCTTTCATGGTGCTCCAACGTACTTCTTTATCTTTGTAATGATTTGGTTCATATATATTGTAAACAGTTACCGCAATGTTCTCTTGCGTATTCTGAAGATTGACTTTGATCCAGTCCTTGGTCTTGGTGACATCCAGTTGTTTCCAAGCATTCTGATTCCAAATTGTAGGAATTCCTCCAAAGGCACCTTTGGATTCCACCACGGTGCCCATCTAATTCTTCATTTTATTTATAATGTTCCCCATGTCTCTTTCTCCTTGTTTAGTTTCTTGAAGGTGAATTATGTCAGGCTTTTCTTGATTAAGAAGGTATCTTAGAGCGGTGTTTTTAGAGGGATGCCCTAGTCCCCTACAATTCCAAGAGAGGGCTTTCATCATTTCAGGAATTCAGGTTCAGATATTATGATAGTTTACTTGGTGTAGATTTTAGAATAAATGGTGATATAGTTTATTGTTAAAGCACCATGTGTTGTGAAAGTTATGTTTTCAAAATAAACTCCAATTATGTTAATACTTGGTGTGGCTAGGCTAGGTGTGATCCCCTGAGTGAAAAAAATGATCTATTCAAGTTAGAAAATTGTTATTATAATATTAACTAATATAACTAAAATAATGAAAAATAATATTAATGAAAATAATGAAAAATGTTACATAGGTTATAATTATTTTGTTGTTGATGGTAGAAAGCTTATTAATAAAAAAATATGATCACTACACTTAGATATTTAATTAATAGCTTAAATTTAACTTACATTATTCATTTTTAAAAATCTAGTTTTCACATGTAACATTTACATTTGAATTTAAATAGTGCACCTTTTAACTCGGCATTTTTGAAGAATTTTCAAAAATAAGGAATAGTAATGTATAGAAATTTTATTAGTTATAATGATTATATTTATATTTTCAAAATATATAAATAAATTTTATTTTTTTATTATTATAAAATTTAAATTATCAATATTTAATTTAAATTTAAATTTAAATTATTTATTTTATGTAAAATTTATTTAAATATTATGATAGTTTACTTGGTGTAGATTTTAGAATAGATGGTGATATAGTTTATTGTTAAAGCACCATGTGTTGTGAAAGTTATGTTTTCAAAATAAACTCCAATTATGTTAATACTTTAAAAGGCCGTGTGATCTCCTAGTGAAAAAAAAATATCTATTCAAGTTAGAAAATTGTTATTATAATATTAAATAATAAAAGTAATAAAATAAATAGAAAAAACAATATTAATGAAAGTAATGAAGAATGTTACATAGGTTATAATTTAATGTTTGGTTGTGGATGGTAGAAAGCCTATTAATAAAAAAATATGATCACTGCACTTTATTATTTTGTTTTTTCAAAAATATGATTATTACACTTCATTATTTTGGTTTTTTTTTTTTAATATCATAAAATGCAAGGATTCTTGATTCTCCATATATTTTGATTCCCAAGACTAATTCCATAGGCATTTTATAATAAGAGGTAAGAGATTGTTAACATTCTCTACTTAAACATGGTTAGACATTTTATAATTGGAAACAAGGTAAGAGATTGTGAACATTCTCTACTTAAACATCGTTAGACATTTTATAATTGGAAACAAGAGATTGGAAATCCTTCTCTCAAAACCATGGCTAATCAAGCCCATGAATATTCTATAGTTGGAAGACAAAGTTTGTAGACATTCTACACTTGAATTTTTTTGGAATTAGACATGAAATTAAAAGCTCTTATACTCTATAGTTAGACATTTTTTTCTAAAAGAAAGAGATTAAAAATTATTATTCCAATTAAAAACAACAATTTTAATAGTATTCCATATAAAATTGCATATGAAAATTAAATCAATTTTATTATAAATTAAAAATGAAAAATCAAATAAAATATGATTAAAATCTTTAATATATTTCAATTGAATTAATTTAATTCTAAATACAAAATAATCATATATTTATTAATATAAATTAAAATTTATTTATTAAAAATAATAATCATCCAATTTTAATTTATAATTACCTATGATAAGTTTTTTCTCCCATTGCATCTAAATAAATGTAACCATTGATTAATTTGGTTCTAAATCCAAATTAATTGCAAAGACAAAATAATCATATATTTATTAATATAAATTAAAATTTATTTATTAAAAATAATAATAATCCAATTTTAATTTATAATTATCTATAATAAGTTTATTCTCCGGTTGCATCTAAATAAATGTAACCATTGATTTCACTTTGCATAGAATAATGCAATTATTTATAAAAGAAAATAAATACTAAAAATTTATTAAACTTTTATTTCGTTATGGAGTTGACAAAAATATTAAAAATTTATTTAAGGGCAGTAAGATAATGAAATGCGTTAAACAAAATCTACTTAACGGACAATCAAGTTGTAGCTGGTTTACTCCGCAGAGACAACAGCGGTAAAGATAGCTGCATTAGTTGCATCACAGGAATTTCAATCACGGAGCTGCATTAGTAAAAATATATTTCTTCATAAAATCCACGCTGTAAAGGAGGTTCGGGCACTCACAAGCAAGCATAACCCTTTCTAAGGCAAGGCCTTGCCTTCCCTCTGCAGCTTGTTTCCTGCATGGTGTAGCTATCGTCTATCCATAGAAAATGTATCCAAAATCAATTATTCAACGTACACTGCCAATTACTCTACTCAGCATTACCCTCAGCTCCCATATATCCCCGTTATTTTGCGAGAATTTATGCACGATGTAGTTGCTATATTGGCATGTTACTTCAGAACCCAACAACTTTATCGATTCAAAATGTGAAGAAATATATTATAAAAAATAATGATAGATATATATTATAAATAATGATAATATTTCAAAAATTAAAATAAATTTCAAATTTATATATGAAAATTGTAATACAAATAAATGGTTTTCTTTCACGAGAATCATTTATTTTAGAATGAAAGGTTAATTTATTTAGCTAAGTTGTTGTTTTTTTTTTTCATTGAGTCTGTTGCTATATTATATTTGAAAAAAAAAAGATAGGGAGAAGTCTCTGTTACATTTTAATGATGGAGAGGACATTTTAATGATGGAGAGGACACTCAGGGAGGGGTAAAATGACAAAATAACGAGCCTCCATTGTGGCAACTATTAGTACTATATTGCATTATAGATTCATGATATATTCTAACAAACTGCGAAAGCATGAGTGCAAATTTAAAAGACATGAACAAAAGAGAAAGAGGAGGAATAAGGATTAATCAATGTTGATTGGTCGGTCAATTGAAGCATCGTTGTTGTCTTGATTATCATCTCAATTGGTAGTTTCTACATTGTTTGAGCTGGAACTTGGAGCAGAACATTTGTCTAGCATGTATTTCAGGATTTGGAGGGATTCTTCCATGTGAGCACAGTGATTTGAAGCGTTCAATAGCTGCTGCTGACAGGATTGTGCCTGTTGTTGGAGGAAGGCAATATCCACTTGATTTTTTTCTTCCATGTTTTTCTCTTCTCATGTTGGCACCAGAGGTCTGGGCAATGGATCGAGCAACATTCAGTAGATGAATTAATAAGCTGAGTGGGTGCACGGAGAGGTCGGGGTTGTAGGAAAACAGTGCTGAAGTGGCAGTAAATAAGTTAAATTCTCTGAGCAACAGAGGGGGAGGCACAGAAGGGAGTTCGAGACTATCACAAGATATATCAGGTAGTGGAGAAGAAATGGGGACAGGGGAGACTAGGGAAACCAGTACAAATAATCGCTCGCAGGTTTGTCCTGGAAGAACAAGGACGCTGTCATACCAAAGATAGAGAGAGGAGGGGAATGCAGGGTGCAGTGCAATCACATATGCAGGATTGATGAGGCATACCGAGGAGAGAGGGCATATAAATAAGAGAGGCACGAGGGATTAGTCGGAAGGTAGAAGACATGGGACGAGCTTCACGAGGGGATAAGGTCACGGGTAAGGCATCACAGATGGTATGGGGAGATCTTGATTGCGCTGATAGGATCTTGAAGAGAATCATGCAGTCAAATATTGAGGTAGAGATAGATATCATGGAAAAGGAGAAAATGATGTGCCATCTTGGTAGAATAGCTGACCGACAGGTCTACTGCAAGCTTTGTTAGCTAAGATATCAGCTTGTTTATTATTTGCTTTGAGAATATGAAAAAAGGAGAGATCTTTTAATAGCTTTTCTCAGAATATGGCATCTGTCGATGAGTCTGCTAAGAGAAATATTGGGAGTTTTCTTAGAATTTATCATCATATTAACCATAATTGTGGAATCACTGAATATCATAAAAATTTGCATATTTAAGTTCTTGATGATTTGGAGACCTTTGAACAGAGCATAGGCCTTAGCTCAGTTGTTTGACAAAGAGCCAAACCCCCATTCAAAGGAAGCCAAAATGCAACCATGTTCATTCATAATAAGACCTCCAACCCCATCAATGCCTGGGTTAGCCTTTGAGGCACCATCAAAGAAGAGTTCAAGTATCTTATAACCATCCATCCACTCGATAAGTTGTTTCTCCTTGAGTCTTATAATGGGTGAAATCCCAAATTGGGAAACACTTTTTGGTGGATGGCTAGAATTTGGGTGAAATTTTTAATTTCTCGTCCGAGAAAATAGTCAACTCAATTTCTCGACCGAGAGTTTTTAAAACTCTCGTCCAAGAGATTTTTAATGTTTCGCCCGAGAGTTTGATTGGGCTTGACCAGAGTTAAAATACTCTTGGATGAGAGTTAAGTATTTTCTCGTTCGAGAGTTGTATTGACATAAACTCTCAGACGAGAGTTGTAAAAATCTTAGCCTAGAGTTTTTTTAACTCTCGTCTGAGAGTTTTATTCTTATAAAAAAACCCTAAAACAGTTGTCTCCCCCGACATTCTTCACTTTCGTTTTTATTCATTCTACACTGCAACTGTCATTTTGGATGGAGCATTCGAGCTGTCGTGAGCACGAGCACGTAGATTCTTCTAGCCAGGTAAGTCTCTCCACATTTTTCCTTGAAGATATCGAAGGAAGGTTTATGATTTTTTTATTTTTTTATTTATTTTTTTCAGAAATGAAAGGCATGATTGCAAACAACCCATGCAACAGTACATTCTTCACTTGTTGCACTTTCTTGATTTTCCTGACACTCAATACAGAGTTCCATAATGTGATTTCTGCAAATTGCACAATTGTCAACCACAATATCCCACGCCCAAAGGGCTACAACATTCCACTTCATTATTTCGAACGACAATATCCCATCCCCAAAGGGCCACAACATTCCACTTCTTGATTTCGAAACGTTTGGCCTTCTCGGTGGAAGTGCTTGCTCCGGCTTGAGAGCTGGAATCCTCTCCAGAGGGCACGAGAATCATATCTATGTCTGTTGAAGCCATTTTCTGTTATAAAAAATTCTAAAGTAACAAACCCTAGCAACGGTGGCGACAACTGGTGATTTCACTCAGAGACCAACGACTGGCTAATGTTCAAAATCTAAGATCATTTAAGACAGAATAGTTCTTAACACATTGTTTGCGAGATCTCTTACTTCCCGAATGAGCTTCCACTTGGACTACCAACTTAGCAACCAAAGAATCTTGATTATGTTGTCCTGTATATAGTCGTACAATATCTGATGGTCTTCATGTATCTCCAAGGTATTTGTTGAAGAGAATTTGGTTCTTTTTCTTTTTTCCACATTGGAAAATGCTTGATCCTTTTTTTGTTCATCTTGGTTTTGTATTTACATGGCCCTTGTGACCCTTCTACTATACATGATGGGTTCTTTTCTTGGGGCTTGTGTTGGTTGAGATTGAGGTGGAGGTATCTCAACTCTTTCCTCTTCCTCCCTTGGGGCTTCCTTCTCCAATTTTTTTTTTTACTCACAAATATTTTCAACAAACTGATTATCTTTGAGAAACTGATCCCAAGTCTTTTCATACTTCTCTTGTTCCCATTCTTAGATTAACTTGGTGAGGCCACGGTGATATAACATTCTCTGCTCATTTCTAGGGTGCTTCTGAATTAGCTTTGTGATTTTGGTGAATCAGATAGTATGGCACATTTAAAAATTTTCTCCCTTAAAATGTTGCAAGATTCTGATGTGGTATAAGTAAATGAGGTTTAGTATTCCCTCAAAAGTCATATATGAAGCAACAAGGTTAATTCATATCAAGGATGTTTTCACCAGGTGTTATCCATTCCTCTAATTATCCTTCCATTTTAAACTTTTGTTTGCAATTTATACAAAATTTCATCCAAATGGTCAAAACTGAGTCTTACACCACTAAATATTTTTGGGCGCCATACCTACTGAGATCTTTTATTCTCAGTGCCTTCTTATAGGTTCCTAAATTATCTATTCATTTTGATGGAAAATTTCAACAGAATAACTCTGATGCCATGTAAAAATTGCATCTCATGGCAGTGGATCTGCACTCATAGAACTCCAGCTCTACAACTAAATCTGAAACCTTTTGAAGCAGCTATCAAAACTTCACATCTACAAACATAAAAATGTTGTATTGAATATAATGAGTTTAAAAAATAATGGATTTATGTTTAGGGTTTCATTCTTTGTTTGTGTTTTTCTTTTATTGTGGATAGTAATCACACTTGTATTAATTTTGTGACCTTGGTCAAACGTCTCCCCTCCCCTCAAGTGGTGTGGATGATGACGAGAGCCAATCCTAGGTGATTTTTATGGGACAAAAGTGTCTAAAAAATGCCACTCATAGCAGGTTCTCTTAGCTGGAGGACCTCTGCTAGCATCCTTTCCAGAACAAGTTCTTTGTATCTTTTAGTTGGCCTATTCGATGGCTCTTCCTTGTCTATCACTTGCCTTCTTAACACGGAGTGCATTATCTATGGAGTTTGTCTATTGACTTGATATTTAGTTATCAATTTTTTTATTATTGGGGGTTTAGGGGTTTTTATGAATCTATGATTGTGTTTCACATTCACTTATATCTTTGCTAAATTTTTTACTTGCTGATATAAAGAATTTTAGTATTTTGGATGTTTTTTTATCTTATGTCATTCTCTTCTGACCATCTTAAATTTGACATTGAATTTTGAGGCTATTTACATGATTGAAAATTTTAAATTTGACATTTAATTTTGAGCTTATTTATAGGACAAACAATCACATTTTCTTCCTGGAAATTCTGAGTGGTGGCATACCTGAAATGTGCGTTGTTTCATTCACAATGCTTTGTTTTTTTCTACTAGTAAACACTATCTATGTTTTCCCTTTCCAAATAGGAAACAACCAACCTGGTAACTAGCTCTAGCTCTAGTTTGAAGAAAAACATAGAGGAATTCAATGGGTTTGGATGGTAATTACATATACACAGCAAAGGCAACATAAGTCGAAATATGAGGGTGGTAGAGTATAAGTCAAAAAAATGATTTTTTAACTTTGAAAACATATTATAACTTTGTGAGTAATATGTGACTTTGTAGAGTTCATATGGCCTTTCAATAAAGGCATTTCATGAGTGCAATTGAGGAAGTGCTATGAAATATCAAAAGTGTTGAATAGAGTAATGATAGGTTGTATGGAAGCGGTGTTTAGTGAAGTAGTCAAGGTAAATGTAATGATAAGATAGTAAACTAGTGGGTATTGATAAATACAATAGATAGGATAAGACATGTTTATTTGCAATAGTACTAAGTTATATTTTGATAATAAAATAAGTAATAAAATAATAACTTTAACTTATTGCAAAGGAAAATAGGAGGGTTTTTAATTGGGATTGTAGATCAAATTTGAAAATTTTGAGGTTCATAACTAAAATTTTAGGATACAGGAAATAGATATAAAAAGTATTAACATTAAATTTTTATATGAGATTGCTAACAAAATTCTGGACATTGAAAAATGCTTACCATACTTTTTATACCATATAAATAATATTGTTGTTGGCTTTAAAATGTTGGAGCTATAGTACCTATTATCCATTGGTTGATGACATGACTTTCGATTGACAATTTGTTTTCTAATTTGTTTATGAGGGGCAGAAATTTGATTCAATACTATAGCAATAATGGCATCAGGCGAGCCCTCCAGAGACCCCTCCATGAGAGGAGGATTATTAAGTACATTGGTTGTTTATTTATGTCATGTTTTCAAGTAGGTTATATTTATTGTTCATTGTGAAAAATTGATTAATGTCACTAGAAAATTTGGCCCAATTTCCGACGGGCACTTCGTCGCTATTCCGACACATAGTCGTCGCAAGAGCGACAGTTCGAGGACGGGAAAAACGTGGTTTGCCATTACGTCGCAATTTCGATGCCTTGAGAAAGTGTCGCACTACCGACACTTTTTTCGTCGCCTGCAAACAAGCATCGCTCTTTGGACGTTTCCCAAACCGTCACTCTTCCGACGTTTGTAAACTGTCGCAATTCTGACGAAATGTGCTCTGGCATTTTGAACGTCGCTCTTCCTACGTTTTCATATCGTCGCTCTTCCTACGTTTTCATATCGTCTCTCTTCCAACATTTGTAAAATGTCGCAATTCCGATGAAATGTGGTCCGACGTTTTGAACGTCGCTCTTCCGACATTGTTATACTATCGCTCTTCCAATGTTTTTAAGCTGTCGCAATTATGACGCCTTACAAAAGTGTCGCAAGATCGACGCATTGCAAAAGTGTCGCAATACCGACGCATTCCAAAAGCGTCACAATACCGATGCATTACAAAAGCATCGCAATACCGACCCTAGGAAGAACTGTCGCAATATCGACGGACGTCACAATACTGAAAAAAATGGAAATCGTTCAAGACGTCGGAAGACCGGTGCTTACAAAGCGTCGGTATACCGACGGCGGGCTCAATTTTAAAAAAAAAATGAAACTTTAAAACAGGACAATAAATATCCAATATCTGTTATGAATTGTGGGCATTCCAATTTTTATGAACATAATTCGAATGTGAAATATTAATATAATAAACCACCCCACAGCGCTTTGACTATAACCAATCATATAAACATGGCTCTGTATTTCAAAAAATAGGTTTAAATAGAAACAAGGAAACATTTTTTTTTCTAAGTAAAGTTAATCTATTAACAGTGGGAATAAAATTATAGCATGACTGAAGTCAAAAAAATTGCCCAGACTTATGGCAAATTTGTCATAAAAAAATAAAAAAACAAGACTGCCCTCATACGGGGAAACCAGTCTTGAACGTTTTTCGGGTCATTGCATTGCCCACGCAGGGGAACCATCGTTTGATATATTTGACAATTACAATGTTTACATAATTCAAAAATAAAACAGAGGTCCAACACAGTAACATAAGCAAAAACATGCCCAATTAAGTGGGCCGCGAAGCAAGAAAACCAAACCAAAGAGAAGCAGCTACTCATCCGGTGGTTCTGCGACAACCTCCACTGCTGAGACTCTATATCGCTGGCCCCTTGGACAAATATCCCCTATAGGCTAAATATAGAGAGACAAGATGTTGCCTACCTGTCAGACTGAAGAAGAGATAATGATGTGTCAAAGAATTTAAAGAAACCCCCATGGAAATTTAATGGTCATTAAACTGCACAAATGGGAATCATCTTGGAAACCCCAACCTGCATATGCATTACCCAAAGGTTGAAAGGTTATAAGTGTAACATTTCACAGAATTAAATTTGAAAGGCATTAACCAGGAAAATGATACGGATTCAGAGAGCAACATTCCATGGATGGTTCTTATTCTTGTGCAATAGCTCAAAATGATTGGCCCTCTCAAAATACAGGGTGGGTTGTTCTAACCTCCTCCGTAATACCCTCCCTGACCTCCTTCTCCTCTGCTTTGAGCTTGGGAAGTCTCCACATCTCGGAAAGAAGTTTTGTCCTATCCCTGCTCCGGAATACGAATGAGATCAGAAACCCTGATAGAAATTTAATGGTCATTTAACTGCACAAATGGGAATGATCTTGGATGGATTCGAAACGGCAACCTGCATATGCATTAGCCAAAGGTTGAGACGTTATAAGTGTAACAATGCACAAAATCCAACTAGGATTGAATCTTAAAGGCATTAACCAGGAAAATGATTCGGATCCAGATAGCAACATTCCCATAGATGGCTCTTATTCCTTTGTGTAGTTGCTCAAAATGATTGGCCCTCCCGAAATACAAGGCGGGCTGCAGCCTCCTTGGTAACACCCTCCCTGAACCCTTCTCTGCCACCTAGAGGTTGGGAATTTGGGAAGTCTCCACATCTCGGAAAGAAGTTTCGTCCTATGCCATACTCCATCAGAATACGAATGATATCAAAAACACTGCAATAGCTGACTTCGCGTAGCCTGGTTGATAAGGAATTGGTATTATGTTCTATCCTTATGCTATCTTTGAAACCTTTGGAACTGCCAATTTCCAAATTTCAGGTAGAATCTAACCAGCAAGGGATAACCGCTTGAAACTCTCAACCTCAGGATTTCACGCAGCTATGAGACCTACCCATGCCACCACTTGAACATTACAACGCTTTATTTCTTTATTTTCTATGAAATATCTTCTAACCAACTCATCACGAAAATTCCCAGTCATTCACTTCCAGAAGCTTTCCAAGATGCGTAGAAGAGGCAGCCATTGGAAGCTTTTCATCAAACCTTCTGACCGAGTTTTCAACAATCGCTATTTTCTAATTTTTCTTTAAAACACGTATTGAATTCCTTTAATGAGAGAATAATTTACAGAGACGATATCCGTGTTTTAAATATTTTCTATAAAATGCAAATTAGGGACTACAATTAATGAAATTGTAATTTATAATTGTAAAAAATGCTTCAGTATTCTAGCTATTTCTTTATCTCTTTAATTCTTTAAATTGAGCTCTCATGCTTTAAATTAAATAAAACTCTACTCTACAGAAAAGAAGTAATCATATTTCTATATGGATTTGACATAAGATCAAGACGTTGCAGTATTACATGATGAAGGGCACGGAGGCCGAAGCCATTGTAGAAGAAAATTAGAGGTGCCACTGTAAGGAGATATTACACATTTTGCGTGGTCCCTGCTAACCACTTCAATGCACTGTTTTGCAATGCAGGACAACAACAAGACCAAACTTACAATAACCGAATGCGATTTA
The DNA here is from genome assembly GCA_034641835.2 of Pinus albicaulis. Lineage (NCBI taxonomy): Eukaryota > Viridiplantae > Streptophyta > Pinopsida > Pinales > Pinaceae > Pinus > Pinus albicaulis. Next base: position 1,256,467,281 of record CM076584.1, read on the forward strand.
ACGCCAACGAAAATCCCTAGCGCTGTTAATAAGGAGTTGAAATTGCAGAAAGGGTTAATGTAAAAATCATAGGGTTCAAATTTTCTGTGTTTTTTTGGTTTTTTGAGAAGACCGGTAGTTTATATATAATATACCAGTAGATTTTCCAAAACAAAATGCTGCCATAATTCCAAATATTTTGTCAAAAATAAACTCAGAAACTAAGGGTGAAAAAAATACATATATCAACATAACCACAAGATATTACCCCGGAAATATACAAAATGCATCAAATAAATCCCCCATATAATATACTAGACAAAAACAAAATACCATCTGAATCAAACCAAAAAAAAATAAAAATAAAAAGAAAGTATGATACGCATTATGGCAGCGAATCGATCCTTCCCCCCTGATATGGTCAGAGTCCAAGAGAGTGTAATGTAAATTGCCTGCATTTTCCGAGAGACCCTTCTTCGTATTCTCCTCTTAGTTTCGAACTCGTGACGTATTCTCCTCCTAGTTTCTAACTAGTGACGTATGTAATGTTAGTGCCCAAATTATGAGTGACCCGCATTTGTCGAGAAACCCTTCTTAGTATTCTCCCCATAGTTTCGAACTCGTGACGTATGTAAGGTTAGTGTCAAAATTATCAGGAGATTCCTTTAATCTATCACCCTTATCCGAAAATAAAACTAGGCAGAGCTGGAAGATGACAGCGAACGAAAAAAGAATGAAAATATCTATATAAAAAGTCTCTGTAAATTTTTATTTATTTTTAATTAAAATTTTGTATATTTACATAATTATTTTTATATAATAATTTGAATTTAATAAATTTTAAAAAATAATAATTTTTTTTTATATATTTAAATAATTATTTTATATAATAATTAAAATTTTAATTATTTAAAAAAAAATTATTAAAAAACTTAATATTTATACATAGTTATTATTACCCAATATGCACACTTTCAAAATCCAAACTAAGTAAAACAATAACTTCTTTCTTCTTTTTTTTTTTTTTTTTAATATATAAAAAAATATTATATTAATAATTTATATGAAATAAATAAAATAAACTAAACATTTTTATTATAAATAATAATCATATTATTTTAATTTTTGATATATATAAAAAAATATATTATATTAATAATTTAAATAAAGAATAAATAAATAAAATAAAAATAAAAAAGATAAGTCATATATAGTATAACTAAGTGAGTTATGTGTAATTATTTTTAAGGGTATAATGTTTTTTACTCATTAAAAAAACCAAATGCATCAAACTTGGTTTATATAATTTTAAATAATATTAATTATAATTTTATTTATTTAGAGATATAGTTTTAATAGATATATATTTTTTTTATAACCTAATTTTTTTAATCAAAATTTTAATAATTAACCTTCAATTTAATATTTTCAATTCAAATTTTCACAATTAATTTTTTCGATCCTATTTTTAAAATTTTAAAATAAATATACATTTAAATAATACAATTAGTTTTTATTACATTTTTTAAATGAAAAGTATCAAATTCCCATTTCCACTACATAAATCTTTTAATATTTAGGAAAATCCTAGAAATGTATGTCATAGAGCCGCTTCCAGGTTGGAGGGACAGACTTTCAAGAAAACTATAGGTAGTAAAATTTAGACAGTTTTAGACGATTAATTTTCATTAAAAAATAGGTGTCAATAACCTAACTCTATTGGGTGCTACACGGGAGATTGGGTGCTACAACTATACATGAATAGTCGAACCCTAGACGGGAGATTGGGTGCTACAACTGCACATAAATAGTCTCACACCCAGCAACCATGGTAATCCCGAGCATGCATGGTTGAATGATTGCAAATTGAATCCACTTATCAAATATTGTACTCTCAATTAGTTTTCACAGCCAACTAACCACGGGAATTATTAATATCAGATGGTTGCTCTACAATCCCTCTACACTTGGGGATGACGGCAAATAGTTAGAACCTGAAACTAAATTTAATGTCATTAAAAATCCCTGATGAAGCCTACCATTCAGGAACAAAGTTGTGGTTAACTAGAATCTGCTACGAGGGTTTTAACTAGGAAGAGAGTTAGTGCCTGGGAAGCACCCACCAGCCACTTTCAGCCCCTTCCAAATGCTAACAATTCTGATCCCAGCTTTCCCTTGTCCATACGCTCACCACTTTTGACCACTTTAAAAATTTTAAATGCCATAAACGGAGTGTAACACTGGACTATTCTATCATTTAGCATGTGATGTCTAACCTAACTATAGTAATGTGCACAGGTACAAATTCAACAAGGTTCGTTTCAGGCATCCAGAAAGTTATTAAACCAGTAGAAATTTTATGAGTGTTTCAACAAAGAAAATAATCTAATCCAATCCATTATCATTCGCCCTTGCAAATAAAATGCAAAATTATTAAACCAACAGAGAGTTTGAAAGTTTGAGAATGTAAAATCCATGGCAGGGAAAGTAAATATAAAATTATTAGACCATAGCGTTTTAAAAAAAAACTTAACCTAAATAGTGTTCCATCCCACAGAAATTAAATACAAAATAATTAAACCACCAAAAATTTTAGGAGAACGTTTAGAAAAAGACCAGAACCTAAACAGTATTCTTTTAACATTTGCTGAGACCCCAAATCGCTGGCGCCTTGGACAAATATCTGCGAGATGCATAGTGACAAGATCCTGCCTAAGGTGTTGTGTCAAAGAATTTAAAGAAACCTTGATGGAAAATTAATGGTCATTAAACTGCACAAATGGGAATGATCTTCGAGGGTTTCGAGACCCCAACCTGCCCGCGCTATCAAAAGGTTCGAAAACTAACCAAAAAGGGTTCGCACATAATCGAACCAGAAATAAATGAGCGCTTGGAATGCTCAAAAAACTCTAGAAATCTATCAGAAATCAAGAAACGCTAGAAATCTATCAGAAATCTATTTTCATTTATACAGAATTTGTTGCGCTTTCTTGCTATTTGATCTGGGTTTCGTTTGAGATTCATCTGTGTGTTGTTTATTTTTCTACTTATAGTAATAAATTTACTTAGATGCATCTGGGTGTCATTTGAGATTCATTTTTCTATTTATAATAATAAATTTACTAATAATACATTAAACTAAATTTATATCCAATATAACTTAGCATGCAGAATTAATTTATACACAATCATTCTTTTATTCCCCTTTTTTTGGCTACGGGCTAGTTATATCATGCAGAATTTATACACATTCCATTCGTTTATTCCCTATTTTTTTTTTGTTTTCTATGGGATACTCATATCATTTGAACTAAAGTAGAAAAAATTTCGGAGAAGGAAAATGTGTACATACCTGTAAGATGAGAGGGTGGCTCTTATTGTCTATCCATTACAATTCCTTGGATCATACTTGATTCTCTGCACCTTCTCCACAGATACTTCATTGTCCAACGAACAACACAATAAGAAGCTCTTGCGTTCCTTCTTTCCTTCCTGTAATGAATTTAACATGAGAATTTAGAAAATAATTCAATCTGACCAAATTATCGGAGCCAGCTGGGAGAGGATGGAAACAAATATAAAACATTAATTAAATTGCAGTACTCACACAGCGTCATGCACTGCTTCCACTGCCATTGTTCCTGGTCTCTCTCAGTGTTCACATACATAAAGATGACACAAAACACGGACTCGTGAATCCATCAATCACAGAACAATACTCACAAGCAAGAAAGCATGCATGCATAGAAACACAAACACAAAACTACAATCCAAACACAAACCCCGCAACAAAAACCTAAAAAACACACAAAAAAAACCACCAACAAAGAAACAAAAACACAAAAACCCCACAACAAAAACCTAAAAACACACACAACAAAACCACCAACAAAGAAACGCAAACACAAAACTACAATCCAAACACAAACCCAATAACAAAAACCTAAAAAAACACACACAACAAAACCACCAACATTGAGTGCTCCGCTCCACTGAACTTCCTAATAAACAAATTGGGAGAGATCAACCAGAAAGGACAGAATCTGATCGGATTAACTTTAGTGTTCTATATATAGAATCTCTTTTCCTCCACGATCTCTAGCAGTTGGAGTAAAAGCAAAAAGCAAATTTAAACTCAACTTTTCGAAATGATCGAAAGGTGACGACCACAATTCAACCCCAATTCACCGTGTATGAGAATTATTGTTAAGATTCGAGGGTCTCTGGTGCTGTCGGTGAATTCAAAATCAATCCTCCGATTCAGGATAGCCGTTATAATCTAACTGCAAATAAATATATATTTTTAGGTTAAATTTAATTTAACTTAGATATTTAATTAATAGCTTAAATTTAAGCTACATTTTTTATTTTTAAAAATCTAGTTTTTACATGTAACATTTACATTTGAATTTAAATAGTGCACCTTTTAACTCGGCATTTTTGAAGAATTTTGAAAAATAAGGAATAGCAATGTATAGCAATTTTATTAGTTATAATGATTATATTTATATTTTCAAAAATATAAATAAATTTTATTTTTTTATTATTATAAAATTTAAATTATAAATATTTAATTTAAATTTAAATTTAAATTATTTTTTTTATGTAAAATTTATTTAAATATTATGATAGTTTACTTGGTGTAGATTTTAGAATAGATGGTGATATAGTTTATTGTTCAAGCACCATGTGTTGTGAAAGTTATGTTCTCAAAATAAAGTCCAATTATGTTAATACTTGGTGTGGCTAGGCGAGGTGTGATCTCGTAGTGAAAAAAATGATCTATTCAAGTTAGAAAATTGTTATTATAATATTAACTAATATAACTAAAATAATGAAAAATAATATTAATGAAAATAATGAATAATGTTACATAGGCTATAATTTAATGTTTGTTGTGGATGGTAGAAAGCTTATTAAAAAAAAAATATGATCAATGCACTTTATTATTTTGTTTTTTCAAAAATATGATTATTACACTTCATTATTTTGGGTTTTTTTTTTTTTTTTAATATCATAAAATGCAGGGATTCTTGATTCTCCACATCTTTTGATTCCCAAGATTGATTCCATAGGCATTTTATAATAAGAGGTAAGAGATTGTGAACATCCTCTACTTAAACATGGTTAGACATTTTATAATTGGAAACAACGTAAGAGATTGTGAACATTCTCTACTTAAACATGGTTAGACATCTTATAATTGGAAACAAGAGATTGGAAATCCTTCTCTCAAAACCATGGCTAATCAAGCCCATGAATATTCTATAGTTGGAATACAAAGTTTGTAGACATTCTACACTTGAATTTTTTTGGAATTAGACATGAAATTAAAAGCTCTTATACTCTATAGTTAGACATTTTATTCTAAAAGAAAGAAATCAAAAATTATTATTCCAATTAAAAACAACAATTTTAATAGTATTCCATATAAAAATGCATATGAAAATTAAATATAAATTTTTGGATAAATTAAAAATCAAAAATCAAAATATGATTGAAATCTTTTATATATTTCAATTAAATTAATTTGATTCTAAATCCAAATTAATTGCAAAGAGAAAATAATCATTTATTTATTAATATAAATTAAAATTTATTTATTGAAAAAGATAATAATGCAATTTTGATTTCTAATTAAAAATGATAAGTTTCTTCTCCCATTGCATCTAAATAAATGTAACGATTGATTTCACTTTGCATAGAATAATACAATTATTTATAAAAGAGCATAAATACTAAAGATTTATTAAACTTTTATTTCATTATGGAGTTGACAAAAATCTACTTAACGGGCAGTCAGATAATGAAATGTGTTAAACAAAATCTACTTAACGGACAATCAAGTTGTAGCTGGTTTACTCCGCAGAGACAACAGGGGTAAGATAGCTGCATTAGTTGCATCACAGGAAGTTCAATCACGGAACTGTAAAAAAAAATTTATTTAGGTAAAATTACATTTCTTCATAAAAGCCACGCTGTAAAGGAGGTTCGGGCACTCACAAGCAAGCATAAAGGCAAGGCCTTGCCTTCCCTCTGCAGCGTGTTTCCTTCATGGTGTAGCTATTGTTTATCTATAGAAAATGTATCCAAAATCAATTATTCAACGTACACTGCCAATCGCACTACTCGGCATTGCCTTCAGCTCCCATATATCCCCGTTATTTTGCCAGAATTTATGCACGAGGTAGTTGCTATATTGGCATGTTACTTCAGAACCAAACAACTTTATCGATTCAAAATGTGAAGAAATATATTATAAATAATGACAGATATATATCATAAATAATGATAATATTTGAAAAATTAAATTAATTTTAAATTTATATATATGTGAAAATTGTAATATAAATAAATGGTTTTTTTTCATGAGAATCATTTATTTTAGAATGAAAGGTTAACTTATCTATTTAAGTTGTTTTGTTTTTTGGTTTTTAATTGAGTCAGTTGCTATATTATATTTGAAAAAAAATAGATAGGGAGAAGTCCTTGTTACATTTTAATGATGGAGAGGACAACCATGAAAGGGTAAAATGACAAAATAACGAGCCTCCATTGTGGCAACTATTAGTACTATACTGCATTACAGATTCATGATATATTTTAACAAACTGTGAAAGCATGATTGCAAATTTAAAAGACATGAACAAAAGGGAAAGAGGAAGAATAAGCATTAATCAATGTTGATTGGCCTATTAGTTGAAGCATCAATGTTGTCTTGATTATCATCTGGATGGGTAGTTTTTACATTGTTTGAGCCGGAACATGAAGCAGAGCGTTTTTCTAGCATGTATTTCAGGATCTTGAGGGATTATTCAACGTGATCACGACGATTTGAGGCGTTCAATAGCTTCTGCTGACAGGACTGTGCCAGTTGTTGGAGAAAGGCAGTATCCACTTGATGTTTTTCTTCCATGATCTTCAACTGACCATGAATCAGTGCCATTTCTACTTGAAGGTCTGCACAATGGAAGCAATTTTCGCTCCTCATGTTGGCCCCAGATATTTGGGCAATGGATCGAGCAACGTTCAGTAGATGAATTAATAAGTTGAGAGGGTGTATAGAGAGGCTGGTATTGTAGGAAAATAGTGCTGAAGAGGCAGTAAATAATTTAAATTCTTTGAGCAGCAGAGGGGGAGGCACAAAAGGGAGGTCGGGACTGTCACAAGATATATCAGGTAGCAAAGAAGAAACGGGGACATGGGAGACCAGGGAAACCACTGCAAACATTCGCTCGGAGGGATAAGTCTCGGAAGAACAAGGACGATGGCATACCAAAGACAGATAGAGGAGGGGAATGCGGGGTGCAGTGCAATCGCATATGCAAGATTGATGAGGCATAGTGAGGAGAGAGGGAATATAAATAAGAGAGGCACGAGGGATTAGCCGGAAGGTAGAAGACACGAGGGGATAAGGTCACGGGTAAGGTGTTGCAGATGGTATGGGGAGATCTTGCTTGCGCTGATAGGATCTTACAGAGAATCATGCAGTCGAATATTGAGGCAGAGATAGATATCATGGAAAAGGAGAAAATGATGTGTCATCTTGGTAGAATAGCTGGCCGGCTGATCTACTGCAAGCTTTGTTAGCTAAGATATCAACTTGTTTATTATTTGCTCGGAGAATATGAAAAAAGGAGATATCTTTCGTATCTTTGCTCATAATACGACATCTGTCGATGATTCTGCTGAGAGCAATATTGGGATTTTTCTTAGTATTTATCATCATATTAACAATAATTGCGGAATCACTGAATATCATAACATTTTGCAGATTTAAGTTCTTGATGATTTGGAGACCTTTGAACAGAGTGTAGGCCTCAGCTCTGTTGTTTGACAAAGAGCCCAGCCCCCATTCAAAGGAAGCCAAAATGCAACCATGTTCATTCGTAATAAGACCTCCAACCCCAACAATACCTAGGTTAGCCTTTGAGGCACCATCAAAGAAGAGCGTAGGTTTTTTACAACCATCCATCCACTCGATAAACTCTTTCGCCTTGAGTGTTATCTTCCACTGCACCTTTTGGGGGATTTGAATGACAGAGGTTTTGTTGAAGCTCGGATTGTCGAGAGCTCTCCCCAGAAAGATTCTTTGTTCAGCTTGCAGATCAATGAGATTGACATGGTTGTTACTTTTGGATAAGATAATCTCGACAAAGAGACTCCAAGTCTTATTTTGAGCTTTCCTTGTGCAAGTTTTTTTATCCTGGAAAATCACCTTATTCCTAGCCAGCCAGATACTCCAAAGAAGCACATAGGGAAGGGTGTCCCAAACTCTTTTGGCAATTTTCTTGCTCTTTTTTTCCCCAAGGATAGCCCTTTTTCCAATTGGTTATCAACTTCGAGATCGAACTGATGGCTTCTAAGTCAATCTAGGAGAAGTTCGTGAGGTCATTCCAACTATGGTTGGCAAAGGAACACCTCACAAAAATATGGAAAGTTGTTTCTTCTTCGTTTTGACAAAGGGGGCATCTAGAAGGACCAAGAATGCCTCTTTTTTTTAAATTATCAGAAGTAAATATCTTACCTTTGAGCAGTATCGAGATGAACATTTTTACCTTTGGGAGGGCTTCAGATTTCCATACAAGCTTCTATATGGGCCACCGAGGAGTGGGGAACTGACCTTTAAGAAGGGACCCATAAGCAACTTTGATTGTGTACGATGATCCAAAGGGATCCCACAAAAAAACTGTCTTGGTTACCTTTTGATAGTGGAGCTACGCCATGGAGCATTCCTTTCAGGTTTGCTAGATCATCCTCAAGGTGAGGGGGGATGATAGGAAATTCCCATCCATTCCAGGCATTGGAATATTCATCCCAGTTGGAAATTTGGTCCATGGTGTTATACCTTGAGTGTGGAGATAATTTTGAATACGATGAATGCTCGGGCTATTAATGAGGGGAGACTGTCCCATAATTTTATCCCCCCAGATGTTTATGCTACTTCCTCCTTAAGGGACTTTGGAGATGTATCTATTGATGAAAGGTATGGATTTTTGCACAGAGCCTAGATTCTGGAGCAAGGCCTGTTAGGGATTGCTTGATCAAGGAGATTTTGTCTAACAATGGTGAGATATTTGGAGTCCAGCACTTGCTTCCACCAAGAGTGTTGTCCCAAGATAAGGCGCCACACTATTTCCCCCCCAAAGGCATTATTCAGAAGCTCAGGAATGCGAATACCAAGTCCACCATTTTCATGATTTTGAGTAACCTGCCTCGATTTGACCAAATTGAATTTCTTCTTCTCATTTTTCCCATCTTTCCATAATAATTTTCTTAAAACAACTTCTATTTTTTGCTGAATGTTGGAGGGAGCATAAAGCAAGGAAAAGTGATACAGAGGCAAGGCAGAGAGGACATATTTTAAGAGGATTGTGCGCCCAACCAAATTGAGCCAGGAAGATCCCCATTGTTGAACTCTCTTTTTCACTTTATCAATGGTGATGTTCCAAACTTCTGTCTTCAAATGTCCAACACTGATAGGCATCCCAAGATAATTAAAGTGGGTCTAATTCCACTTGTAGGAGACTCCAAATATTTGAGAAATACTGTGGATGGTGTTGATTGTAGCATTCCACCCATAGATGCAGCTTTTATGATAGTTAATCTTCCATCCTGAAAATAGCATAGATTTATAAAGAAGTGACTTGAATCTCTAAGCAATAATGCAGGTGGCTCCACCCATCAAGAGGGTGTCATCTGAAAATTGAGAGTGATTCATATTCTTGGCTATGTTGCAAAACTTGATACCAGTGATGAGACCAACTCCGTGCTTGCGATCCAAGGCCCTCTTGAAGGACTCTACCGTGAGGATAAAGAGGAAGGGAGATAGAGGGAAGCCTTCTCTGAGGCCATTAGAATATTGAAATAATTTCCTAGGTCTTCCATTGACAAAGGGGGTGATCCAAAGATTGGAGATGCAAGCGTTGATGAGAGATATGAAATCTACTTCAAATCCCACTTTCTGAAGGACGGAGAGGAGGAAGGAATGTCTCGCTCTATAAAACGAATTGGCAAGGTAAATTTTCAGGATGAATCCTTTCTCTAATCTCATCATACTCGAGTGAATGGCTTCTTGGACCAAAAGGATAGATTCTGAGATTTTTCTTTGGGATATGAAGCCCCCTTTATTTTCAGAAATAAGGTTTCGGAGATGGGGTTTGAGGTGGGTGGAAAGGAGTTTAGTAATGTTTTTTTACGAAGACTTCCCAAGGGAAATAGGTCTAAATTTTGAGAATGAGGAGGGATGGCTCTCTTTGGGTATAAGGGCGAGAAAGGTTGATTTTTTATAGCCACCAATCTTCTTCTTTATTTGAACCCAAAGGATCATTTTAATAAGGTCCTTTTTAATAACTTCCCAAAAGGTCCTGAAAAAACTTATGGAAAATCCATCCGGGCCTAGAGACTTGTCGAGATGGAGTGTCCAAATAGCATTGAGGATTTCATCCTCCTTTATTTCCTTGGTGAAGGATGTGTTGATCTCATTTGTGATCAGTTTGGGCATGTATGTCAAGAAATCACTATAATCCTGCGACACAATTGTTTCAGTGATAATATTTTTATAATGGATGTTAACAGCTACCTTGATAGCTTCCTAATCAATATGCACCATTCCCTCATCATCAATAATGGATGAGCTATTGTTTCTTGAATTTCTTATCGTAGCTTGTTTATAGAAGAAAGAGGTTTTTTTATCACCAGCCTGCTATCTATAGATATCCTATCCCTTGACCATATTTTTGAATACACATATATATATACCACATATATTTATACCATTATATAATCCATATATATATATATATATATAGAGCACGCCCTTTGATAACATTATATAACCCATACATTTATATAACACATATGTATCTTTACCCTTTAATACTATGACGTGAAGGCACACATATATATATGCCACTTATCTATATATATTTATAAAACCCCCTTTTTATATTAGCATGAAATTCGTATAGCTATAACTACTTGTATATATCATTGATACTATGATTGAACCCGCCTCATATTTCAATAACACGTCGAAAAATTGTTTTTACATATAATACATTGGCACGCACTCATAGCTTAGTACGTCGGCGAGACTATGTCGTCGTGGAGCTGAAGGCGCCCGATTCATTGATATATACACCGTGAATTGGAAATTCATTCCGCCACGTCGACACGCATTGTTAATGGGTATGACTAGGGTCCGATTGTCGATTATGTGACGTCGAGACTTACCCATTCATCCTAATCATAAAATTTGGTGGAGTGGTTTCACTTTTACCACCATCCTTCTAATTCGTCGCCGTAGGGTCTGTTATGCTTGGTTTACACTTGTGTGAATGATTCCGCCTGCACTGCGGTTACCAGATATGCGTATTGGTGTTTATTACTACCTGCGTCGAATTAGCATTGTTCTGATTTGAACCAGTTTATATAAAATCTGACTTGTTTATACGTATAATAAGCCTAGGCGTACTAGCTATTGCTAGGAACAGCAACATAGGTTTGTGATCGTATGGTATGATTTAACGTGTTTTTACTGTGATGTCTGATGGTTTTAGATGCAGGGCCGACTTCTTGTTCGGGAGATTTAAGCACTGGATGCCGGCGTTTATGTACCCGTGCCCCGCAAGTGCGTTACGTGTCACGTTTCCCTTCGCTATTCTCCTCTGGCTCAGCACGGTGTGCGCCAATCTCTGTATTGGAACTTTTTGAATTCTAGGGTTATCCTACCGCCAGTATGCATTCAAGGCGTAGCACACAGCTGGATGGTACAAAAGGGCGATCCTTGCAGCTGTGCAGACTACAGAAATAGGACGCCATGCTGCATCTTCATACCTCCTCTGCAACCTCATTTACATCGCATCGTACTAGTAGATCGACGAAGGTGGGTTTTTCCCAATCGACTTTGGGATTTTCTCACTGTCTGGGGCAGTGGGATTAGGGTTTTATCCTACCTATCCGATTTATCTTCGTGGCAACACTCGATGCCATTCCTATTGCCCTCCGCCTATGAATATCTATATAGCTGGTTCGAGTTACAGTTAGATCTTATTCTTGTGGCTGTGTTTGTCATTCTCCCAACTCCTTTACCTACGACATGATTCTTTCCCTGCGTTTTTTGTGCAGGGATGCTAAATCAGCGTGAAGGTGGAATTCTCATGCCCTTGAAGGGACCCCACAGCAAGGTTTCTCGTTTCTCCTAACCCTACCTCTATCTTTTCTTTCAATCTGCAACTTTTTTTGATATCGTTAGGAAATGTTGTCTATAAATCGTTTACGGGTGGTTTGTGCAGAGGGTGCAAACGACGAGGTCTCTCTGGCCGCGCTCTTCAGGTTTTCAGACATCCCCTTGTTTTTCTTATCATAGTTACTGGTAGGCTGTTTGACGTGAAGACGAGTGGTTTTACTCGTAAGGGTTTCCTTTTTGCAAGTCTTTTATTGCCGCGCTCAGTACGCGTCACAATGGATATAACCCATTAAACGAGCTTTCCTCCTGGTTACACGCCGACCCCTTTTTGTTAACATGTTTTTCTACGTTCAACGCCAGATCTCAGGTTTTATTGGCACTCAAGTTTGTTAGCTTCCTTATGGCTGACTTACTTATATTTTCTTTTCGCCGTATTTAAATTATATCCTGTTTAAATCGTTGCGTTATCAAGGTTGACAGAGAACCCTGCTCTCAGGTTACCCATTAGTTCTGCTATTCGATTTCAGAGAGTTATGCGTTCAATTTATTTGTCTGCGTTTCCAGAAATCTAACATCGTCTGAGATCAAACGCTCTCTGACAGAACCTATTTTATGATTTTGTTTATATGTTTATTGTTAATGCTGGTAATATTCTACACGCTAATAGGTATAGCTGCATCGCCTTGATGATCGACTATAATAACTTCTATCATGTAGAAATCTTTTACCCGCAACACATATAAGCCTCGACACCTTACGCACAGATTTTGTTCTCGGCACTAGTTGACTACGCATTGTTTCATAGATTGAATGCTGCCCTATTATTTGCGCGGTGTTTCAAAATTTTATTGGTGTATATGTTCAATATGTCCCATGTTTAACAGAAACCTAAAATGCCATGGATTATTTACGTAGGTGCAGTCGAAGCAATTGTTTTGAATTAAACTCCACGTATAGCGAATTAAAGAACCCACCTACTTTAATATCATTTGACCATTCATTCAACCAATTTATTTTGGGGTTCGTATATAGGTACAGTTCTTGCGTCCAACTCATCGATTTTCGTCGTGGTTCATTTATATAAAGTTTTGCATCCACTCATTAATTATAATCAGGGTTATAACGTGCTACTAGCTCGCGGTACATTTACTTTTTTTTTTTCATATTCATATATTTTATGATTAGTTTGTTAGTGGGATTTAATGTATATTGGACCCTTTTAATTGTTATTTAGCTCAATGTTGGCGGTAATTTACGAATGAAATGGCCACTATAATGGTTATAAATTTCTATAACACTTCTATAGTGTAGATTTACTTCTTGGTTTAATAAGAATTCAACATACATATTCTAAAGTCCTTGCTCTTATTTTTTTTTTCTTGTATCATATAGATTTCAGTTATGATATATGATTTTTCTAACATAACCATGAGTATACAATTTCACCTTTGTATCTACATGAAATAGGAAAATATTTAATTATCTGTGGAGACTAACTTCAGATTTAAACCGACCTTAGTTTACAGTTTCTGGGGTTTCTACTCTATGGATTTCTAGTCTACAACTAAACAGAATGTGGAAGGTGAATGCCTTAGGATGGATTCTGTTAAATTTAGTACTAAATCAATCACACCTTTGAATTTAATTTTATATGTAGCCAATTCATACCATCATAGAACAAAACAACAGGAATTTCAGAACATACCACAATTGCAAATGACCAACCTCCCAACCTTAGAGTCCTCTTTGTCTCCCAGAACTCACCCCCGAGCTGAGATCACCTCCATCACAGATCAATCCCTGATCTGCTTAGGAGCAGCTTATTTAAGCTCATGTTTCCCCAAAGCATGTTTCTAATTCTGCGTCCAGAATAGCAGGATGCTTTCTTTCCTGTTTAGCCTAGGCTTCCCATTTGGGAATCTTTAAAGCTGTTTTATGCTTTTCCTCAGCTTTTCCAGCTTTTCTCACCTCTTCCCAACTACTTTCCTCTTCATTGGGGAAATTTAGATTCCTCCTCAAAATCTAAATTAATTTCTTTCAAGGATTTTTTGAAAGATTGTGGGGATTTGTTGCCTTATCCATCCTCATGGATTTGGCAAGTGATCTCTAATTCTCATCTTGGTCAAAATGCACAATCATTTTATTTATTTCCTCAACTTAAATATGCAAGTACATTCACACCATACTTATCCATTGGGGTCCACCCCCTTAGGATTAAGTTCAATTGTCTAACTTTAAAAATTCAACACACAAATTGGGGGTGTTACATATTCCCCCTCTGAAAATAAACACCGTCCTCGGTGTTGTTATTCAACTACTAAGTTCATTTAAACAAAAATGGATATTTCTCCATCATTTCAGCTTCCCTTTCCCAGGTGGCTTCTTCAGCATTAAAGTGCTTCCACTGCACCTTTACTCTGGCCACTGTTCTGTTTCTCAATTCAATTTCTTCCCGCTCCAATATTTGAAGCGGTTCTGGCAGAAACTCCCCTTCTGGTTCCACCTATACAACATTCCAATCAACTATGTGAGAAGCATCATGCACGTATCTTTTTAATAATGAAATATGAAACACATTATGCACTCTAACATGGGGTGGTAAGGCCAGCTTGTAAGCCACTGGTCCCACCCTTTCTAAAATTTCAAAAGGCCCACAATATCTAGGAGCAAGTTTTGCACAACTTCCAGCATAAAGTGTGCTCTTTTTGGGTTTTATGCGCAGATACACATGATCCCCTTCTTTGAATTCTCGGTGCACTCTTTTCTTATCAGCATAGCTTTTCTGGCGATCTTGTGCTGTCTTGATATTTCTTTGTATCTGTTTAACAATTCTCTCCATCTCTTGTAAGGCATCAGGTCCCAACATTAATTTATCTTCTGGTTGGCTCCAACTCAAAGGAGTGCGACACTTTCTTCCATATAGTGCCTCAAACGGACTCATTTTAATAGAAGATTGGTAGCTGTTATTATAAGCAAATTCAGCTAAATGTAGATACTCCTCCCACTTTGATGGTCTATCCATCACATACATTCTCAAAATATCTTCCAAAATTTGATTCGTCCTTTCTGTTTGCCCATCAGTTTGAGGGTGACAGGCAGTACTAAAATTCAGCTTAGTACCCATCCCTCCAAACAACCCTTTCCAGAATGCTGCTGTAAACTTAGCATCTCAATCTAAAACAATTATTTTGGGAACTCCATGAAGCCTTACTATCTCCTTCAGGAAAACATTTGCTACTTGAGCTGTTCTGAAAGTAGATTTCACTGGTATAAAGTGGGCAGCTTTGGTCAAAGTGTCTACTACCACCATTACAGAGTCATGCCGGTACTTGGTTTTAGGTAGTCCTGTTATAAAATCCATGGATACTGTGTCCCATTTCCATTCTGCAATTGGAAAAAGGTTTAAAAGTCCTGCTGGATGTTGATGCTCAACTTTGACTAGCTGACATTCCATACATCTACTTAAATACTCTGCCACATCTCTCTTCATTCCTGACCAGAACAACTTTTTCTTCAAGGCTGTTAACATCTTTTGGTATCATGGATGTCCTGCATAGGGCTGTTTGTGATATTCATCTAAAATTTCTCTTTTTAATGACTCTATATTTGGAATATACAACCTGTTTTTGAAATAGAGTAGCCCTTTTTGGTTTTTAGTGAAATCAATTTTATCCCCTTTCTGTAGTTTCACCAAGAGTGCTTCATAGTTGGGATCTTGATTTGCTGCTTTTCCCACCAATTCCTCTACCTCCATCTGGGCACTACTCCCCATGCTATTTAGATGTTGACAAGAATTTCTACTTAATGCATCAGCAACTTTATTTTCTTTTCCCTTGATATGATTTATGTCCATATCAAATTCACTTAAAAAGGACAGCCATCTGGCTTGTATTGCATTCAGGTCAGTTTGAGAAAAGAAATACTTGAGGCTAATATGATCAGTCATCAATGTGATTTTTTTTTCCAAGAAGATAGTGCCGCCACATTTTCAGAGCATGGATAACAGCTGCAAATTCTAAATCATATGCACTATAATTCTGTTCATGTATTTTCAGTTTCCTAGATTCATATGCAATAACTGAATTTTCCTGCAATAGGACTCCTCCTAGCCCCTCTCTGCAAGCATCTGTACATACAACAAACTCTTTATCAGGATCAGCAATTTTCAATATAGGGGCTGAAATAAGTTTTTGTTTCAATTTTTCGAAACTGTTTTGACATTTCTCAGTCCACACGAACTTGACACCCTTTCTTTGCAATGAAGTGATGGGATGTGCTATGGCAGAAAATATTTCTACAAATCTACGATAGTAGCCTTCCATCCCCATGAATGACCTTACTGCTAAAACATCAGTTGGAACTGGCCATTCCTTAATTTCTTTTATCTTTTCAGGATCAACCGCAAGCCCTTTTTCATAAATAATATGACCCAAATATTGAATCTTATCCTTGTAAAATTCACATTTACTAAACTTGGCATATAGCTGATTTTCTTTCAGAGTTTGCAACACTATCCTCAGATGCTCCTTGTGTTCCTATTTATTTTTGGAATAAACTAAAATATCATCTATGAACACCAAAACAAATTTATCCAAATACTTATTTAACACACTGTTCATCAGGCACATAAAGGTGGCAGGGGCATTTGTCAGTCCAAAAGGTAGGACTACAAATTCGTAGTGTCCATACCGGGTTCAAAAAGCTATTTTGCTAATATCTTCTTCCTTGATTCTGAGCTGGTGATACCCAGTTCTTAAGTCAATCTTTGAAAAGACTGAGGCCCCTCTCACTTGATCAAAAATATCATCAATTCTAGGGAGTGGATATCTATTCTTAATGGTCAACTTGTTCAGTTGATGATAGTCAATGCACATCCTAAAAGTTCCATCCTTATTTTTCACAAATAAGACCGGTGCTCCCCATGGAGACACACTCGGTCTAATGTAACCTTTATCCAGTAATTCTTGCAGCTGCATCTTCAGCTCCATAAGTTCTGGCGGACTCATCCGATAGGGGGCTCGGGAAACAGGTGTGGCTCCTGGCATCAGATCTATGGAAAAGTCAATTTCTCTTTTGGGGGGAAGATGAGGAATCTCCTCTGGAAAAACTTCTTTAAATTCCCTTACCACCGGTAACTCATTCAGCGGATTTTCTTCAGTCCTCTGTTCTACTTCTTCCACATGTACTGCATACACTTGGTATCCTTTTCTAGCTGTTCTTTTTAATTGTAAGGATGATATTTGTCTTATTGAAATGGATTTTGGTTTCCCTTTTAGTGTAAAAGGTTTCCCTTCTTCAGCCACACAATGCAGGGTTTTATCCCAGCAGTTCATCAGAGCTTTCTTTTTTTCCAGCCAATCCATTCCTATCAGCAAGTCATAGGATCCTAATGGAAATATGTTCAAATTTATTTCTGTTGGAAAGCCATTTAATTTGATTGCTGTGTTGGGCAATTTATGTGTGACTTTTCTCTTAGTTCTAGTGGCCAGCTGTACCAACCATGACTGCTGAAATTTTTCAGGTTTAATTTTACATTTTTCTACAATTCCGGGACTAATGTAACTTAAGGAAGCACCTGGATCAATCAAAACAGTAATAGGTAGGTCAGAAATCTTACCCTCCATTTCCACCATGGTTTCTTGATGTTCTGCTTGCCGATTTTCCAAGGCTGCACTAATAGTTGGTATATTTCTGGCTATGTCATTTACTGTTGTTGCCTCTCGCTCTCTGCTGATCATGTGTATATTTTGATGGGGACAGTCCCTCATCATATGGGGTTCTCCACAGCCCCAACATTTCAAAGGTTCCTTCATTCTAACTGTCCCTTCCTTTTTATTGTTCCCCTCAACTTGTTTTGAAGCCACTTGGGACTGAGCAGTTTGACTTTCTTTTGGTTTATTGAACTTTTTCCTTTGTTGATCTCTACCAAAATTCCTTAAATATGCTGGTTTTTTTCTTTTCCCTTTGAACTCACCCTTGTTTAGCCAGCTTTTCCCTTGTTCAGCCTTACCTTTAAACTGCTGGTAGCATAATCTTGCTTTTCTAACAGCTTCATCCATTGTCTTTGGGTTATCAAACTCAATTTTCTCCTTGTACACAGTAGGTAAGCAATTCAAAAACCTTTGGACCTTTGCTTTTTCTTCCCTAATGTAAGGGACATATCTCAGTAAATTGGTAAACTTAGTGAAAAACTCATCAATAGTGAGCTGTCCCAGCCTAAGTTCATGGAATTCTTTAGCTTTGTCGTCATAGTAACGCTCATTCAAGTAGCGGTTCTTGAACTTAACCTGGAAATCTTCCCAAGTAACTGTCTTTTCATCAATGGCATTCACCATCTTTGTCTCTTCCCACCACAGTGTAGCTTTTCCTTGTAGCTGATACACAGCTAATCTGGCCTTCAAATTGCTTTCATATTCATAAACTTGGAAATACTTAATCATGTTCAGCAACCAAGCTTCAGCATCTTCTTCCTTCTCCCCATCATAAGAGGGAGGTTTGATCTTTCTAAATTCTCCCTGCAATTATCTTTTCTGCTTATGTTGATGTCTAGCTGCATCCTCATCCTCAGACTCATCCATCTTTCTTTTTCCAGAACCTTCGCCTTCCTAGCTGTTCCGGGAAGTTAGCTCTCTGATGAGCTTTTCCTGCTTCTTACTGGCTGATGACAACATGTAATTCTGGATTCTTAGTTCAGCCAACTCTCGTTTCATTCTGTGCAACATAGCCATTACCAGGGCATTGGGATCTGGAGTAGCAAACTCATCACGCAGATCCACATAAATTCCTCCATCATCAGCCATTTTAGCACCACTGTACACACTCATAACTTTTATCAGTAAAACAAAAAAAACAAAAAAAACAAAAATCTCTACAAAGTCCAATAACACTCAAAATTTAGTGAGCTCAATAACAACAACCCATTTTTTGCACTTGGGCTCCGATACCATTTGTAACACCTCCAGTTTTAGAATTTTTTTTTTTTTTTTTTTTTCACCTATATACTGGGTTTCATTTACCTGGTTGTTTGAGTAAGGAGTTAACTTTTAATTTCCCTCTCGTTAAAATTTCCTATACTCACCTAGTATCTCTTATCACTTCAGGATTTCTTTTCCAATATCCCTTTCGATAAGCATTAAATACTCCCCCGGTATACATTACCACTCTATATATCTAACTTCCATACTCCTTGGTATTAGCATGCGATATTATTTTTAGACATAATATAAGCATAGGCTTTATGGACATACCTACATAATGCATATATATATATATATATATGTAACACCTATATCTATAGATATCCTATCCCTTGACCATATTTTTGAATACACATATATATATACCACATATATTTATACCATTATATAATCCATATATATATATATATATATAGAGCACGCCCTTTGATAACATTATATAACCCATACATTTATATAACACATATGTATCTTTACCCTTTAATACTATGATGTGAAGGCACACATATATATATGCCACTTATCTATATATATTTATGAAACCCCCTTTTTATATTAGCATGAAATTCGTATAGCTATAACTACTTGTATATATCATTGATACTATGATTGAACCCGCCTCATATTTCAATAACACGTCAAAATATTGTTTTTGCATATAATACATTGGCACGCACTCATAGCTTAGTACGTCGGCGAGACTATGTCGTCGTGGAGCTGAAGGCGCCCGGTTCATTGATATATACACCGTGAATTGGCAATTCATTCCACCACGTCGACATGCATTGTTAATGGGTATGACTGGGGTCCGATTGTCGATTATGTGACTTCGAGACCTACCCATTCATCCTAATTATAAAATTTGGTGGAGTGGTTTCACTTTTACCACCACCCTTCTAATTCGTCGCCGTAGGGTCTGTTATGCTCGGTTTACACTTGTGTGAATGATTCCGCCTGCACTGCGGTTACCAGATATGCGTATTGGTGTTTATTACTGCCTGCGTCGAATTAGCATTGTTCTGATTTGAACCAGTTTATATAAAATCTGACTTCTTTATATGTATAATAAGCCTAGGCGTACTGGCTATTGCGAGGAACATCAACATAGGTTTGTGATCGTATGGTATGATTTAACGTGTTTTTACTGTGATGTCTGATGGTTTTAGATGCAGGGCCGGCTTCTTGTTCGGGAGATTTAAGCACTGGATGTCGGCGTTTATGTACCCGTGCCCCGCAAGTGCGTTACGTGTCACGTTTCCCTTCGCTATTCTCCTCTGGCTCAGCACGGGGTGCGCCAATCTCTGTATTGGAACTTTTTGAATTCTAGGGTTATCCTACCTCCAATATGCATTCGAGGTGTAGCACATAGCTGGATGGTACAAAAGGGCGATCCTTGCAGCTGTGCAGACTATAGAAATAGGACGCCATGCTGCATCTTCATACCTCCTCTGCAACCTCAGTTACATCGCATCGTACTAGTAGATTGACGAAGATGAGTTTTTCCCAATCGACTTTGGGATTTTCTGACTGTCTGGGGCAGTGGGATTAGGGTTTTATCCTACCTATCCGATTTATCTTCGTGGCAACACTCGATGCCATTCCTATTGCCCTCTGCCTATGAATATCTATATAGATGGTTCGAGTTACGGTTAGATCTTATTCTTGTGGCTGTGTTTGTCATTCTCCCAACTCCTTTACCTACGGCATGATTCTTTCCCTGTGGTTTTTGTGCAGGGATGCTAAATCAGCGTGAAGGTGGAATTCTCCTACCCTTGAAGGGACCCCACAGCAAGGTTTCTCGTTTCTCCTAACCCTACCTCTATCTTTTCTTTCAATCTGCAACTTCTTCTGATATCGTTAGGAAATGTTGTCTCTAAATCGTTTACGGGTGGTTTGTGCAGAGGGTGCAAACGGCGAGGTCTCTCTGACCGCGCTCTTCAGGTTTTCAGACATCCCCTTGTTTTTCTTATCATAGTTACTGGTAGGCTGTTTGACGTGAAGACGAGTGGTTTTACTCGTAAGGGTTTCCTTTTTGCAGGTCTTTTATTGCCGCGCTCAGTACGCGTCGCAATGGATAGAACCCATTAAACGAGCTTTCCTCCTGGTTACACGCCGACCCCTTTTTGTTAACATGTTTTTCTACGTTCAACGCCAGATCTCAGGTTTTATTGGCGCTCAATTTTGTTAGCTTCCCTACATCTGACTTACTTATATTTTATTTTTGCCGTATTTAAATTATCTCCTGTTTAAATCGTTGCGTTATCAAGGTTGACAGAGAACCCTGCTCTCAGGTTACCCACTAGTTCTGCTATTCGATTTCAGAGAGTTACGCGTTCAATTTATTTGTCTGCGTTTCCAGAAATCTAACATCGTCTGAGATCAAACGCTCTCTGACAGAACCTATTTTATGATTTTGTTTATATGTTTATTGTTAATGTTGGTAATATTCTACACGCTAATAGGTATAGCTGCATCGCCTTGATGATTGACTATAATAACTTCTATCATGTAGAAATCTTTTACCCGCAGCACATATAAGCCTCGACACCTTACGCAAAGATTTGGTTCTCGGCACTAGTTGACTACGCGTTGTTTCATAGATTGAATGCTGCCCTATTATTTGCACAGTGTTTCAAAATTTTATTGGTGTATATGTTCAATATGTCCCATGTTTAACAGAAACCTAAAATGCCATGGATTATTTACGTAGGTGCAATCGAAGCAATTGTTTTGAATTAACCTCCACGTATAGCGAATTAAAGAACCCACCTACTTTAATATCGTTTGACCATTCATTCAACCAATTTATTTTGGGGTTCATATATAGGTATAGTTCTTGCGTCCAACTCATCAATTTTTGTCGTGGTTCATATATATAAATTTTTGCGTCCACTCATTAATTATAATCAGGGTTATAACGTGCTACTAGCTCGCGGTACATTTACTTTTTTTTTTTTCATATTCATATATTTTATGATTAGTTTGTTAGTGGGATTTAATGTATATTGGACCCTTTTAATTGTTATTTAGCTCAATGTTGGCGGTAATTTATGAATGCAATGGCCACTATAATGGTTATAAATTTCTATAACACTTCTATAGTGTAGATTTACTTCTTGGTTTAATAAGAATTCAAAATACATATTCTAAAGTCCTTGCTCTTATTTTTTTTTTCTTGTATCATATAGATTTCAGTTATGATATATGATTTTTCTAACATAACCATGAGTATACAATTTCACCTTTGTATCTACATGAAACAAGAAAATATTTAACTATCTGTGGAGACTAAGTAACCTTAGATTTAAACCGACCTTGGTTTAGAGTTTTTGGGGTTTCTACTCTATCGATTTCTAGTCTACAACTACACAGAATCTGGAAGGTGAATGCCTTAGGATGGATTCTGTTAAATGTAGTACTAAATCAATCACACCTTTGAATTTAATTTTATATGTAGCCAATTCATACCATCATACAACAAAACAACAGGAATTTCAGAACATACCACAATTGCAAATGACCAACCTCCCAACCTTAGAGTCCTCTTTGTCTCCAAGAACTCACCCCCGAGCTGAGATCACCTCCATCACGGATCAATCCCTGATCTGCTTAGGAGAAGCTTATTTAAGCTCATGTTTCTCCAAAGCATGTTTCTAATTCTGCGTCCAGAATAGCAGGATGCTTTCTTTCCTGTTTAGCCTAGGCTTCCCATTTGGGAATCTTTAAAGCTGTTTTATGCTTTTCCTCAGCTTTTCCAGCTTTTCTCACCTCTTTCCAACTACTTTCCTCTTCATTGGGGAAATTTAGATTCCTCCTCAAAATCTAAATTATTTTCTTTCAAGGATTTTTGAAAGATTGTGGGGATTTGTTGCCTTATCCATCCTCATGGATTTGGCAAGTGATCTCTAATTCTCATCTTGGTCAAAATGCACAATCATTTTATTTATTTTCTCAAATTAAATATGCAAGTAAATTCACACCATACTTATCCTTTGGGGTCCACCCCCTTAGGATTAAAGTTCAATTGTCTAACTTTAAAAATTCAACACACGAATTGGGGGTGTTACAGGGACTTTGGAGATGTATCTATTGATGAAAGGTATGGATTTTTGCACAGAGCCCAGATTCTGGAGCAAGGCCTATTAGCGATTGCTTGATCAAGGAGATTTTGTCTAACAATGGTGAGATATTTGGAGTCCAGCACTTGCTTCCACGAAGAGTGTTGTCCTGAGATAAGGCGCCACACTATTCCCCCCCCAAAGGCATTATTCAAAAGCTTGGGAATGTGAATACCAAGTCCACCATTTTCATGATTTTGAGTAACCTGCCTCCATTTGACCAAATTGAATTTCTTCTTCTCATTTTTCCTAGCTTTCCATAAGAATTTTCTTAAAACAACTTCTATTTTTTGCTGAATGTTGGAGGGATCATAAAGCAAGGAAAAGTGATACAGAGGCAAGGCAAAGAGGACATATTTTAAGAGGATTGTACGCCCGACCAAATTGAGCCAGGAAGATCCCCATTGTTGAACTCTCTTTTTCACTTTATCAATGGTGATGTTCCAAACTTCTGTCTTCAAATGTCCAACACTGATAGGCATCCCAAGATAATTAAAGTGGGTCTAATTCCACTTGTAGGAGACTCCAAAGATCTGAGCAATACTGTGGATGGTGTTTATTGTAGCATTCCACCCATAGATACAGCTTTTATGATAGTTAATCTTCCATCCTGAAAATAGCATAGATTTATAAAGAAGTGACTTGAATCTCTGAGAAATAATGCAGGTGGTTCCACCCATCAAGAGGGTGTCATCTACAAATTGAGAGTGATTCATATTCTTGGCTATGTTGCAAAACTTGATACCAGTGATGAGACCAACTCCATGCTTGGGATCCAAGGCCCTCTTGAAGGACTCTGCCGTGAGGATAAAGAGGAAGGGAGATAGAGGGCAGCCTTCTTTGAGGCCATGAGAATATTGAAAGAATTTCCCAGGCCTTCCATTGACTAAGGGGGTGATCCAAGGATTGGAGATGCAAGCGTTGATGAGAGATATGAAATCTACTTCAAATCCCACTTTCTGAAGGACGCAGAGGAGGAAGGAATGTCTCACTCTATAAAATGAATTGGCAAGGTCAATTTTCAGGATGAATCCTTTCTCTAATCTCATCATACTCGAGTGAATGGCTTCTTGGACCAAAAGGATATATTCTAAGATTTTTCTTTGGGATATGAAGCCCCATTTATTTTCAAAAATGAGGTTTGGGAGATGGGGTTTGAGGTGGGTGGAAAGGAGTTTAGTAATGAGTTTGTACAAAGACTTGCCAAGGGAAATAGGTATAAATCTGGAGAATGAGGAGGGACGGCTCTCTTTGGGTATAACGGCGAGAAAGGTTGAGTTTGTATAGCCACCAATATTCTTCTTTATTTGAACCCAAAGGATCATTTTAATAAGGTCCTTTTTAATAACTTCCCAAAAGGTCCATAAAAAACTTATGGAAAATCCATTCGGGCCTAGAGACTTGTCAGGATGGAGTGTCCAAATAGCATTGAGGATTTCATCCTCCTCTATTTTTTTGGTGAAGGATGTGTTGATCTCATTCGTGATCAGTTTGGGCATGTAGGTCAAGAAATCACTATAATCCTGCGACACAATTGTTTCAGTGATAATATTTTTATAATGGATGTTAACAGCTGCCTTGATAGCTTCCTGATCAATATGCACCGTTCCTTCGTCATCAATAATGGATGAGCTATTGTTTCTTGAATTTCTTATCGCAGTGTCACACCTCCCAAAATATATATATATATTTTTTCTCTTTGTGTGTCTTTGCCTATCTATCCCACCAGTTCATCCTAGGTTTTCTCCATTCTCAATCCATTTGAACTTTAATTAGGGTCAAGAGGTAGCAACCTCTTTTTAATTTATTTATTATAGTAGAACCTTTACAACTATCATTTTAGACCTTCTTATATCCAAAATCCATATACAAAATTTTGATAATAATAATCCACTTTACGCACCCTTATACCTAAAATCATGACCCAATAGTCCATTTAGACATTCATATATATAAAAATTTTATACAATAGTCTACTTAGACTTTCGTACCTATAATATCGTGAAACAATAGTACGCTATCATGGAAATGATTTGGTATACCACATAATGGTTATATATATCTAACCCTATGTATATCGGTGCTATGTATTTATAACCCCATGTATGATTACCGATTATGAAATTACATTATACCTACTTATCGTTAAGCCAATATTATACTCACCATTACGTGTGATTAAGGATCCGATTACCGATTATTGGGGTCGAGAGGTTTTGTTACGAATACCTCATTCACGTAACTGTAATATTGGTCAAAACCCTAAACTGCGCACTCCCCCACACGCAATTACATGTACTCACACGTATCGAAGATTTTCTGTTTCAGGTTTATATGTAAATGACGGTTTCTTGTCGTGATAGCGTTGCGTGCCTGAATATGAAGAAATTGCACAATTCAGAAATCCGTCCTTTGGCTGGGAGAGGTGCACGCATCCTACCCTCCTTCGCCACAAGGTTACAGACTTCAGGTTGACGTGTTTCTGGTTCATGACTGGGACAATTCGTTTCAAAAATTGTACCACTGCTTCTGAACTGAAAACACATTTCATTAACAGCTGGAAGAGGAGATGGGAAGGGTCATTTCGGTAAGGATGAATTCGTCGGAAGTCCTCTTGCTAGGTACCATGAAAAGAACTTAAATAATATTAAACTTATCAATTGGTACCGAGGTTGCTGTTCAGCATGATTCTTGTAATCCCCCTCCGGATTTCGTAAAACGCGGGGTCGCTGTAGTGTTAATGCATCAATCCCTGAACTGGATTTCGCATGTACGTTTGTCGATTTTGTCCTAGGGTTCCTGGTTCCCATTATTAACCCTCCATTGTCCAGGATTCCTTACTGTTCTTCTCGCCCCTTTCATCTTGTTTTATTTCTCTCAAGCCTCTCGGAGTTTAGTATTTTCTGGACGTGCATAGCCAGATTGCGTTCTATAGTCGGCGGCTGGTAATCTCCCCTTACCTGGCTATTCCTCTTCCGTGTTCAGTTATTTGTGGATTCCCTTATACGCAGAATGAATCCTTTTCTCTATTCTATCCATACACTGTGGTTTTGTTGTGTTTCTTGTAAGCTATTCTTATGATGCATTTCATGTTTAATGCGCAACTTCGTTGCATGTTTCAGGTTTTAAATAAGGTGTTCCGGGTTCCACCTTATGATGAGTTAAGGGTTTTCTTATCCAGACGCAAGATCGTTTTCGTGCCTACAGATTTCATCCATGGCGAGTAACCCTATTATCGTTGGACATTTACCCTACTCCCTGCTGCTAATACTTTTATCTACCATTTCCCCTGTCATTTTATGGCACGGCGGTGTTTGTTCTCTTTTTCATGGTTTATATAAATACTCTTGGCATTTATCTCTACCCCTGCTAACTCACATTTCTGGCGGTCCTGGTGTGTAGGTTTCCCATGTACCGATTCTTCAAAGAGCGATTGGGGCGCAGCTACAGTTGTCGAAGATCACAAATTTGTTTTTCATTTATTCCAGTAAGTGTGCTGGGGTTCAGCCTTCGTGTTTGTAGGAAAGGGTTAAGAGTTGAAGTCATATCGATGCCGTGCCCCCCATAGTGCAGTTGTTTTGTCATTTCATTTTGTCAAACCTCCCGAATTTTTTTTTCTTTTTTTTTTCTTTGCCCATTTATCACACCAGTCCATCCTAGGTTTTCTCCATTCTCAAACCATTTGAACTTTAATTAGGGTCAAGAGGTAGTAAATTCTCTTAATCTATTTATTATATTAACATTCAGAACCTTTGCCATTATCATTTTAAACATTTTTATATCCAAAATCTATATACAAAATTTTGATAATAATGATCTACCTTAGGCACTCTTATATTTAAAATCGTGACCCAATAGTCCCACCTAGACATTCATGTATATAACATTGTGATACAATAGTCTACTTAGACATTCATATCTACAAAATCGTGAAACCATAGTACCCTATCATCGTAAATGATTTGGTATACCACATAATGGTTATATATATTTAAACCTATGTATATCGGTCCTATGTATTTATACCTACATGTATGATTACCGATTGTGAAATGTAAATTATACCAACCTATCGTTAAGCCGATATTATATTCACCCTTACGTATGATTAAGTCGATATTATCGATCGGTTTTGTTACGAATACCTCGTTCACGTAACCATAGTATTGGTCAAAACCCTAAACCGCTCTCTCTCTCACATTAAATTACCTATACTCACACGTATTGAAGATTTCCTGTTTCAGATTTATATGTAAATGATGGTTTTCTTGGCATGACAACATTGTGTGCCTGAACACGAAGAAATGGTACAAACAGAGATCGCCACAAGCTTCAGGTTGACGTGTTTCGGGTTCATGACTGTGACAATTCATTTCATCAATTGCCCAACAGCTTCTGTACTGAAAACGCGTTTCATCAACAGCTGGAGGAGGAAACGGGAAGGGTCATTTCGGTGAGGATAATCTCATGAATTCTCCGGAAGTCCGCTTGCCAGGTACTCTGAACAGAATTTAAATAATGTTAAAACTGACAGAATGGTACCGAGGTTACGGTTCAGCTTGATCCTTGTAATCCCCCTCGGGATTTCGTAAAACTCGAGGTCGCTGAAGTGTAAATGCGCAAGTCCTTGAACTGGATTTTACAAGTACGTTTATCGATTTTGTCTTAGGGTTTCTGGTTCCCATTATTAACCTTTCATTGCCCAGGACTCATTACTATTCGTCTCATTCATTTCGTCTCGTTTTTTTCTGTTTCAAGCCTCTCGGAGTTAAAATTTTCTGAACTTGCATAGCCGGCTTGCGTTCCACAGCCAACAGACTGGTAATACCCCCTTACCTGGCTATTCCTCTTCCGCGTTCAGTTATTTGTGGATTTCCTTATACGTAGAATGCATCCTTCTTCTCTATTCTGTCCAGTCACTCTGATTTGGTTGTTTTGTGTAAGCTATTATTATGATGCATTTCATGTTTGTTGCATAAATGCGTTGCATGCATTTCATGTTTGTTGCACAAATGCGTTGCATGTTCTAGGTTTTTAAATAAGGTGTTCTGGGTTCCGCCTTATGACGAGTGAAGGGTTTTGATTATCCAGACGCAAGATCGTTTTCGTGCCTACAGATTTCATCCATGGTGACTAACCCTATTCTCGTGGGGCATTTACCCTAGTCCCTGCTTGCTAATACTTTTATTTGCCATTTCCTCTATCTTTTTATGGCGCGGTTGTGTTTGTTTTCTTTTTCATGGTTTATATACCTACTCTCGGCGTTTACCTCTACGCCCTGCTAACTCGCATTTCCGGCAGTCTGGTGTGCAGGTTTCCCACGTACTGATTCTTCCAAGAGTGATTAGGGCACGGCTACAGTTGTCAACTATCACAATTTTTTTCCATTTATTCCAGTAAGTGTGTTGGGGTTTAGCCTTCATGTTTGCAGGAAAGCATTAAGAATTGCAATCCTATCGATGTCGTGCCCCCATAGTGCAGTTGTTTTTTCATTTCAGTATTCCTCAGCTAATATATCCTTAACAACTGAAGAAAACTCTGTTTAATAACATTTCTACTGTAAGATGTTTTTTTGTTTTCATTCAAGATTGTTCCTCTGTCGGTCGCATATCGGTTGACAGAACTCAGGTTAAATTGTGCAGGAGTACTCGGCCAATTTTCCAACCCTATGCACACGCATAAGCCCTTCTTTATCTAGTTTATGTTTTTGTGATTTACATTCGTGAAGTGAAATATTATTTCGTATTTCACGCCTATAACCCTAGGCATTAATCTAAAACGATGTTATAAATTTAAATGCCCTATTTTAATAACAATGTTAAACAATCGTGTTCCAAATTCCAGAACTATTACTAACGTAGCAGGAATTTTTATAGGCTGCAGGTGCTAAATAGTTCAATACCTCTGTATAGTATATTACCTCGACTATCTAACCACAACTGCTACAGCCTTCGTTATAGCCCGAAGATTCTTGCTGCATTTATGAATCTGGTTAATACCTATGTTTTACCATATATTTTTTTTTGTTGACTTCTCTTTTAGGTTGGGAAACGGATAATTTAATCATCGTGAAATTTCGATGGTTATCTTTTGGTTTTTATGTCCATTCATATGATCGGTCTCGTGCTTATTTACTACTTCGCCTTGCATAGTTTTTAAATCTGTAACGATTGGTTACTACCGTAAGTGAAGGTCATAACTTACTCGAATTAAAAAGTTATTAACGTGTTGACTCGGCGCTGTCATGAATTTTATGGTTGTGATATAACAACGATAGTTAATATGCAGCAGATGTACTATAGGTCATTCTCACATTGGTATCTCATTCATGTATAATACACACACTTATAATGGATCGATTATTATCTACTTATTTTAAAGATATTCTTGGTTAGTTGTTATTTGTTTATAGCAAGGTAAAAGGGAAAACAGAGTTCACGTAATAGAGTTAGTTTTTTTCACTCTTTTATCTACATTTTGTGAGTCATGTTGTTCTACCAAAATCATAATACATATGGTTTCATATGAGGTGCTCATCTTTTAGGGGAAAAATCTCCCCAGCCAATTTACTAAGAGAAAACTATGAAGATTGCAAAATTTATTCATTTCTACTTTAGTTTCTTGCATACTCAGTAAAATTTATTCATATAGATCTAGATCCACTATAGTATAAGGGCTTTAGAATTCTCTATGTATGCATAAACTAACATTATTATATGAAACAGAAGCAGATTAAAACTGAATCATTAAGTTTTTCTGTGGAGATAAATATCTGTAGATTCAATCTCGTTAGGGTTTGGAGATTCTATAAGATTTTACTCTACATGTTGATATTTTACAACTATGCATAATGAAAAAGGTGCACCCCCTTGAGATTCATTCTGCTAAATGTAGAACTGATAATGAATATAAAATATAGATACTTTTGTTTTTATATGTAGCTAATTCATACTGATTTAAGTAGATGAAAACATCTCATTTAAAGACATACCACTCATGCAGTAGACCAACCTCCCAACCATAGAGTTCAATTTTTTTCCCAGAACTCACCCCCGAGCTGAGACCACCTCCACCACAGATCAACCTCTAATCTGTTTAGGAGAAGCTTATTTAAGCTAATAGTTCCCCAAAGCCTGTTTCTAATTCTGCGTCCAGAATAGCAGGATGCTTTTCTTCCTGTTGGCCTAGGCTTCCCATTTTTGGGATCCTTTAAAGCTGTTTTATGCTTTTCCTTAGCTTTTCCAGCTTTTCACCTCTTCCCAACTACTTTCCTCATCATTGGGGAAATTTAGATTCTTCCTCAAAATCTAAATTAGAATTAATTCCTTTCAAGGATTTCTGAAGGATTTTAGGGGAATACTTGCCTTATCCATCCTCATGGATTTAGCAAGTGGTCTCTAAATCTCATTCTTGGTCCATATGCACACCAGAAAGTTTATTTATTTCCTTAACTTAAATATTAAGTTACATTGACAATTTATTTATCCTTTGTGGTCCACTCCCCTTAGGATTAAAGTTCAAATGTCTAACTTTAAAATTTCAACACACAAATTTGGTGTGTTACATATTCCCCCTTTGAAAATAAACACCGTCCTCGGTGTTGTTATTCAACTACTAGAGTTCACTTAAACAAAAATGGATATTTTTCCATCATTTCAGCTTCCCTTTCCCAGGTAGTTTCTTCAGCAGTAAAGTGCTTCCACTGCACTTTTACTCTGGCCACTGTTCTGTTTCTCAATTCAATTTCTTCCCGCTCCAATATTTGAAGCGGTTCTGGCAGAAACTCCCCTTCTGGTTCCACCTGTACAACATTCCAATCAACTATGTGAGAAGCATCATGCACATATCTTTTTAATAACGAAACATGAAACACATCATGCACTCTAACATGGGGTGGTAAGGCCAGCTTGTAAGCCACTAGTCCCACCCTTTCTAATACTTCAAAAGGACCACAATATCTAGGAGCCAGTTTTGCACAACTTCCGGCATACAGTGTGCTCTTTTTGGGTTTAATACGCAAATACACATGGTCTCCCACTTTGAATTGTCGGTGCACTCGTTTCTTATCAGCATAATTTTTCTGGCGATCTTGTGCTGTCTTGATGTTACTTTGTATCCGTTTCACAATTCTTTCCATCTCTTGTAAGGCATCAGGTCCCAACATTAGTTTATCTTCTGGTTGGCTCCAGCTCAAAGGAGTACGACACTTTCTTCCATATAGTGCCTCAAACGGACTCATTTTAATAGAAGATTGGTAGCTGGTATTATAGGCAAATTCAGCTAAATGTAGATAATCTTCCCACTTTAATGGCCTATCCATCACATACATTCTCAACATATCCTCCAAAATTTGATTAGTCCTTTCTGTTTGCCCGTCAGTTTGAGGGTGATAGGCAGTACTAAAATTCAGCTTAGTACCCATCCCTCCAAACAATCCTTTCCAAAACGCTGCTGTAAACTTAGCATCTCGATCTGAGACAATTACCTTAGGAAATCCATGAAGCCTTACTATCTCCTTCAGGAAAACATTTGCTACTTGAGCTGTTCCAAAGGTAGATTTCACTGGTATAAAGTGGGCAGCTTTTGTTAGAGTATCTATTACTACCATTACATAATCATGCTGATACTTGCTTTTGGGTAATCCTGTTATAAAGTCCATGGAAACAGTATCCCATTTCCATTCTGCAATTGGAAAAGGGTTCAAAAGTCCTGCTGGATGTTGATGCTCTGCCTTAACTAATTGACATTCCATGCACCTACTTAAATATTCTGCCACATCTCTTTTCATTCCTGGCCAGAACAACTTCTTTTTCAGTGCTGTTAACATTTTCTGATATCCTGGATGTCCTGCATATGGCTGTTTGTGATATTCATCCAGAATTTCTCTTTTTAAAGATTCTACATTGGGAATATACAACCTGTTTTTATAGCAGATCAGCCCTTCTTGATTTTGAGTGAAATCAGTTTTCTCTTTTTTCTGTAATTTCACTAAGAGTGTTTCATAGTATGGATCTTGATTGGCTGCTTTTCTTACCAATTCTTCTACTTCCATCTGGGCACTACTTCCAAGGCTATTTATACTCTGGCAAGCATTCCTACTTAATGCATCGACTACCTTATTTTCTTTTCCCTTGATATGTTTTATGTCCATATAAAATTCACTTAGAAAGGACAACCATCTAGCTTGACTTGCATTCAATTCAGTTTGGGAAAAGAAATATTTAAGACTAATGTGATCAATCATCAATGTAAACTTTTTCCCAAGAAGATAGTGCCGCCACATTTTCAAAGCATGGATAACAGCGGCTAATTCTAAATCATAGGCACTATAATTCTGTTCATGGATTTTCAGTTTCCTAGATTTATAGGCAATAACTGAATTTTCCTGCAACAGGACTCCTCCCAACCCCTCTCTACAAGCATCTGTACATACCACAAATTCCTTATCAGGATCTGCAAATTTCAGGATAGGAGTTGTAGTGACTTTTTGCTTTAATTGTTCAAAACTGTTTTGGCATTTTTTAGTCCATACAAATTTAACACCCTTCCTTTGTAATGAGGTTATGGGATATGCTATAGCAGAAAATCTCTCCACAAATCTGCGATAATAGCCTGCAATTCCCATAAACGATCTAAATGCTGACACATCAGTTGGGATTGGCCATTCCTTAATGGCTTTGATCTTTTCAGGGTCAACCGCCAACCCTTTTTCAGAAATAATATGACCCAGATATTGAATTTTATCTTTATAAAATCCAAATTTGCTGAAATTGGCATATACCTGATTTTCTTTTAAAGTCTGCAACACTATTCTCAAGTGTTCCTTATGTTCATCCTCATTTTTGGAGTAGACTAAGATATCATCTATGAACACATGAACAAATTTATCCAAATACTTATTCAACACACTGTTCATCAAGCACATAAATTTGGTAGGGGCATTCGTCAAACCAAATGGTAGGACTACAAATTCGTAATGTCCATACCTGGTTCGAAAAGCTGTTTTGCTGATGTCTTCTTCCTTAATTCTGAGCTGGTGATAACCAGTCCTTAAGTCAATCTTGGAAAAGACTGAGGCCCCTCTCACCTGATCAAAAAGATCATCAATTCTAGGGAGCGGATATCTATTCTTAATGGTCAACTTGTTCAGTTGGCGATAATCAATGCACATCCTAAAAGTTCCATCTTTCTTTTTCACAAATAAGACCGGTGCTCCCCACGGAGACACACTTGGTCTAATGTAACCTTTATTCAGTAATTCTTGCAGCTGCATCTTCAGCTCCATAAGTTCAGGCAGACTCATTCGATAGGGGGCTTGGGAAACAGGTGTGGCTCCCAGCACCAGATCTATGGAAAAGTCAATTTCTCTTTTGGGGGGGAGATGAGGAATCTCATCTGGAAAAAATTCTTTAAAATCCCTTACCACCGGTAATTCACTCAGCAGATTTTCTGTAGTTCTCGGTTCTACTTCTTCCACATGTCCTGCATAAACTTGGTATCGTTTTCTAGCTGTTCTTTTCAATTGTAAGGCTGATATTTGTCTAACTGAAATGGATTTTGGTTTTCCTTTTAGTGTAAAAGGTTTCCCTCCTTCATCCACACAATGCAGGGTTTTATCCCAGCAGTTCATCAGGGCTTTCTTCTTTTCCAGCCAATCCATTCCTATCAGCAAATCATAGGACCCTAACGGAAATATGTTCAGATTTACTTCTATTGGAAGACCATTTAATTGTACTGATGTTTTGGGCAATTTATGCATTACTTTTCTCTTAGTCCCAGTGGCCAGCTGTACCAACCATGACTGCTGAAATTTTTCAGGTTTAATTTTACATTTTTCTACAATTCCAGGACTAATGTAACTCAAAGAAGCACCTGAATCAATCAAAACAGTAATAGGTAGGTCAGAAATATTACCCTCCATTTCCACCATGGTTGCTTGATGTTCTTCTTGCCGATTTTCCAAGGCTGCACTGATAGTTGGTATATTTCTGGCTATGTCATTTACTGTTGTCGCCTCTCGCTCTCTGCTGATCATATGAATATTTCGATGGGGGCAATCCCTCAAAATATGGGGTTCTCCACAGCCCCAACATTTCAAAGGTTCCTTCATCCTGACTATCCCTTCCTTTTTATTGTTCCCTTCTACTTGTTTTGAAGCTACTTGGGACTGAGCAGTTTGGCTTTCCTTTGGTTTATTAATTTTTTTCCGCTGATGATCTCTGCCAAAATTCCTTAGATATGCTGCTTTTTGTCTTTTCCCCTTGAACTCACTCTTTTTCAACCAACTCTTCCCTTGTTCAGCCTTTACTTTAAACTGCTGATAGCATAATCTTGCTTTTCTAACAGCTTCGTCCATGGTTTTTGGGTTGTCAAACTCGATTTTCTCCTTGTATGAAATAGGCAAACAATTTAAAAATCTTTGAACTTTGGCCTTCTCTTCCCTTATGTAGGGTACATATCTCAGTAGATTTGTGAACTTAGTAACAAATTCATCAATAGTGAGTTGTCCCAGCCTAATTTCATGAAATTCTTTTGCTTTGTCGTCATAGTAACGTTCATTGAAGTAGCGATTTTTGAACTTAACCTGGAAATCTTCCCAAGTAACTGTCTTTTCATCAATGGCATGGACCATTTTCGTCTCCTCCCACCACAACGTAGCTTTTCCTTGTAACTGGTAAACAGCTAATCTAGCCTTCAGATTACTTTCATATTCATAGACCTGGAAATACTTGATCATGTTCAATAACCAAGCTTCCGCATCCTCCTCTTTCTCCCCATCATAGGAGGGAGGTTTGATCTTCCGGAATTCTCCATGCAATTCATTTTTCTGTTTATGCTGCTGTCTAGTAGCCTCCTCATCATCAAACTCATCCATCTTTCTCTTTCCAGAACCTTCGCCTTCTTGGCTATTCCGGGAAGTTAATTCTCTGATGAGCTTTTCCTGCTCCTTGCTGGCTGATGACAACCTGTCATTCTGGCTTCTTAATTCAGCCAATTCTCGTTGTAACCTGTGCAACATGGCCATCATCGTAGCGTTGGGATCTGGTGTAGAAAACTCATCCCGCAGATCCACATAAATCCCTTCACCTTCAGCCATTTCAACTGTACACACTCATACACAGATCAGCAAGATTTATTCTAAAAATAAAATTTTCTAAAAAAAAAACTCATAACTGTAATTGAGCACAATAAGCATTAGAATTTTTTTGTGTGGATATATTAAAATGCCACTTGTCACACCTCCCAAATTTTGTTTTTTTTTTTCTTTTCCCATTTATCACCGGTCATAGTTTTCTCATTCTCAAACCATTTGAACTTTAATTAGGGTCCAGAGGTGATAAATTCTCTTCAATCTATTTATTATGTTAACATTCGGAACCTTTTTATGTTATCATTTTAAACATTTTATATAAAATATATATACAAAAATTTTGATAATAGCCAGTGTACCTTAGGCACTCTTATATTTAAAATCGTGACCCAATAGTCCACCTGTAATATCCCTCGCGTAAGCCACCGTAAAAACTCTCATAAAATGAGGGTTATCAAATAATTAAATATTATTAATTATTATATTGATATTAAATGATGAATATTCTTGTAATTCTTAATTATAAGAATATTGAGTATTTCTTAATTATTTTATTTTAAGAATAATTTAAATTATACATGGAAAAAAATTATATTTCCAAGTTGGTATATTTTATGAGTTTTAGAAATAATGAGTAATAGATTTGGAAAAAGTATGGATAAGTGATATTTTTCTCATAAGGAAAAAGAAAATCTACCCTAAAAAATAAAAGCATGAGGGATTTATGGAATGCTTTTCTGATTTAGGAAAAATTAGATTTATGGAGGCTTTATGGATTGCTTTTGTGATTTAGAAAAGCTGGAATGCTTTTATGATTTAGAAAATATGGAATTATTTTATGATTTAGAAAAAAGTTGGAATACTTTTAGGATTTATAAAATATATTCCATTTTGATTTAATTCTATTTTATTATAATCCCATGAGAGAAATAGAAGAGGGGAATGGGAGAATACATGGAGAATGGAGTCAAGGAAGAGGAAGAGAGTATTTCAAGCATGCATCAAGAGATGAGTAACCATATCCTTTGAAAATATCTTTGTTTACATATGGACCATGATTATATAATGATTGAATTTATTTGCAATAAAAATTTCAGTGTATTAAAAGCTAGATCTACACTTATTTATGCATTATTTTGATAAAACCCCAGGGGGATCTTGTTTAGAAGGCTGAGTAGTTCCAGATCTGGTATGGATCTTATGTTTCAGCCATATATCATTTGTAGATCTGAATATTAACCTACAACAGCTGAAGCTCCTCATATAAAATGTTGTCAAGTCTTTCTGCAGCTTTTCCAATTGTTTCTGCTATTATTTTTGAAGGATTATTGCTCTTGCTTCAAGTAAATCCAATGCTTCT
Source organism: Pinus albicaulis (assembly GCA_034641835.2). Taxonomy (NCBI): domain Eukaryota; kingdom Viridiplantae; phylum Streptophyta; class Pinopsida; order Pinales; family Pinaceae; genus Pinus; species Pinus albicaulis. Next base: position 1,256,503,996 of record CM076584.1, read on the forward strand.
ACAAAGGAACTTGATTATAGATCTGATTTATTGATGCCATACTATAACATGAGTCTAATGGCTGATTTCTAGTGTCTTCCAGCAGAAACTGCGCAATTCCTAAAGGACGGTTTCTCTATTTACCAACTCTCTGCTTTAGCTGATTTTCAGCTAGTGTTGATTGTGGGAGATCTGTTAAAACCTCTAAACTCATTTATTTTTGCTGAAACTTTGCTTGAGGTATGACACAGCCTAAAATAATGGAACCCAACCCTATTCTACATTATTTTCACACTGGATTGCTTATACAATGTCCTCCTTGAGCATATTGCAGATTTTCCTAAGAGTGGAATTTAGCGCTTCTTCCTTGGTTGGTTTTTACTTCTCTTTTGGATCCATTGTTTAGATCTATAGATATAAGGTTCCTAAGAGTATAAAAATCTAAGAGGATTGTGTCATTCCCACACTTGCTGTGTTTCATCATTCTTCTATAGACAGAGTCTGGAACGGGCCAGGAAGCCTCTGGATTTCAACCTTCCTTGTGAAGGTGATGCATCTAGTAAATGCCCTGCCAGTCTATCTCTGGTTTAGATCTATTGGTGTAATTCCATATTTTTGTGATTCCATAGTGGAATATCTTAGGATATTCCCTACTGAGCCTATTTTTTCCCATTTGGAACATTACATACTTGTATGCAAGGAAATAATTATTGTGTTAAAACTCTTCAAAATGAATAGAAGAGAAAAATATATCCTTGTATGCATTATTGGATTATATTCTTGGAGAGGAAAAGGGGTAATCACATGCTTTATTATTTAAGATTATTTAGAGAAACATATATGCTTTTATGCATGGGAAAAATATAGTTTTGAATATTAGAGAAAATGAAGATGATATCACATAATATTTATTGTGTTAGCCCTCTTTTGGGCAAAATAATATGTATTTTTCCAACCTAAAGTGATTAGCTATGGTATTAGCTTTTTATTGGGAGAATATTATGCATAGTTATTGGTTATATCTTTTGGATGAGAGGGAAATGTCACTTTGCATGCATGAAATGATAAGTGGTATGCGTTTGACCCTTGGAAAAGAAATGTGTTTATTTTTCCATGAAATATTTCTTTGGTTTCTTTTGGAAAGAAATATATGTTTTACATGCAGGAAGAACAAGATATGTTATTGCATGCACAAAACTATAACTTGTATGTTAACTTTGTTTGAAATAGAGTTGGCATTGTTATACATAGTAACCACTATGAATAGATCTTGGGTGGAAAATATGTTTTTGGAAAAGAACATGTATTCACATGCGTAAGTATAACATCTATTGCATTAATCCATATTGAAAAGAAAACATACAAGTAGGCAAAAAGAGAAATTGCTTGTTGGGATAGTTATCTTGAAAATATTGTTATGCATTTGCATGCACAATATTATTATATAGTATGTTAGCTTTCTTTTGGAAATAATATGAAAGTGCATGCAAGATTTTGTTAGTGTTTGGTGGAAAGAGGATGCTTGATATTGATTTATTTGTTACTAATTCATGTGAAATGATGTTAAATAAGGAAACTAATGTCAATGTGGTTATGTTTTATACATGCATACAAATATTTGTTGAAGTGTCACAAATAGAGATTGATTATTGGTTTATTAATATTTTATCTAATCATGATATCAAGTGTGCTGACGACAGAAATGGCAGGAAAGAAGGATGACTTGAGAAAAAGAAATTTCAAGTTTAACATTGTGGAAGATAAAGAGTTGTTAGTCCATGCAGGTTTAGTAGTTCCAATTGCACAATGATCCCCTGAAGGAAGCAGTCTGACTACAAAGACAGAGATTGATGATTCATGGGTAAATGGTATCATGATGATTGTAATAGCTTATAGCTAGTTATGTTTCGTTTAAGATTATTTTTATATGTAAATTCTATGACAATGGTCAAGGGATGGACTCCCTTATAACCATTGAGTGAGGGGTGACAACACTCATGAGCATTTAATAATAAAATTAAACGTTTGTTGGTTTTCACCCTACGGGGTTTCCAGGGTATATCGGTGTCTAATGATGTGATTGTTCATTGTGTCATTTTAATGATGTTAATTTATTCCATGATGTGATGTTATATTATCAATTAGGTGATTTACTAATTGAGTTAAAATAATCATGGGATCGATGAATAGTTATAGCAGGAAAATTAAGTTAATATGCTACCACAAGGAAAATTAAGGGCTGTGTAACTCACTATTATTTTTACTAAATATTTCTCTATGTGATGATGATGGTTATTCCAATGGTTAATGCATAAATATAAAAAGTAATTTATAAAGTTACACATTCGTAAATGTCGAAAATTTTTCCTAACTCTAAGTATTTTTCTGCGAGGTTATCGGGGTATGTTACAAATGGTATCACAGCAAAAGGTTGCAACACTGGCGCCTTTTGAGAATCATTATGAAAAGAAGAAGTAGAGGTATGATGCTAGTGGGCATCATCTCAGGTATGACTTTAATTAAACTTGTAGTATACTACAATTAACATGATATGCATGTTGCATGATTAATGACTGCATGAAAGAGTAGATAGTTATAATGTTTCTTTAAAATTTGTGCTCATGAAATTTGAATATGGATGTGGATAAAATACAATAAAAATTCTATTGTACCTATGAACCATCTTGAGCACTCACTGTTTATATTGCAGATTAATTACCAACCTTTGCATGCATAATATGAGAAAAATATTATGGTGCATAAGAAAAAAGAATGGAAAAACATGGCTAAATTTATCATGAACTACCTATAAATAATGAACACACGTATGGTTGGTGTGATAACTAAATAATATAGAAGTTGGGTTTGACCCTGAAGAGGACAATGGAATGTTGAAAACAAAATATATATATATTTGAACGAAACTCTTTAGTTGTTAAAAATAAGAAACGAGTGAAATAGAACTCACATAGTGAACTTAAATTCAATGAAAAAATCATAGTAGCATAATTGTGGGTTCTCTTTCTTCATTTAGATTTGTAGAGGAAATTTTGCATTCCATGTGTTCGACAAAAAGTGGTAATTGAGATCCACGGTTTTGTTATTTTAAATAATTTCATCCGTGGAATTTTTGGATGTGATTAATCTTTAATATCAAGCGGTTTTCATACCTTGAGATCATGTAACCCCCATGGTGATTCCAAGAAAAGGTTATGTTTAGAAATGGATCCATAATTTGGTCGAATTTCCTGATTAGACACTGTTGTAGGGATTGTTGGTTCTGTTATTAGCATAAATTTTACCATTGATGATATTAATATGATTCATGATGTTTTAGAAATTCTAGTTTTACTATCTCTATGATAGTATAAACACATTTATGGAAACTTATTTCATCTCTGCTAACTAGTCCCTCAATGGCAGTAGATTGTATACTTGCCAACTATTTGGAAGAATGCCTTATCCACCATAGATTGCATGCTTGCAAATTGTTGTTAAAATTCCTCAATGGATGTAGATTGCATGCTTGAAAATTGTTTGATGGAATGTCGAATTGGTTGTATATTGCATGCTTGCACACTATTTGAAAAAAAAGTCTACAGTGATTGTAGATTTCATGATTGCAAATTATTTTCACAAAATTCCTCAATGGTTGTCGCTTATATGGTTGCAAGCTAATGGTAAGCGAAAAAAAAAAAAAGAATCTCATTTTGTGTCCTAGTGTTCAATGGAACTATTAATTCTCTAAAATATTGATGGTTTCTAAGGTGAGACCTTAAATAAAGTATCATGCTATGGTATGCAACATATGTTAATGTCTTTTTTCTAAGCTACATGATTATTATTATTGTGTGGAAATTTTGAATGTATACCACCTATATTACATGCGATGAATTGTTGTCAATGTGCTTTGACAAATTGTGGACCCTATCTTGTGGGTCAAGTATAGATGCATGGTGTACATAAATATTCCTTTGCCTTAATGATAATATGCAATGGAAAATTATGTAAATTACAGTGGATTTGTAGACATTGACTATTTTTAGACATTGAATTTTTATTGGATTCAATGGCTATGGAAGCTATTATGGGATTGATGTAATAAGGTAATATTTTATTTTATTGTTGAGTTAATGAATACTTTAGTTGGGGTATTCAGGAAATAACTCTAGAGTTTTAGAATACTTCTTGCCAGCTTATGGAAAGCTATTGGTGGTTAAGTTCAACATGGACCTTCCCTAAAAGTCTCCTAAAATTCCCTAGGAGAAAATAATAAAGAGGAAATATTAACATAATGGGAGAGAAAGATTATGTTAATGACTTAGTTGGAGATAAATACTAAGTGGGGTAAAATAAAGCATAGCGGGAGAGAAAGGCATGCTTTAAAGAAAAAGAAGAGTATCTTTTTCGAAAAATATAAAACAAAAAGGCCTAGGAAAAAATGTTGGCAGACCTTAAAGCAGGACGCTGCTAAAAATCTGCTAGGAAGAAATCACCAAGGAATCAATGAGGTTGTTGATTCTAGTGGCAAGTAAATCTTAGCTCGGTGGGTAACTATTGGAGATAGTTCACGGTTGGGTGGAATATGCTGAGTTTCTCAATAATTCCCAGAAATTAACTAAGGTTAGATGAAATTTTGTCTATGTTATGTTACAAATTTTCAAATTATCTAAAGATGTTGGATGTTACAATAGACTGTAAATTTCATGTCTCAAAGTTGTTGCATGTGCTATATTTTTGCATGCATGATATATTAAATTATCTTAGCAACAATTTAGATGAAATAGGTTGTGTTTTTATGAGCAAATGAACATGTCATAAATGGCTGATCTATATGTATGCATAGAGGAAATTAATTGAAATATATAGGCGACTGAAATAACTCTTGTTAGATAAAATAATGATTTATTGAACTTTAAATTCCTGACATATTAGAGGAACATGGCTGGAGATTAATGACATGAGTTTGAATTTGAATGAAATTACTGTGGGAGAGAAAGACAGTAATTTGCAAAGGAAATGGTTGGAGATAAATACCATGAGTTTGAATTAGATTGAAAGTATTGTGGGAGAGAAAGACAATAATTTTCAAAAACACTAGTGGAAGAGAAAGACTAGTGTAACTCCTAAATACAATGCAATGTGCACTTGATAGAGTTTTTCTTATCATTTTGATGATTAAAGGGCTAAGTGCTCCCTGATTTTTTGTGAAAGTATTATGATTTAGGTATTATTTTACATTTCCTAAATAATTGGAAATGAAAATTAAAGGTTAATGTTCCAACAAGAGAAGAACATCGAGGACGATGTTCTCTTTAAGGGGGGGAGTTTGTAATATCCCTCACGTAAGCCACCGTAAAAACTCTCATAAAATGAGGGTTATCAAATAATTAAATATTATTAATTATTATATTGATATTACATGACGAATATTCTTGTAATTCTTAATTATAAGAATATTGGAAGAATTGTTTCTTAATTATTTTATTTAGAATAATTTAAATTCTTCTATGGAAATAAATTATATTTCCAAGTTGGTATATTTTATGAGTTTTAGAAATAATGAGTAATAGATTTGGAAAAAATATGGATAAGTGATATTTTTCTCATAAGGAAAAAGAAAATCTACCTTTAAAAATAAAATCATGAGGGATTTATGGAATGCTTTTCTGATTTAGGAAAAATCAGATTTATGGAGGCTTTATGGATTGCTTTTGTGATTTAGAAAAGATAGAATGATTTTATGATTTAGAAAAGATGGAATTATTTTATGATTTAGAAAAAAGTTGGAATATTTTTAGGATTTATAAAATATATTCCATTTTAATTAATTCTATTTTATTATAATCCCATGAGAGAAATAGAAGAAGGAAATGGGAGAATACATGGAGAATGGAGCCAAGGAAGAGGAAGAGAGTATTTCAAGCATGCATCAAGAGATGAGTAACCATATTCTTTGAAAATCTCTTTGTTTGCATATGGACCCTGATTATATAATGATTGAATTTATTTGCAATAAAAATTTCAGTGTATTAAAAGCTACATCTACACTTATTTATGCATTATTTTGATAAAACCCTAGGGGGATCTTGTTTAGAAGGCTGATTAGTTCCAGATCCGGTATGGATCTTATGTTTCAGCCATATATCAGTTGTAGATCTGAATATTAACCTACAACAGCTGAAGCTCCTCATATAAAATGTTGTCAAGTCTTTCTGCAGCTTTTCCAATTGTTTCTGCTATTATTTTTGAAGTATTCTTGCTCTTGCTTCAAGTAAATCCAATGCTTCTACAAAGGAACTTGATTATAGATCTAATTTCTTGATGCCATACTATAACATGAGTCTAATGGCTGATTTCTAGTGTCTTCCAGTAGAAACTGCGCAATTCCTAAAGGACGGTTTCTCTATTTACCAACTCTCTACTTTAGCTGATTTTCAGCTAGTGTTGATTGTGGGAGATCTGTTAAAACCTCTAAACTCATTTATTTTTGCTGAAACTTTGCTTGAGGTCTGACACAACCTAAAATAATGGAACCCAACCCTGTTCTACATTATTTTCACATTGGATTGCTTATACAATGTCCTCCTTGAGCCTATTGTAGATTTTCCTGAGAGTGGAATTTAGCGCTTCTTCTTTGGTTGGTTTTTAATTCTCTTTTGGATCCATTGTTTAGATCTATAGATATAAGGTTCCTAAGAGAAAAAAAATCTAAGAGGATTTTGTCATTCCCACACTTGCTGTGTTTCACCATTCTTCTATAGACAGAGTCTTGAACGGGCCAGGAAGCCTCTGGATTTCAACCTTCCTTGTGAAGGTGATGGCATCTAGTAAATGCCCTGCCAGTCTATCTCTGGTTTAGATCTATTGGTGTAATTCCATATTGCTGTGATTCCATAGTGGAATATCTTAAGCTATTCCCTACTGAGCCTATTTTTTCCCATTTGGAACATTACATACTTGTATCCAAGGAAATAATTATTCTGTTAAAACTCTTCAAAAAGAATAGAAGAGAAAAATATATCCTTATATGCATTATTGGATCATATTCTTAGAGAGGAAAAGGGGTAATCACATGCTTTAATGTTTAATATTATTTAGAGAAACATATATGCTTTTATGCATGGGAAAAATATAGTTTTGAGTATTAGATTTCTAGAGAAAACGAAGATGAAATCACATAATATTTATTGTGTTAGCCCTCTTTTAGGCAAAATAATATGTATTTTTCCAACCTAAAGGGATTAGCTATGGTATTAGCTTTATCTTGGGAGAATATTATGCATAGTTATTGGTTATATTTTTTGGATGAGAGGGAAATGTCACTTTGCATGCATGAAATGATAAGTGGTATGCGGTTGACCCTTGGAAAAGAAATGTGTTTATTTTTCCATGAAATATTTCATTGGTTTCTTTTCGAAATAAATATATGTTTTACATGCAGGAAGAACAAGATATGTTATTGCATGCACAAAACTATAACTTGTATGTTAAATTTGTTTGAAATAGAGTTGCCATTGTTATACATAGTAACCATTATGAATAGATCTTGGGTGGAAAATATGTTTTTGGAAAAGAACATGTATTCACATGCATAAGTATAACATCTATTGCATTAATCCATTTTGAAAAGAAAACATAAGAGTAGGCAAAAAGAGAAATTTCTTGTTGGGATAGTTATCTTGAAAATCTTGTTATACATTTGTATGCACGGTATTATTATATAGTATGTTAGCTTTCTTTTGGAAATAATATGAAAGTGCATGCAAGATTTTGTTAGTGTTTCGTGGAAAGAGGATGCTTGATATTGATTTATTTGTTACTAATGCATGTGAAATGATGTTAAATAAGGAAGCTAATGTCAATGTGGTTATGTTTTATACATGCATACAAATATTTGTTGAAATGTCACAAATAGAGATTGATTATTGGTTTATTAATATTTTATCTAATCATGATATCAAGTGTGCTGACGACAGCAATGGCAGGAAAGAAGGATGACTTGAGAAAAGGAAATTTCAAGTTTAACATTGTGGAAGATAAAAAGTTGTTATTCCATGTAGGTTTAGTAGTTCCAATTGTACAATGATCCCCTAAAGGAAGCAGTCTGACTATAAAGATAGAGATTGTTGATTCGTGGGTAAATGGTATCATGATGATTGTAATAGCTTATAGCTAGTTATGTTTCATTTAAGATTATTTTTATATGTAAATTTTATGACAATGGTCAAGGGATGGACTCCCTTATAACCATTGAGTGAGGGGTGACAACCCTCACGAGCGTTTAATAATAAAATTAAACGTTTGCTGGTTTTCACCCTACGGGGTTTCCAGGGTATATCGGTGTCTAATGATGTGATTGTTCATTGTGTCATTTTAATGATGTTAATTTATTTCATGATGTGATGTTATATTATCAATTAGTTGATTTACTAGTTGAGTTAAAATGATCATGCGATCGATGAATAGTTATAGCAGGAAAATTAAGTTAATATGCTACCACAAGGAAAATTAAGGGTTGTGTAACTCACTATTATTTTTACTAAATATTTCTCTATGTGATGATGATGGTTATTCAAATGGTTAATGCATAAATATAAAAAGTAATTTATAAAGTTACACATTCGTAAATGTTGAAAAAATTTCCTAACTCTAAGTATTTTTCTGCGAGGTTATCGGGGTATGTTACAAATGGTATCAAAGAAAAAGTTTGCAACACTGGCGCCTTTTGGGAATCGTTATGCAAAAAGGAAGTAGAGGTATGATGCTAGTGGGCATCATCTCAGGTATGATTTTAATTAAACTTGTAGTATACTACAATTAACATGAGATGCATGTTGCATGATTAATGACTGCATGAAAGGGTAGACAATTATAATGTTTCTTTAAAAGTTGTGCTCATGAAATTTGAATATGGATGTGGATAAAAGACAATAAAAATTCTATTGTACCTATGAACCATCTTGAGCACTCACTGTTTATATTGCAGATTAATTACCAACCTTTGCATGCATAATATGAGAAAAATGATTATGGTGCATAAGAAAAAAGAATGGAAAAACATGGCTAAATTTATCATGAACTACATATAAATAATGAACACACGTATGTTTGGTGTGATAACTAAATAATATAGAAGTTGGGTTTGACCCTGAAGAGGATAATGGAATGTTGAAAACAAAATATATATATATTTGAACGAAACTCTTTAGTTGTTAAAAATAAGAAACGAGTGAAATAGAACTCACATAGTGAACTTAAATTCAATGAAAAAATCATAGTAGTATAATTGTGGGTTATCTTTCTTCATTTAGAGTTGTAGAGGAAAGTTTCCATTCCATGTGTTGGAAAAAAAGTGGTAATTGAGATCCACGGTTTTTTTATTTTAAATAATTTCATCCGTGGAAGTTTTGGATGTGATTAATCTTTAATATCAAGGGGTTTTCATACCTTGAGATCATGTAACACCCATGGTGATTCCAAGAAAAGGTTATGTTTAGAAATGGATGCATAATTTGGTCAAATTTCCTGATTAGACACTGGTGTAGGGATTGTTGGTTCTGTTATTAGCATAAATTTTACCATTGATGATATTAATATGATTCATGATGTTCTAGAAATTCTAGTTTTACTATCTCTATGATAGTATAAACACATTTATGGAAACTTATTTCATCTCTTCTAACTAGTCCCTCAATGGCAGTATATTGTATGCTTGCCAACTATTTGGAATAATGCCTTATCCACCATAGATTGCATGCTTGCAAATTGTTGTTAAAATTCCTCAATGGATGTAGATTGCATGCTTGAAAATTGTTTGATGGAATGTCGAATTCGTTGTAGATTGCATGCTTGCACACTATTTGAAAAAAAAGTCTACAGTGATTGTAGATTTCATGATTGCAAATTATTTTCACAAAATTCCTCAATGGTTGTCGCTTATATGGTTGCAAGCTAATGGTAAGCGAAAAAGAAAAAAATAATCACATTTTGTGTCCTAGTGTTCAATGGAACTATTAATTCTCTACAATATTGATGGTTTCTAAGGTGAGACCTTAAATAAAGTATCATGCTATGGTATGCAACATATGCTAATGTCTTTTTTCTAAGCTACATGATTATTATTATTATGTGGAAATTTTGAATGTATACCGCCTATATTACATGCGATGAATTGTTGTCAATGTGCTTTGACAAATTGTGGACCCCATGTTGTGGGTCAGGTATAGATGCATGGTGTACATAAATATTCCTTTGCCTTAATGATAATATGCAATGGAAAATTATGTAAATTACAGTGGATTTGTAGACATTGACTATTTTTAGACATTGAATTTTTATTGGATTCAATGGCTATGGAAGCTATGATGGGATTGATTTAATAAGGTAATATTTTATTTTATTGTTGAGTTAATGAATACTTTAGTTGGGGTATTCAGGAAATAACTCTAGAGTTTTAGAAGACTTCTTGCCAGCTTATGGAAAGCTATTGGTGGTTAAGTTCAACATGGACCTTCCCTAAAAGTCTCCTAAAATTCCCTAAGAGAAAATAATAAAGAGGAAATATTAACATAATGGGAGAGAAAGATTATGTTAATGACTTAGTTGGAGATAAATACTAAGTGGGGTAAAATAAAGCATAGCGGGAGAGAAAGACATGCTTTAAAGAAAAAGAAGAGTATCTTTTTCAAAAAATATAAAACAAAAAGGCCTAGGCAAAAAGGTTGGCATACCTTAAAGCAGGACACTGCTAAAAATATGCTAGGAAGAAATCACCAAGGAATCAATGAGGTTGTTGATTCTAGTGGCAAGTAAATCTTAGCTCGGTGGGTAACTATTGGAGATAGTTCACGGTTCGGTGGAATATGCTGAGTTTCTCAATAATTCCCAGAAATTAACTAAGGTTAGATGAAATTTTGTCTATGTTATGTTACAAATTTTCAAATTATCTAAAGATGTTGGATGTTACAATAGACTGTAAATTTCATGTCTCAAAGTTGTTGCATGTGCTATATTTTTGCATGCATGATATATTAAATTATATTAGCAACAATTTCGATGAAATAGGTTGTGTTTTTATGAGAAAATGAACATGTCTTAAATGACTGATCTATATGCATGCATAGAGGAAATTAATTGAAATATATAGGCGACTGAAATAACTCATGTTAGATAAAATAATGATTTATTGAACTTTAAATTCTTGACATATTAGAGGAACATGGTTGGAGATTAATGACATGAGTTTGAATTTGAATGAAATTACTGTGGGAGAGAAAGACAGTAATTTGCAAAGGAAATGGTTGGAGATAAATACCATGAGTTTGAATTAGATTGAAAGTATTGTGGGAGAGAAAGACAGTAATTTTCAAAAACACTAGTGGAAGAGAAATACTAGTGTAACTCCTAAATACAATGCAATGTGTACTTGATAGAGTTTTTCTTATCATTTTGATGATTAAAGGGCTAAGTGCTCCCTGAGTTTTTGTGAAAGTATTATGATTTAGGTATTATTTTACATTTCCTAAATAATTGGAAATGAAAATTAAAGGTTAATGTTCCAACAAGAGAAGAACATCGAGGACGATGTTCTCTTTAAGGGGGGGAGTTTGTAATATCCCTCGCGTAAGCCACCGTAAAAAATCTCATAAAATGAGGGTTATCAAATAATTAAATATTATTAATTATTATATTGATATTACATGACGAATATTCTTGTAATTCTTAATTATAAGAATATTGGAAGAATTATTTCTTAATTATTTTATTTAGAATAATTTAAATTCTTCTATGGAAATAAATTATATTTCCAAGTTGGTATATTTTATGAGTTTTAGAAATAATGAGTAATAGATTTGGAAAAAAGTATGGATAAGTGATATTTTTCTCATAAAGAAAAAGAAAATCTACCTTTAAAAATAAAAGCATGAGGGATTTATGGAATGCTTTTCTGATTTAGGAAAAATCAGATTTATGGAGGCTTTATGGATTTCTTTTGTGATTTAGAAAAGCTGGAATGCTTTTATGATTTAGAAAAGATGGAATTATTTTATGATTTAGAAAAATGTTGGAATATTTTTAGGATTTATAAAATACATTCCATTTTAATTAATTCTATTTTATTATAATCCCATGAGAGAAATAGAAGAATGAAATGGGAGAATACATGAAGAATGGAGCCACGGAAGAGGAAGAGATTATGTCAAGCATGCATCAAGAGATGAGTAACCATATTCTTTGAAAATCTCTTTGTTTGCATATGGACCCTGATTATATAATGATTGAATTTATTTGCAATAAAAATTTCAGTGTATTAAAAGCTAGATCTACACTTATTTATGCATTATTTTGATAAAACCCCAGGGGGATCTTGTTTAGAAGGCTGAGTAGTTCCATATCTAGTATGGATCTTATGTTTCAGCCATATATCAGTTGTATATCTGAATATTAACCTACAGCAGCTGAAGCTCCTCATATAAAATGCTATCAAGTCTTTCTGCAGCTTTTCCAATTGTTTCTGCTATTATTTTTGAAGGATTCTTGCTCTTGCTTCAAGTAAATCCAATGCTTCTACAAAGGAACTTGATTATAGATCTGATTTACTGATGCCATACTATAACATGAGTCTAATGGCTGATTTCTAGTGTCTTCCAGTAGAAACTGCGCAATTCCTAAAGGACGGTTTCTCTATTTACCAACTCTCTCCTTTAGCTGATTTTCAGCTAGTGTTGATTGTGGGAGATCTGTTAAAACCTCTAAACTCATTTATTTTTGCTGAAACTTTGCTTGAGGTATGAAAAAGCCTAAAATAATGGAACCCAACCCTGTTCTACGTTATTTTCACACTGGATTGCTTATACAATGTCCTCCTTGAGCCTATTGCAGATTTTCCTGAGAGTGGAATTTAGCGCTTCTTCCTTGGTTGGTTTTTACTTCTCTTTTGGATCCATTGTTTAGATCTATAGATCTAAGGTTCCTAAGAGAAAAAAAATCTAAGAGGATTGTGTCATTCCCACACTTGCTGTGTTTCACCATTCTTCTATAGACAGAGTCTGGAACGGGCCAGGAAACCTCTGGATTTCAACCTTCCTTGTGAAGGTGATGCATCTAGTAAATGACCTGCCAGTCTATCTGTAACACCCTCAATTTTTGTGGTGAATTTGAAAAAGCTAGACATTTGAACTTTAATCCTAAGGGGAGTGGACCCCAAAGGATAAGTATGGTGTGAATGTAATTTAATAATTAAATTGATGAAATAAATAAAATGATTGGGCATTTTGACCAAGATGAGAATTAGAGATCACTTGCCAAATCCATGAGGATGGATAAGGCAGCAAATCCCCCCAATCTTTCAAAAATCCTTGAAAGAAGTTAATTTAGATTCTCAGGAGGAATCTAAATTTCCCCAATGAAGAGGAAAGTAGTTGGGAAGAGATAATAAAAAGCTGGAAAAGCTGAGGAAAAGCATAAAATAGCTTTAAAGAGTCCCAAAATGGGAAGCCTAGGCTAAACAGGAAAGAAAGCATCCTGCTATTCTGGACGCAGAATTAGAAACATGCTTTGGGGAAATGAGCTTAAATAAGCTGATCCTAAACAGATCAGAGGTTGATCTGTGATGGAGGTGATCTCAGCTCGGGGGTGAGTTCTGGGAGACAAAGAGAACTCTAAAGTTGGGAGGTTGGTCATTTGCTATAGTGGTATGTCTCTAAAATTTTTTGTTAAATTGATTTAATATGGTATGAATTGGCTACATATAAAAAAACTTTGAATGGTATGTTTGAATGTTAGTACTACATTTAATAGAATCCAACTTAAGGTTTTCACCTTCCAGATTTTGTATAGTTGTAGAATCAAGATCTGTAGAGTGGAAAACCACAGAAACTTTAAACCAAGATTGGTTTAAATCTGAAGGAACATAATCTCCACAGATGATTAAATGCTAATTTGTTTCTAAGAATTTTAGATATATAGGTGAAATTGTATAATCATTGTTATGCTAGAAAAATCCTATATCATAACTAAAAAGTATGTGGTGCAACAAAAATAAGTGAAAATACCTTAGAATGTGTATTTTGAGTTCTTACTAAAACCAAGAAGTAAATATATACTATAGAAGTGTTATAGCAATTTATAACAAAGTATAGTGGCCATTGCATTCGAAATTTACTACCAACATTGAACTAAATATCATTAAAAAGGACCCAATATACCTTTATATTCCACTATCAAATCACGAAATATATGAATATGAAATAAAAAAGAAAACAATAAATGAACCGTGAACTAATAGCACGGTATAACCCCGAATTTCAATAACTAGTGGACGCAAAAATTTATATATATATGAACCACGATTTAAACTTTATGTGTTAAACACAAAAGCTATATATATATATATATATATGAATCCCAAAATATATTGGTGGAATGAATGGTCAAACCATATTAAAGTAGGTGGGTTAGCTGACTCACTGTACATGGAGGTAAATTTAAAACAATTCCTTCTACCACACCTTCGTAAATATTTCATTGAAATTTAGGGTTCTGTCAACCATGAGACAGACTAAACAAATACCACAATATAATTTTGAACCACCGCGTAGTCAACCAAGGGCAGCATTAAATCTACGAAACAACGAGTAGGCAACTAATGCCGAGAACCAAATCCCTGCGCAGAAGGCCGAGGCTTATATACTACGGGTAATAGATTTTTATATATGGTAGAAGGTAGTATAATAAATTCTCAAGGCAATGCAGCTATACCTAATTGCGTGAGGAATGTACGAGCATTAAAAATAACAGAAATACAAAAACGCCATCGCATGATGGGAGGAAATTACTGACATAGGAGCTCGATTTTTCCCGTGGCAGGGTATTTGGCCAATATTGCCATCCACAATGAAGCCAACCGACAGCATATGGATGCGAACAGCCAGTACGCCGATGACCTTGGTCACGACCGAGCCATGTTAATAAGAACATATAAACAAAATCATAAGATAGGTTCTGTCAGAGAGCGTTGATCTCTGACGATATTAGATTTTTGGAAACACAGATAAATAGATAGAATGCGTAAATCTCTGAAAGCGGGTGGCAGAACTAGTGAGTAACCCGAGAGCATGGTTCTCTTTCAACCTTGATAACACATCAATTTCAACAGAAAAAGAAAGCTAAAGCAATTAGTTCATACGGCGAAAAGAAAATATCAGTAAGTCTGCCGTAGTGAGGATACCCAACTTGAGCGCAAATAAAAATCTGAAGCCTGGCGTTGAACGTAGAAAAACATGAAAAAAAAGGGGTCGGCATGTAGCCATAAGCAAAGCTCATTTACTGGGTTCTATCCATGGTGACGCGTACTAAGCGCGGCAATACGTGACCTGAAAAAAAAGAAACCCTTACGAGTCAAACAACTTGTCTTAACGTCAACAGGCTACCAGTATCTATGATAAGAAAAACAAGGAGAGGTCTGAAACCTGAAGAGAGCGGTCGGGGAACCCTCATCGTCTGCACCCTCTGCACAAACAACCTGTAAACGACTTAGAGACAACACTTCCTGCGATATCAGAAGAAGTGCAGATTTAAAGCAATGATAGAGGTAGGGTTAGGAGAAACGAGAAACCTGGCTGTGGAGTTCCTTTCACGGGCAGGAGATTTACACCTGCACATTGTTGTATCATCTTTGCACAAAAAAACAGGGGAAGAATCATGCCTTAGGTAAAGGAGTTGGGAACAATGACCAACACAACGACAAGAATAAGATCTAAACGTAAACCGAACCAGCTATATAGATCCTCATAGGCGGAGGACGAGAGGAATGGCATCGAGTTGTTACCACGAAGATAAATCAGATGGGTAGGGTAAAACCCTAATCCCACTGCCCCAGAAAGTCAGAAAATCCCAAAGTCGATATGGGAAAACCCAGATTCGTCGATCTACTAGTATGATGCGATGTAACTGGGGTTGCAGAAGGGGTACGAAGATGCAGAATGGCGTCCTAGTTCTGTAGTCTGCTCAGCTGCAAGGATCGCCCCTTTTGTGCCATCCAGCTGTGTGCTATGCCTCGAATGCATATCAGTGGTAGGATAACCCTAGAACTCAAAACGTCCCAATACAGAAATTGGCGCACCCCGTACTGAGCCAGAGAGAATCACGAAGGGAAACGTTACACGTAACGGGCGTGCTGGCCACTGGTACATAAACGACGGCGTCGAATGCTTAAATATCCCGATCGAGAAGCCGGCCCTGCATCCAAACCCATCAAACATCACAGTGAACACACGTTAAATCAGACCATACGATTACAAACCTATACTGCTATGCCTATCAATAGCCAGCACACAAAGGGTGTATTTTGCGTATAAGAAAATCATATTTTATACGAGCTGGTTCAAACCAAAATAAGGTTAAATCGACGCAAGCAGTAATGAACACCAGACGGACAACTGGTGACCGCAGTGCAGGCGGAGCCATTCATACAGGTATAAACCAAGAATAACATACCTACGGCGACGAAATTGAGGAAGGGTTGAAAACGTGAAATCACGCCACCGAATTCGATGATTAGGGTAAATGGGTAGGTCTCGACGTCACATAATTGAAAATCGAACCACTATCATAACCATTAACCATGCATGTCGACGTGGCATGATAAATTTCCAAATCACGGTTGTATATATCAATTGACCGGTCACCTTAATCTCCACGACGACATAGACTCGTCGATGTACTAAGCCATGATTTCATACCCATTGTATTATATGCAAAAATATATTTCGACGTGTTATTGAGATATGGGTATATGAGTATAGTACAGGCTTGGGGGCGGGTTCAATTATATTATCAAATGCGATATACATGTGATTATAGCCATACGAATTTCATGCTAAAATAAAAAGGGAGTGTTATAAATATATATATATATATATAGGTGATATATATATAGATGTGTGCCTTCAATTCATCATATTAAAGGGTAAAGATATATATGTGGTATATATATATGTATGGGTTATATGAGGTTATCAAAGGGTGTGTTCTATATATACATGTATTATATATGTGGTATAAATATAGGTGGTATATATATATGTGTGGATTCAAAAATATGGTCAAGGGAGGATATATATATATATATATATATAGGGTTACATATATATATGCATTATGTATGTAAGTTCACAAAGCCTATGCTTATATTATGCCCAGGAAGAATATCGCAGGGTTGTAATCTATACCTGGGGAGTATTCAAAATCCTGAAGTTGGTAAGAGATACTAGATGAGTATAGGAAATTTTAACAAGAGGGAAATTAAAATTTAGCTCCTTACTCAAACAACCAGGTAAATGAAACCCCAGTATATAGGTGAAAAAAAAAAAAAATATTCTTAAACTGGAGGTGTTACAAATGGTATCGGAGCCCAAGTGCAAAAATTGGGCTTTTGTTATTGTGCTCACTGAATTCTGAATATTATTGAACATTGTAGAGATTGTTTTTTTGTCTTACTAATTAAATGTATGAGTGTGTACAGCGGTGCTAAAATGGCTGAAGAGGGAGGAATTTATGTTGATCTGCGTGATGAGTTTGCTACTCCAGATCCCAATGCCCCGGTAATGCCTATGTTGCACAGAATTCAACGAGAGTTGGCTGAACTCAGAAGCCAGAATGACATGTTGTCATCAGCCAGTAAGGAGCAGGAAAAGCTCATTAGAGAGCTAACTTCCCGGAACAGCCAGGAAGGCGAAGATTCCAGAAAGAGAAAGATGGATGAGTCTGATGATGATGATGCAGCTAGACAGCAACATAAACAGAAAAGAGAATTGCAGGGAGAATTCCGAAAGATCAAACCTCCATCCTATGATGGGGAGAAGGAAGAAGATGCTGAAGCTTGGTTGCTGAACATGATCAAGTATTTCCAAGTTTATGAATATGAGAGCAATCTGAAGGCCAGATTAGATGTGTATCAACTACAAGGAAAAGCTACACTGTGGTGGGAAGAGACAAAAATGGTGCATGCCATTGATGAAAAGACAGTTACGTGGGAAGATTTTCAGGCTAAGTTCAAAAATCGTTATTTGAACGAACGTTATTATGATGATAAAGCTAAAGAATTCCATGAACTTAGACTGGGACAGCTCACCATCGATGAGTTTGTCACTAAGTTTACTAATTTACTGAGGTATGTCCCTTACATTAGGGAAGAAAAGGCAAAAGTACAAAGGTTTTTGAACTACTTGCCTACTGTGTACAAGGAGAAAATTGAGTTTGACAACCCAAAGACAATGGACGAAGCAGTTAGAAAAGAAAGATTATGCTATCAGCAGTTTAAAGGTAGGGATGAACAAGGAAAGATCTGGTTAAACAAGGGTGAGTTCAAAGGGAAAAGACAAAAACCAGCATATCTAAGGAATTTTGGTAGAGATCATCAGAGGAAAAAATTCAATAAACCAAATGAAAGCCAAACTGCTCAGTCCCAAGTGGCTTCAAAACAAGTAGAAGGGAACAATAAAAAGGAAGGGACAGTCAGAATGAAGGAACCTTTGAAATGCTGGGGCTGTGGAGAACCCCATATGATGAGGGACTGCCCCCATCGAAATATACACATGATCAGCAGAGAGCGAGAGGCAACAACGGTAAATGACATAGCGAGAAATATACCAACTATCAATGCAGCCTTGGAAAATCGACAAGCAGAGCATCAAGCCACCATGGTGGAAATGGAGGGTAAGATTTCTGACCTACCTGTTACTGTTTTGATTGATACACGTGCTTCCTTGAGTTACATTAGTCCTGGAATTGTAGAAAAATGTAAAATTAAACCTGAAAAATTTCAGCAGTCATGGTTGGTACAGCTGGCCACTGGAACTAAGAGAAAATTCACACATAAGTTTCCCAAAACAGCCATACAATTAAATGGTTTTCCAACAGAAGTAAATTTGAACATATTTCCATTAGGATCCTATGATCTACTGATAGGAATGGATTGGCTGGAAAAGAAGAAAGCTTTGATGAATTGCTGGGATAAAACCCTGCATTGTGTGGATGAAGAAGGGAAACCTTTTACACTAAAAGGGAAACCAAAATCCATTTCAGTGAGACAAATATCAGCCTTACAATTGAAAAGAATAGCTAGAAAAGGATACCAAGTTTATGCGGTACATGTGGAAGAAGTAGAACAGAGAACTGAAGGAAATCTGCTGAGTGAATTACCAGTGGTAAGGGAATTTAAAGAAGTTTTTCCAGATGAGATTCCTCATCTCCCTCCCAAAAGAGAAATTGATTTTTCCATAGATCTGGTGCGAGGAGCTACACCAGTTTCCCGAGCCCCATATCGGATGAGTCCGCCTGAACTTATGGAACTGAAAATGCAATTACAAGAACTGCTAGATAAAGGTTATATCAGACCAAGTGTGTCTCCGTGGGGAGCACCAGTGTTATTTGTGAAAAAGAAAGATGGGAATTTTAGGATGTGCATTGATTATCATCAACTGAATAAGTTGACCATTAAGAATAGATATCCACTCCCTAGAATTGATGATCTTTTTGATCAAGTGAGAGGGGCCTCAGTCTTTTCAAAGATTGACTTAAGGACTGGGTATCACCAGCTCAGAATCAAAGAAGAAGACATTAGAAAAATAGCTTTTCGAACCCGGTATGGACACTACGAATTTGTAGTCCTACCTTTTGGTCTGACAAATGCCCCTGCCACCTTTATGTGCCTGATGAACAGTGTGTTAAATAAGTATTTGGACAAATTTGTTTTGGTGTTCATAGATGATATTTTAGTTTACTCCAAAAACAAAGAGGAACACAAGGAACATCTGCGGATAGTGTTGCAAACTCTGAAAGAAAATCAGCTATATGCCAAGTTCAGTAAATGTTAATTTTACAAGGATAAGATTCAATATTTGGGTCATATTATTTCTGAAAAAGGGCTTGTGGTTGATCCTGAAAAGATAAAAGCAATTAAGGAATGGCCAGTTCCAACTGATGTTTCAGCAGTGAGGTCATTCATGGGGATGGCAGGCTACTATCGTAGATTTGTGGAAAGATTTTCTGCCATAGCACATCCCATCACTTCATTGCAAAGAAAGGGTGTCAAGTTCGTGTGGACTGAGAAATGTCAAAACAATTTCGAACAATTGAAACAAAAACTTATTTCAGCCCTTATACTGAAAATTGCTGATCCTGATAAAGAGTTTGTTGTATGTACATATGCTTGCAGAGAGGGGCTAGGAGGAGTCCTATTGCAGGAAAACTCAGTTATTGTATATGAATCTAGGAAACTGAATATACATGAACAGAATTATAGTGCATATGATTTAGAATTTGCAGCTGTTATCCATGCTCTGAAAATGTGGCGGCACTATCTTCTTGGGAAAAATTTCACATTGATGACTGATCATATTAGCCTCAAGTATTTCTTTTCTCAAACTGACCTGAATGCAAGACAAGCCAGATGGCTGTCCTTTTTAAGTGAATTTGATATGGACATAAAGCATATCAAGGGAAAATAAAATAAAGTTGCTGATGCATTAAGTAGAAATGCTTGTCAACATCTAAACAACATGGGGAGTAGTGCCCAGATGGAGGTAGAGGAATTGGTGGGAAAAGCAGCAAATCAAGATCCCAACTATGAAGCACTCTTGGTGAAACTATAGAAAGGGGATAAAACTGATTTCACTAAAAACCAAAAAGGGCTACTCTATTTCAAAAATAGGTTGTATATTCCAAATATAGAGTCATTAAAAAGAGAAATTTTAGATGAATATCACAAACAGCCCTATGCAGGACATCAATTATACCAAAAGATGTTAACAGCCTTGAGGAAGAAGTTGTTCTGGCCAGGAATGAAGAGAGATGTGGTAGAGTATTTAAGTAGATGTATGGAATGTCAGCTAGTCAAAGTTGAGCATCAACATCCAGCAGGAATTTTAAACCCTTTGCCAATTGCAGAATGGAAATGGGACACAGTCTCCATGGATTTTATAACAGGACTACCTAAAACCAAATACCAACATGATTCTGTAATGGTGGTAGTAGGCACTTTGACCAAAGCTGCCCACTTTATACCAGTGAAATCTACTTTCGGAATAGCTCAAGTCGCAAATGTTTTCCTGAAGGAGATAGTAAGGCTTCATGGAGTTCCCAAAGTAATTGTTTCAGACCGAGATGTTAAGTTTACAGTATCCTATTGGAAGGGATTGTTTGGAGGGATGGGTACTAAACTGAACTTTAGTACTGCCTATCACCCCCAAACTGACGGGCAAACAGAAAGGACGAATCAAATTTTGGAGGATATGTTGAGAATGTATGTGATGGATAGACCATCAAAGTGGGAGGAATATATGCATTTAGCTGAATTTGCCTATAATAACAGTTACCAATCTTCTATAAAGATGAGTCCATTTGAGGCATTATATGGAAGAAAGTGTCATAGTCCTTTGAGATGGAGCCAACCAGAAGATAAATTAATGCTGTGACCTGATGCCTTACAAGAGATGGAGAGAATTGTTAAACAGATCCAAAGAAATATCAAGACAACACAAGATCGCCAGAAAAGCTATGCTGATAAGAAAAGAGTACACCGAGAATTCAAAGAAGGGGATCATGTGTATTTGCGCATCAAACCCAAAAAGAGCACACTTTATGCTGGAAGTTGTGCAAAACTTGCTCCTAGATATTGTGGGACTTTTGAAGTTTTAGAAAGGGTGGGACCAGTGGCTTACAAGTTGGCCTTACCACCCCATGTTAGAGTGCATAATGTGTTTCATATTTCGTTATTAAAAAGATATGTGCATGATGCTTCTCACATAGTTGATTGGAATGTTGTACAGGTGGAACCAGAAGGGGAGTTTCTTCCAGAACCGCTTCAAATATTGGAGCGGGAAGAAATTGAATTAAGAAACAGAACAATGGCCAGAGTAAAGGTGCAATGGAAGCACTTTACTGCTGAAGAAGCTACCTAGGAAAGGGAAGTCGAAATGATGGAAAAATATCCATTTTTTTTTAAATGAACTCTAGTAGTTTAATAACAACACCGAGGATGGTGTTTATTTTTAGAGGGGGAATATGTAACACCCCCAATTTCTGTGTTGAATTTGAAAAAGTTAGACATTTGAACTTTAATCCTGAGGGGAGTGGACCCCAAAGGATAAGTATGGTGTGAATGTAATTTAATAATTAAATTGATGAAATAAATAAAATGATTGGGCATTTTGACCAAGATGAGAATTAGAGATCACTTGCCAAATCCATGAGGATGGATAAGGCAACAAATCCCCACAATATTTCAAAAATCCTTGAAAGAAGTTAATTTAGATTCTGAGGAGGAATCTAAATTTCCCCAATGAAGAGGAAAGTAGTTGGGAAGAGGTAATAAAAAGCTGGAAAAGCTGAGGAAAAGCATAAAACAGCTTTAAAGAGTCCCAAAATGGGAAGCCTAGGCTAAACAGGAAAGAAAGCATCCTGCTATTCTGGACGTAGAATTAGAAACATGCTTTGGGGAAATGAGCTTAAATAAGCTGATCCTAAACAGATCAGAGGTTGATCTGTGATGGAGGTGATCTCAGCTCGGGGGTGAGTTCTGGGAGACAAAGAGAACTCTAAGGTTGGGAGGTTGGTCATTTGCTATAGTGGTATGTCTCTAAAATTTTTTGTTAAATTGATTTAATATGGTATGAATTGGCTACATATAAAATAACTTTGAATGGTATGTTTGAATGTTAGTACTACATTTAACAGAATCCAGCTTAAGGTTTTCACCTTCCAGATTTTGTATAGTTGTAGACTCAAGATCTATAGAGTGGAAAACCACAGAAACTTTAAACCAAGATTGGTTTAAATTTGAAGGAACATAATCTCCACAGATGATTAAATGCTAATTTGTTTCTAAGAATTTTAGATATATAGGTGAAATTGTATAATCATTGTTATTTTAGAAAAATCCTATATCATAACTAAAAAGTATGTGGTACAACAAAAATAAGTGCAAATACCTTAGAATGTGTATTTTGAGTTCTTACTAAAACCAAGAAGTAAATCTATACTATAGAAGTGTTATAGCAATTTATAACAAAGTATAGTGGCCATTGCATTCGAAATTTACTACCAACATTGAACTAAATATCATTAAAAAGGACCCAATATACCTTTAAATTCCACTATCAAATCACGAAATATATGAATATGAAATCAAAAAGAAAACAATAAATGAACCGTGAACTAATAGCACAGTATAACCCCGACTATCAATAACTAGTGGACGCAAAAATTTATATATATATGAACCACGATTTAAACTTTATGTGTTAAACGCAAAAGCTATATATATATACGAATCCCAAAATAGATTGGTGGAACGAATGGTCAAACCATATTAAAGTAGGTGGGTTAGCTGACTCACTGTACATGGAGGTAAATTTAAAACAATTCCTTCTACCACACCTTCGTAAATATTTCATTGAAATTTAGGGTTCTGTCAACCATGAGACAGACTAAAAAAATACCACAATATAATTTTGACCCACCGCGTAGTCAACCAAAGGCAGCATTAAATCTACGAAACAACGAGTAGGCAACTAATGCCGAGAACCAAATCCCTGCGCAGAACGCCGAGGCTTATATACTACGGGTAATAGATTTTTATATATGGTAGAAGGTAGTATAATCAATTCTCAAGGCGATGCAGCTATACCTAATTGCATGTGGAATGTACGAGCATTAAAAATAACAGAAATACAAAAATGCCATCGCATGATGGGAGGAAATTACCGACATAGGAGCTCGATTTTTCCCGTGGCAGGGTATTTGGCCAATATTGCCATCCACAATGAAGCCAACCGACAGCATATGGATGCAAACAGCCAGTACGCCGATGACCTTGGTCATGACCGAGCCATGTTAATAAGAACATATAAACAAAATCATAAGATAGGTTCTGTCAGAGAGCGTTGATCTCTGACGATATTAGATTTCTGGAAACACAGATAAATAGATAGAATGCGTAAATCTCTGAAAGCGGGTGGCAGAACTAGTGAGTAACCCGAGAGCAGGGTTCTCTTTCAACCTTGATAACACATCGATTTCAACAGAAAAAGAAAGCTAAAGCAATTAGTTCATACGGCGAAAAGAAAATATCAGTAAGTCTGCCGTAGTGAGGATACCCAACTTGAGCGCAAATAAAAATCTGAAGCCTGGCGTTGAACGTAGAAAAACATGGAAAAAAAAAGGGGTCGGCGTGTAGCCAGAAGCAAAGCTCATTTACTTGGTTCTATCCATGGCGACGCGTACTAAGCGCGGCAATACGTGACCTGAAAAAAAGGAAACCCTTACGAGTCAAACAACTTGTCTTAACGTCAACAACCTACCAGTATCTATGATAAGAAAAACAAGGAGAGGTCTGAAACCTGAAGAGAGCGGCCGGGGAACCCTCGTCGTCTGCACCCTCTGCACAAACAACCTGTAAACGAATTAGAGACAGCACTTCCTGCGATATCAGAAGAAGTGTAGATTTAAAGCAATGATAGAGGTAGGGTTAGGAGAAACGAGAAACCTGGCTGTGGAGTTCCTTTCACGGGTAGGAGATTTACACCTGCACGCTGTTGCATCATCTCTGCACAAAAACACATGGGAAGAATCATGCCTTAGGTAAAGGAGTTGGAACAATGACCAACACAACGACAAGAATAAGATCTAAACGTAAACCGAACCAGCTATATAGATCCTCATAGGCGGAGGACGAGAGGAATGGCATCGAGTTGTTGCCACAAAGATAAATCAGATGGGTAGGGTAAAACCCTAATCCCACTGCCCCAGAAAGTCAGAAAATCCCAAAGTTGATATGGGAAAACCCAGCTTCGTTGATCTACTAGTACGATGCGATGTAACTGGGGTTGCAGAAGGGGTACGAAGATGCAGCATGGCGTCCTAGTTCTGCAGTCTACTCAGCTGCAAGGATCACCCCTTTTGTGCCACCCAGCTATGTGCTATCCCTCGAATGCATATCGGTGGTAGGATAACCCTAGAACTCAAAACGTCCCAATACAGAAATTGGCGCACCCCGTACTGAGCCAGAGATAATCACGAAGGGAAATGTTACACGTAACGGGCGTGCTGGACACTGGTACATAAATGACGACGTCGAATGCTTAAATCTCCCGATCGAGAAGCCGGCCCTGCATCCAAACCCATCAAACATCACAGTGAACACACGTTAAATCAGACCATACGATTACAAACCTATACTGCTATGCCTATCAATAGCCAGCACACAAAGGGTGTATTTTGCGTATAAGAAAATCAGATTTTATACGAGCTGGTCCAAACCAAAATAAGGTTAAATCGACGCAAGCGGTAATGAACACCAGATGCACAACTGGTGACCGCAGTGCAGGCGGAGCCATTCATACAAGTATAAACCGAGAATAACATACCTACGACGACGAAATTGAAGAAGGGTTGAAATCGTGAAATCACGCCACCGAATTCGATGATTAGGGTAAATGGGTAGGTCTCAACGTCACATAATTGACAATCGGACCACTGTCATAACCATTAACCATGCGTGTCGATGTGGCATGATAAATCGCCAAATCACGGTTGTATATATCAATTGACCGGTCACCTTAATCTCCATGACAACATAGACTCGTCGATGTACTAAGCCATGATTTCGTACCCATTGTATTATATGCAAAAATATATTTCGACGTGTAATTGAGATATGGGCATATGAGTATAGTAGAGGCTTGGGGGCGGGTTCAATTATATTATCAAATGCGATATACATGTGATTATAGCCATACGAATTTCATGCTAAAATAAAAAGGGAGTGTTATAAATATATATATATATATATATAGGTGATATATATATAGATGTGTGCCTTCAATTCATCATATTAAAGGGTAAAGATATATATGTAGTATATATATATGTATGGGCTATATGAGGTTATCAAAGGGTGTGTTCTATATATACATGTATTATATATGTGGTATAAATATAGGTGGTATATATATATATGTGGATTCAAAAATATGGTCAAGGGAGGATATATATATATATAGGGTTACATATATATATGCATTATGTATGTATGTTCACAAAGCCTATGCTTATATTATGCCCAAGAAGAATATCGCAGGGTTGTAATGTATACCTGGGGAGTATTAAAAATCCTGAAGTTGGTAAGAGATACTAGATGAGTATAGGAAATTTTAACAAGAGGGAAATTAAAATTTGGTTCCTTACTCAAACAACCAGGTAAATGAAACCCCAGTATATAGGTGAAAAAAAAAAAAAAAAATTCTTAAACTGGAGGTGTTACACTATCTCTGGTTTAGATCTATTGGTGTAATTCCATATTGATGTGATTCCATAGTGGAATATCTTAAGATATTCCCTACTGAGCCTATTTTTTCCCAGTTGGAACATTACATACTTGTATCCAAGGAAATAATTATTCTGTTAAAACTCTTCAAAATGAATAGAAGAGAAAAATATATCCTTGTATGCATTATTGGATTATATTATTGGAGAGGAAAAGGGGTAATCACATGCTTTATTATTTAAGATTATTTAGAGAAACATATATGCTTTTATGCATGGGAAAAATATAGTTTTGAGTATTAGATTTCTAGAGAAAACGAAGATGAAATCACATAATATTTATTGTGTTAGCCCTCTTTTAGGCAAAATAATATGTATTTTTCCAACCTAAAGGGATTAGCTATGGTATTAGCTTTATCTTGGGAGAATATTATGCATAGTTATTGGTTATATTTTTTGGATGAGAGGGAAATGTCACTTTGCATGCATGAAATGATAAGTGGTATGCGGTTGACCCTTGGAAAAGAAATGTGTTTATTTTTCCATGAAATATTTCATTGGTTTCTTTTGGAAATAAATAAATGTTTTACATGCAGGAAGAACAAGATATGTTATTGCATGCACAAAACTATAACTTGTATGTTAACTTTGTTTGAAATAGAGTTGGCATTGTTATACATAGTAACCATTATGAATAGATCTTGGGTGGAAAATATGTTTTGGAAAAGAACATGTATTCACATGCATAAGTATAACATCTATTGCATTAATCCATTTTGAAAAGAAAACATAAGAGTAGGCAAAAAGAGAAATTTCTTGTTGGGATAGTTATCTTGAAACTCTTGTTATGCATTTGTATGCACGGTATTATTATATAGTATGTTAGCTTTCTTTTGGAAATAATATGAAAGTGCATGCAATATTTTGTTAGTGTTTGGTGGAAAGAGGATGCTTGATATTGATTTATTTTTTACTAATGCATGTGAAATGATGTTAAATAAGGAAACTAATGTCAATGTGGTTATGTTTTATACATGCATACAAATATTTGTTGAAGTGTCACAAATAGAGATTGATTATTGGTTTATTAATATTTTATCTAATCATGATATCAAGTGTGCTGACGACAGAAATGGCAGGAAAGAAGGATGACTTGAGAAAATGAAATTTCAAGTTTAACATTGTGGAAGATAAAGAGTTGTTAGTCCATGTAGGTTTAGTAGTTCCAATTGCACAATGATCCCCTGAAGGAAACAGTCTGAATACAAAGACAGAGATTGATGATTCGTGGGTAAATGGTATCATGATGATTGTAATAGCTTATAGCTAGTTATGTTTTGTTTAAGATTATTTTTATATGTAAATTTTATGACAATAGTCAAGGGATGGACTCCCTTATAACCATTGAGTGAGGGGTGACAACCCTCACGAGCGTTTAATAATAAAATTAAACGTTCGCTAGTTTTCACCCTACGGGGTTTCCAGGGTATATCGGTGTCTAATGATGTGATTGTTCATTGTGTCATTTTAATGATGCTAATTTATTTCATGATGTGATGTTATATTATCAATTAGGTGATTTACTAATTGAGTTAAAATGATCATGGGATCGATGAATAGTTATAGCAGGAAAATTAAGTTAATATGCTACCACAAGGAAAATTAAGGGTTGTGTAACTCACTATTATTTTTACTAAATATTTCTCTATGTGATGATGATGGTTATTCCAATGGGTAATGCATAAATATAAAAAGTAATTTATAAAGTTACACATTCGTAAATGTCGAAAAAATTTCCTAACTCTAAGTATTTTTCTGCGAGGTTATCGGGGTATGTTACACCACCTAGACATTCATGTATATAACATTGTGATACAATAGTCTACTTAGACATTCATATCTACAAAATCATGAAACCATAGTACCCTATCATCGTAAATGATTTGGTATACCACATAATGGTTATATATATTTAAACCTATGTATATCGGTCCTATGTATTTATACCTACATGTATGATTACCGATTGTGAAATGTAAATTATACCAACCTATCGTTAAGCCGATATTATATTCACCCTTACGTATGATTAAGTCGATATTATCGATCGGTTTTGTTACGAATACCTCGTTCACGTAACCATAGTATTGGTCAAAACCCTAAACCGCTCTCTCTCTCACATTAAATTACCTATACTCACACGTATTGAAGATTTCCTGTTTCAGATTTATATGTAAATGATGGTTTTCTTGGCATGACAACATTGTGTGCCTGAACACGAAGAAATGGTACAAACAGAGATCGCCACAAGCTTCAGGTTGACGTGTTTCGGGTTCATGACTGTGACAATTCATTTCATCAATTGCCCAACAGCTTCTGTACTGAAAACGCGTTTCATCAACAGCTGGAGGAGGAAACGGGAAGGGTCATTTCGGTGAGGATAATCTCATGAATTCTCCGGAAGTCCGCTTGCCAGGTACTCTGAACAGAATTTAAATAATGTTAAAACTGACAGAATGGTACCGAGGTTACGGTTCAGCTTGATCCTTGTAATCCCCCTCGGGATTTCGTAAAACTCGAGGTCGCTGAAGTGTAAATGCGCAAGTCCTTGAACTGGATTTTACAAGTACGTTTATCGATTTTGTCTTAGGGTTTCTGGTTCCCATTATTAACCTTTCATTGCCCAGGACTCATTACTATTCGTCTCATTCATTTCGTCTCGTTTTTTTCTGTTTCAAGCCTCTCGGAGTTAAAATTTTCTGAACTTGCATAGCCGGCTTGCGTTCCACAGCCAACAGACTGGTAATACCCCCTTACCTGGCTATTCCTCTTCCGCGTTCAGTTATTTGTGGATTTCCTTATACGTAGAATGCATCCTTCTTCTCTATTCTGTCCAGTCACTCTGATTTGGTTGTTTTGTGTAAGCTATTATTATGATGCATTTCATGTTTGTTGCATAAATGCGTTGCATGCATTTCATGTTTGTTGCACAAATGCGTTGCATGTTCTAGGTTTTTAAATAAGGTGTTCTGGGTTCCGCCTTATGACGAGTGAAGGGTTTTGATTATCCAGACGCAAGATCGTTTTCGTGCCTACAGATTTCATCCATGGTGACTAACCCTATTCTCGTGGGGCATTTACCCTAGTCCCTGCTTGCTAATACTTTTATTTGCCATTTCCTCTATCTTTTTATGGCGCGGTTGTGTTTGTTTTCTTTTTCATGGTTTATATACCTACTCTCGGCGTTTACCTCTACGCCCTGCTAACTCGCATTTCCGGCAGTCTGGTGTGCAGGTTTCCCACGTACTGATTCTTCCAAGAGTGATTAGGGCACGGCTACAGTTGTCAACTATCACAATTTTTTTCCATTTATTCCAGTAAGTGTGTTGGGGTTTAGCCTTCATGTTTGCAGGAAAGCATTAAGAATTGCAATCCTATCGATGTCGTGCCCCCATAGTGCAGTTGTTTTTTCATTTCAGTATTCCTCAGCTAATATATCCTTAACAACTGAAGAAAACTCTGTTTAATAACATTTCTACTGTAAGATGTTTTTTTGTTTTCATTCAAGATTGTTCCTCTGTCGGTCGCATATCGGTTGACAGAACTCAGGTTAAATTGTGCAGGAGTACTCGGCCAATTTTCCAACCCTATGCACACGCATAAGCCCTTCTTTATCTAGTTTATGTTTTTGTGATTTACATTCGTGAAGTGAAATATTATTTCGTATTTCACGCCTATAACCCTAGGCATTAATCTAAAACGATGTTATAAATTTAAATGCCCTATTTTAATAACAATGTTAAACAATCGTGTTCCAAATTCCAGAACTATTACTAACGTAGCAGGAATTTTTATAGGCTGCAGGTGCTAAATAGTTCAATACCTCTGTATAGTATATTACCTCGACTATCTAACCACAACTGCTACAGCCTTCGTTATAGCCCGAAGATTCTTGCTGCATTTATGAATCTGGTTAATACCTATGTTTTACCATATATTTTTTTTTGTTGACTTCTCTTTTAGGTTGGGAAACGGATAATTTAATCATCGTGAAATTTCGATGGTTATCTTTTGGTTTTTATGTCCATTCATATGATCGGTCTCGTGCTTATTTACTACTTCGCCTTGCATAGTTTTTAAATCTGTAACGATTGGTTACTACCGTAAGTGAAGGTCATAACTTACTCGAATTAAAAAGTTATTAACGTGTTGACTCGGCGCTGTCATGAATTTTATGGTTGTGATATAACAACGATAGTTAATATGCAGCAGATGTACTATAGGTCATTCTCACATTGGTATCTCATTCATGTATAATACACACACTTATAATGGATCGATTATTATCTACTTATTTTAAAGATATTCTTGGTTAGTTGTTATTTGTTTATAGCAAGGTAAAAGGGAAAACAGAGTTCACGTAATAGAGTTAGTTTTTTTCACTCTTTTATCTACATTTTGTGAGTCATGTTGTTCTACCAAAATCATAATACATATGGTTTCATATGAGGTGCTCATCTTTTAGGGGAAAAATCTCCCCAGCCAATTTCCTAAGAGAAAACTATGAAGATTGAAAAATTTATTCATTTCTACTTTAGTTTCTTGCATGCTCAGTAAAATTTATTCATATAGATCTAGATCCACTATAGTATAAGGGCTTTAGAATTCTCTATGTATGCATAAAATAACATTATTATATGAAACAAAAGCAGATTAAAACTGAATCATTAAGTTTTTCTATGGAGATAAATATCTGTAGATTCAATCCCGTTAGGGTTTGGAGATTCTATAAGATTTTACTCTACATGTTGATATTTTACAACTATGCATAATGACAAAGGTGCACCCCCTTGAGATTCATTCTGCTAAATGTAGAACTGAAAATGAATATAAAATATAGATACTTTTGTTTTTATATGTAGCTAATTCATACTGATTTAAGTAGATGAAAACATCTCATTTAAAGACATACCACTCATGCAGTAGACCAACCTCCCAACCGTAGAGTTCTATTTTTCTCCCAGAACTCACCCCCGAGCTGAGACCACCTCCACCACAGATCAACCTCTGATCTGTTTTGGAGCAGCTTATTTAAGCTAATAGTTCCCCAAAGCCTGTTTCTAATTCTGCGTCCAGAATAGTAGGATGCTTTTCTTCCTATTGGCCTAGGCTTCCCATTTTTGGGATTCTTTAAAGCTGTTTTATGCTTTTCCTCAGCTTTTCCAGCTTTTCACCTCTTCCCAACTACTATCCTCATCATTGGGGAAATTTAGATTCTTCTTCAAAATCTAAATTAGAAATAATTCCTTTCAAGGATTTCTGAAGGATTTTAGGGGAATAGTTGCCTTATCCATCCTCATGGATTTAGCAAGTGATCTCCAAATCTCATTCTTGGTCCATATGCACACCAGAAAGTTTATTTATTTCCTCCACTAAGATATTGAATTACATCCATAATTTATTTATCCTTTGGGGTCCACTCCCCTTAGGATTAAAGTTCAAATGTCAAACTTTAAAATTTCAACACATAAATTGGGGGTGTTACACATTTCTCTTCGGCTAATATATCCTTAACAACTGGAGAAGACTCTATTTAGTAACATTTCTACTGTAAGATGTTTTTCATTCGAGATTATTCCTCTGTCGTCGCATGTCGATTGACAGAGCTCAGGTTAAATTGTGCAGGAGTACACGCAATTTTTCCAAACCTATGCACGCACATACGCCCTTCTTTCTCTAGTTTATTTTTTTGATTTACGTTCATGAAGTGAAATAGTATTTCGTCTTTCATGCCTATAACCCTAGGTATTAATCTAAAATGATGTTATAAATTTAAACGCCCTATTTTAATAGCAAGGGTAAACAATCATGATTCAAATTCCAGAACTATGGTCTACGTTAACGTAGCAGGAAATTTTATATGCTGCAGGTGATAAATAGTTCAATACATCTGTATAACATTTTACCTCAAATTTCTAACCACAACTGTTACGACGTTCCTTATAGCTCTAAGATTCTTGCCGCATTTAGAATTCTTGTTAATACCTATGTTTTACCCATATTTTGTTCTCGTTGACTTCTCATTCAGGTTTAGAAATTGATAAATTAAAACATCGTGTAATTTCGATAGTTATCTTTTGTTTTATGTCTACCTATATGATTAGTATCACTCCTATTTAATGATTCATCTTGAATGGTTTGAAATCTGTAAATCGATTGGTCACTACCGTAAGTGGAAGTCGAAACTTACTCGCATTAAAAAATATTAATGTTTTGACCCGGCGCTGCCATGAATTTTATGGTTGTGATATAACAACGATAGTTAATATGTAGCAGATATAACTATAGATCGTTCTCACATTGGTATATCCTTCATGTATAATACTCTCACTTATAATGGACCGATCATTATCTACTTGCTTTAAAGATAATCTTTGTTTTATTTTGTTGTTTGTTATAGCAAGGTAAAAGGAAAAACAAAGTTTCCCGTAATTAGAAGTAGTATCTACACTCTTTTCTCTACGGCTTTCTTTTGTAAGTTATGTTGTCTTTCAAAATTTTATAACACATATGATTTCATATTATGTGCTCATCTATTCGGGGGGGGGGAATCTCCCTAGCAAATTAACTAGGAGAAAACTATGAAGATTGCAAAATTTATTCATTTCTACTTTAGCTTCTTGCATGCCCAGTTAAAATTTATTCATATATGTCTATTTCCACTATAATATAAGGGCTTTAGATTTCTCTATCCTATGTATGCATAAATTAACATTGTTATATGAAACGGAAGCAGATTAAAACTGAGTCATCAAATTTTTCTATGGAGATAAGTATGTTTAGATTTAAACCAATTATGGCTTAGAGATTCTATAAGATTTTTCTCTACAGATTGAGATTCTACAACAATGCATAATGCCAAAGGTACACTCCTAATGGTTCATTCTGCTAAATGTAGAACTGATAACGAATCTACAATCAAATAAATATTTGTTTTTATATGTAGCCAATTCATACTGATTTAAGTAGATGAAGCATCTCATTAAAGACATACCATTCATGCAGTAGACCAACCTCCCAACCGTAGAGTTCTATTTTTCTCCCAGAACTCACCCTCGAGCTGAGACCACCTCCACCACAGATCCACCTCTGATCTGTTTAGGAGCAGCTTATTTAAGCTAATAATTCCCCAAAGCCTGTTTCTAATTCTGTGTCCAGAATAGTAGGATGCTTTTCTTCCTGTTGGCCTAGGCTTCCCATTTTTGCGATTCTTTAAAGCTGTTTTATGCTTTTCCTCAGCTTTTCTAGCTTTTCACCTCTTCCCAACTACTTTCTTCATCATTGGGGAAATTTAGATTCTTCCTCAAAATCTAAATTAGAAATAATTCCTTTCAAGGATTTTTGAAGGATTTTAGGGAAATACTTGCCTTATCCATCCTCATGGATTTAGCAAGTGGTCTCTAAATCTCATTCTTGGTCCATATGCACACCAAAAAGTCTATTTATTTCCTCAACTAAAATATTGAATTACATCCATAATTTATTTATCCTTTGGGGTCCACTCCCCTTAGGATTTCAGTTCAACTTTAAAATTTCAGCACATAAATTGGGGGTGCTACATATTCCCCCTCTGAAAATAAACACCGTCCTCGGTGTTATTATTTAACTAATAGAGTTCACTTAAACAAAAATGGATATTTTTCCATCATTTCAGCTTCCCTTTCTCGGGTA
This sequence comes from Pinus albicaulis, assembly GCA_034641835.2. Lineage (NCBI taxonomy): Eukaryota > Viridiplantae > Streptophyta > Pinopsida > Pinales > Pinaceae > Pinus > Pinus albicaulis. The sequence goes on from CM076584.1 coordinate 1,256,538,034, forward strand.
GCTTCTTCAGCAGTAAAGTGCTTCCACTGCACTTTTACTCTGGCCGCTGTTCTGTTTCTCAATTCAATTTCTTCCCGCTCCAATATTTGAAGCGGTTCTGGTAGAAACTCCCCTTCTGGTTCCACCTGTACAACATTCCAATCAACTATGTGAGAAGCATCATGCACATATCTTTTTAATAATGAAACATGAAACACATTATGCACTCTAACATGGGGGGGTAAGGCCAGCTTGTAAGCCACAGGTCCCACCCTTTCTAATACTTCAAAAGGACCACAATATCTAGGAGCCAGTTTCACACAAATTCCGGCATAAAGTGTGCTCTTTTTGGGTTTAATACGCAAATACACATGGTCTCCCACTTTGAATTCTCAGTGCACTTGTTTCTTATCAGCATAATTTTTCTGGCGATATTGTGCTGTCTTGATGTTACTTTGTATCAGTTTGAAAATTCTTTCCATCTCTTGTAGTGCATCTGGTCCCAACACCAGTTTATCCTCTGGTTGGCTCCAGCTCAAAGGAGTACGGCACTTTCTCCCATAGAGTGCCTCAAACGGACTCATCTTAATAGAATATTGGTAGCTGTTATTATAGGAAAATTCAGCTAAATGTAGATACTCCTCCCACTTTGATGGTCTATCCATCACATACATTCTCAACATATCCTCCAAAATTTGATTAGTCCTTTCTGTTTGCCCGTCAGTTTGAGGGTGATAGGTGGTACTAAAATTCAGCTTAGTACCCATCCCTCCAAACAATCCTATCCAAAACGCTGCTGTAAATTTAGCATCTCGGTCTGAAACAATTACCTTGGGAACTCCATGAAGCCTCACTATCTCCTTCAGGAAAACATTTGCTACTTGAGCTGTTCCAAAGGTAGATTTTACTGGCATAAAATGGGCAGCTTTTGTTAGAGTATCTACTACTACCATTACAGAATCATGCTGATACTTGTTTTTAGGTAATCTTGTTAAAAGTCCATGGAAACTGTATCCCATTTCCATTCTGCAATTGGAAATGGGTTCAAAAGTCCTGCTGGATGTTGATGCTCCACTTTGACTAATTAACATTCCATGCACCTACTTAAATATTCTGCTACATCTCTCTTCATTCCTGGCCAGAACAATTTCTTTTTCAGTGCTGTTAGCATTTTCTGATATCCTGGATGTCCTGCATATGGCTGTTTGTGATACTCATCCAGAATCTCTCTTTTCAAGGACTCTACCTGGGGAACATACAACCTATTTTTATAACAGATCAGCCTTTGTTGGTTTTGAGTGAAATCAATTTTCTCCTTTTTCTGTAATTTCACTAAGAGTGTTTCATAGTTTTGATCCTTACTTGCTGCTTTCCTCACCAATTCTTCTATTTCGATTTGAGCACTACTTCCAATGTTGTTTATATTCTGACAAGAATTCCTACTTAATGCATCAGCAACTTTATTCTCTCTTCCCTTGATATGTTTTATATCCATATCAAATTCACTTAAAAAAGACAGCCATCTGGCTTGTCTTGCATTCAGATCAGTTTGAGAAAAGAAATATTTGAGACTAATGTGATAAGTCATCAATGTAAACTTTTTCCCAAGAAGATAGTGCCGCCACATTTTCAAAGCATGGATAACAGCTGCTAGTTCTAAATCATAGGCACTATAATTCTGTTCATGAATTTTCAGTTTTCTAGATTCATAGGCAATAACTGAATTTTCCTGCAATAGGACTCCTCCCAACCCCTCTCTACAAGCATATATACATATCACAAATTCCTTATCAGGATCTGCAATTTTCAGGATAGGGGATGTAATGAGTTTTTTCTTTAATTGCTCAAAACTGTTTTGGCATTTTTCAGTCCACACAAATTTAACACCCTTCCTTTGTAATGAGGTTATGGGATATGCTATAGCAAAAAATCTCTCCACAAATCTCCGATAATAGCCTGCAATTCCCATAAATGATCTTACTACTGAAACATCAGTTGGGACTGGCCATTCTTTAATGGCTTTTATCTTTTCAGGGTCAACCGCCAACCCTTTTTCAGAAATAATATGACCCAGATATTGAATTTTATCTTTATAAAATTCACATTTGCTGAACTTGGCATATAGCTAGTTTTCTTTTAAAGTCTGCAACACTATTTTCAGGTGTTCCTTATGTTCATCTTCATTTTTGGAGTAGACTAAGATATCATCTATGAACACAAGAACAAATTTATCCAAATACTTATTCAACACACTGTTCATCAGGCACATAAATGTGGTAGGGGCATTCGTCAAACCAAAAGGTAGGACTACAAATTCGTAATGCCCATACCTAGTTCGAAATGTTGTTTTGCTGATGTCTTCTTCTTTAATTCTGAGCTGGTGATAACCAGTCCTTAGGTAAATCTTGGAAAAGACTGATGCTCCTCTCACTTGATCAAAAAGATCATCAATTCTCGGCAAAGGGTATCTATTCTTAATGATTAACTTGTTCAGTTGACGATAGTCAATGCACATCCTAAAAGTTCCATCTTTCTTTTTCACAAATAAAACCGGGGCTCCCCAAGGAGACACACTTGGTCTTATATACCCTTTATCTAACAACTCCTGCAATTTCATTTTCAGTTCCATGAGCTCCGGAGGACTCATTCGATAAGGCGCTTGGGAAACAGTTGTTGCTCCTGGTACCAGATCGATTGAAAAATCAATCTCTCTTTTAGGGGAAAGATGAGGGATTTCCCTGGGAAAGACTTCCTTAAATTCTCTGATCACTGGTACAACGTCCAGTAATTATTCCTCAGTTTTTTGTTCTATTTCTTCTACATGCACTGCATAAACTTGGTATCCCTTCTTAGCTGCTCTTTTCAACTGCAATGCTGAAATTTTCCTTACAGAAATAGGTTTTTGTTTCCCTTTGAGAATAAAAGGTTTCCCTTCCTCATCTACACAATGCAGAGTCTTATCCCAGCAATTCATCAAGGCTTTCTTCTTTTCCAGCCAGTCCATTCCTATCAGCAAATCATAGGATCCTAACGGCAATATGTTCAGATTTACTTCTGTTGGAAAACCATTTAATTGTATTGCTGTTTTTGGCAATTTATGTGTTAATTTTCTCTTAGTCCCAGTGGCCAGCTATACCAACCATGACTGCTGTAATTTTTCAGGTTTAATTTTACATTTTTCTACAATTCCAGGACTAATGTAACTCAAAGAAGCACCTGGATCAATCAAAACAGTAATAGGCAGGTCAGAAATCTTACCCTCCATTTCCACCATGGTTGCTTGATGTTTTTCTTGCCGATTTTCCAAGGCTGCACTGATAGTTGGTATATTTCTGGCTATGTCATTTACTGTTGTCGCCTCTCGATCCCTTATGAGCATATGAATGTTTCTATGAGGGCAGTCCCTCAAAAGATGGGGTTCTCCACAGCCCCAACATTTCAAGGGTTCCTTCATTCTGACTGTCCCTTCCTTTTTACTGTCTCCCTCTATTTGTTTTGAGGCCACTTGGGATTGAGCAGTTTGACTTTCTTTGGGTTTATTAAACCTTTTCCGCTGATGATCTCTGCCAAAATTCTTCAAATAGGTTGGTTTTTGTTTCCTGCCTTTGAATTCATTTTTCTGTACCCAGCTTTTCCCTTGTTCAGTTTCTCCTTTGAACTGTTGGTAACATAATCTGGCTTTTTTAACAGCTTCTTCCATAGTTTTTGGGTTGTCAAACTCGATTTTCTCCTTGTATGCAATAGGAAAACAATTTAAAAATCTTTGAACTTTGGTCTTCTCTTCCCTTATGTAGGGTACATATCTCAGTAGATTTGTGAACTTAGTAACAAATTCATCAATAGTGAGTTGTCCCAGCCTAAGTTCATGAAATTCTTTTTCTTTGTCATCATAGTAATGCTCATTCAAGAAGCGATTTTTGAACTTAACCTAGAAATCTTCCCAAGTAACTGTCTTTTCATCAATGGCATGGACCATTTTCGTCTCCTCCCACCACAACGTAGCTTTTCCTTGTAACTGGTAAACAGCTAATCTAGCCTTCAGATTACTTTCATATTCATAGACCTGGAAATACTTGATCATGTTCAATAACCAAGCTTCCGCATCCTCCTCTTTCTCCCCATCATAGGAGGGAGGTTTGATCTTTCATAATTCTCCCTGCAATTCCTTTTTCTGTTTATGCTGCTGTCTAGTAGCCTCCTCATCATCAAACTCATCCATCTTTCTCTTTCTGGAACCTTTGCCTTCTTGGCTATTCCGAGAAGTTAATTCTCTAATGAGCTTTTCCTTCTCCTTGCTGGCTGATGACAACCTATCATTTTGGCTTCTTAATTCAGCCAATTCTTGTTGTAACCTGTGCAACATGGCCATCATTGTAGCGTTGGGATCTGGTGTAGCAAACTCATCCCGCAGATCCACATAAATCCCTTCACCTTCAGCCATTTCAACTGTACACACTCATACAAAGATCAGCAAGATTTATAAAATTTATACTTCCTCAAACAAAACAAAAAACGTAGCAACAGTGAGCACAATTACGACATCCCATTTTTTTTTTTTTTACTTGGGCTCTGATACCACTTGTCACACCTCCCAAATTTTTTACTTTTTCTATTTTTTCTCTTTGTGTGTCTTTGCCTATCTATCCCACCAGTTCATCCTAGGTTTTCTCCATTCTCAACCCATTTGAACTTTAATTAGGGTCAAGAGGTATTAAACCCTTTTAATTTATTTATTATAGTAGAACCTTTACAACTATCATTTTAGACATTCTTATATCCAAAATCTATATACAAAATTGTGATAATAATAATCCACTTTAGGCACCCTTATACCTAAAATCGTGACCCAATAGTCCACTTAGACATTCATATATATAAAATTTTGATACAATAGTCTACTTAGACATTCATATCTATAATATCGTGAAACAATAGTACGCTATCATGGAAATGATTTGGTATACCACATAATGGTTATATATATCTAACCCTATGTATATCGGTGCTATGTATTTATAACCCCATGTATGATTACCGATTATGAAATTACATTATACCTACTTATCGTCAAGCCAATATTATACTCACCATTACGTGTGATTAAGGACTCGATTACCGATTATTGGGGTCGAGAGGTTTTGTTACGAATACCTCGTTCACGTAACTGTAATATTGGTCAAAACCCTAAACCGCGCGCTCCCCCACACGAAATTACATGTACTCACACGTATCGAAGATTTTCTGTTTCAAGTTTATATGTAAATGACGGTTTCTTGTCGTGATAGCGTTCCGTGCCTGAATATGAAGAAATTGCACAATTCAGAAATCCGTCCTTTGGCTGGGAGAGGTGCATGCGTCCTACCCTCCTTCGCCACAAGGTTACAGACTTCAGGTTGACGTGTTTCTGGTTCATGACTGGCACAATTCGTTTCAACAATTGTACCACTGCTTCTGAACTGAAAACACGTTTCATTAACAGCTGGAAGAGGAGATGGGAAGGGTCATTTCAGTAAGGATGAATTCGCCGGAAGTCCGCTTGCCAGGTACCATGAAAAGAACTTAAATAATATTAAACTTATCAATTGGTACCGAGGTTGTTGTTCAGCGTGATTCTTGTAATCCCCCTCGGGATTTCGTAAAACGCGGGGTCGCTGTAGTGTTAATGCATCAATCCCTGAACTGGATTTCGTACGTACGTTTTTCGATTTTGTCCTAGGGTTCCTGGTTCCCATTATTAACCCTCCATTGTCCAAGATTCCTTACTGTTCTTCTCACCCCTTTCATCTTGTTTTATTTCTCTCAAGCCTCTCGGAGTTTAGTATTTTCTGGACGTGCATAGCCAGATTGCGTTCTACAGTTGGCGGCTGGTAATCTCCCCTTACCTGGCTATTCCTCTTCCGCGTTCAGTTATTTGTGGATTCCCTTATACGTGGAATGAATCCTTTTCTCTATTTTGTCCAGACACTGTGGTTTTTTTGTGTTTCTTGTAAGCTATTCTTATGATGCATTTCATGTTTACTGCGCAACTTCGTTGCATGTTTCAGGTTCTAAATAAGGTGTTCCGGGTTCCGCCTTATGATGAGTTAAGGTTTTACTTATCCAGACGCAAGATCGTTTTCGTGCCTGCAGATTTCATCCATGGCGAGTAACCCTATTCTCGTTGGACATTTACCCTACTCCCTGCTTGCTAATACTTTTATCTACCATTTCCCCTGTCATTTTATGGCATGGTGGTGTTTGTTCTCTTTTTCATGGTTTATATAAATACTCTTGGCATTTACCTCTACCCCTGCTAACTCACATTTCCGGCGGTCCTCGTGTGCAGGTTTCCCATGTACCGATTCTTCAAAGAGCAATTGGGGCGCAGCTACAGTTGTCAAAGATCACAAATTTGTTTTTCATTTATTCCAGTAAGTGTGCTGGGGTTCGGCCTTCGTGTTTGTAGGAAAGGGTTAAGAGTTGAAGTCATATCGATGTCGTGCCCCCCATAGTGCAGTTGTTTTGTCATTTCATTTCTCTTCGGCTAATATATCCTTAACAACTGGAGAAGAATCTATTTAGTAACATTTCTACTGTAAGATGTTTTTCATTCGAGATTATTCCTCTGTCGTCGCATGTCGATTGACAGAGCTCAGGTTAAATTGCGTAGGAGTACACGCAATTTTTCCAAACCTATGCACGCACATACGCCCTTCTTTCTCTGGTTTATTTTTTTGATTTACGTTCATGAAGTGAAATAGTATTTCGTCTTTCACGCCTATAACCCTAGGTATTAATCTAAAACGATGTTATAAATTTAAACGCCCTATTTTAATAGCAAGGGTAAACAATCATGATTCAAATTCCAGAACTATGGTCTACGTTAACGTAGCAGGAAATTTTATATGCTGTAGGTGATAAATAGTTCAATACATTTGTATAACATTTTACCTCGAATTTCTAACCACAACTGTTACGATGTTCCTTATAACTCGAAGATTCTTGCCGCATTTAGAATTCTGGTTAATACCTATGTTTTACCCATATTTTGTTCTCGTTGACTTCTCATTCAGGTTTAGAAATTGATAAATTGAAACATCGTGTAATTCCGATAGTTATCTTTTGTTTTATGTCTACCTATATGATCGATCTCGCTCTTATTTAATGATTCATCTTGAACGGTTTTAAATATATAAATCGATTGGTCACTACCGTAAGTGGAAGTCGAAACTTACTCGCATTAAAAAATATTAATATTTTGACCCGGCGCTGCCATGAATTTTATGGTTGTGATATAACAACGATAGTTAATATGTAGCAGATATAACTATAGATCGTTCTCACATTGGTATATCCTTCATGTATAATACTCTCACTTATAATGGACTGATCATTATCTACTTGCTTTAAAGATAATATTTGTTTTATTTTGTTGTTTGTTATAGCAAGGTAAAAGGAAAAACAGAGTTTCCCGTAATTAGAAGTAGTATCTACACTCTTTTCTCTACGGCTTTCTTTTGTAAGTTATGTTGTATTTCAAAATTTTATAACACATATGATTTCATATTCTGTGCTCATCTATTAGGGGGGCGGGGGGGGAATCTCCCTAGCAAATTAACTAGGAGAAAACTATGAAGATTGCAAAATTTATTCATTTCTACTTTAGCTTCTTGCATGCCCAGTTAAAATTTATTCATATATGTCTATTTCCACTATAATATAAGGGCTTTAGATTTCTCTATCCTATGTATGCATAAATTAACATTGTTATATGAAACGGAAGAAGATTAAAACTGAGTCATCAAATTTTTCTGTGGAGATAAGTATGTTTAGATTTAAACCAATTATGGCTTAGAGATTCTATAAGATTTTGCTCTACAGATTGAGATTCTACAACAATGCATAATGCCAAAGGTACACTCCTAATGGTTCATTCTGCTAAATGTAGAACTGATAACGAATCTACAATCAAATAAATATTTGTTTTTATATGTAGCCAATTCATACTGATTTAAGTAGATGAAGCATCTCATTAAATACATACCATTCATGCAGTAGACCAACCTCCCAACCGTAGAGTTCTATTTTTCTCCCAGAACTCACCCCCGAGCTGAGACCACCTCCACCACAGATCCACCTCTGATCTGTTTAGGAGCAGCTTATTTAAGCTAATAATTCCCCAAAGCCTGTTTCTAATTCTGCGTCCAGAATAGCAGGATGCTTTTCTTCCTGTTGGCCTAGGCTTCCCATTTTTAGGATTCTTTAAAGCTATTTTATGCTTTTCCTCAGCTTTTCCAGCTTTTCACCTCTTCCCAACTACTTTCCTCATCATTGGGGAAATTTAGATTCTTCCTCAAAATCTAAATTAGAAATAATTCCTTTCAAGGATTTTTGAAGGATTTTAGGGGAATACTTGCCTTATCCATCCTCATGGATTTAGCAAGTGGTCTCTAAATCTCATTCTTGGTCCATATGCACACCAGAAAGTTTATTTATTTCCTCAACTAAAATATTGAATTATATCCATAATTTATTTATCCTTTGGGGTCCACTCCCCTTAGGATTTAAGTTCAAACTTTAAAATTTCAACACATAAATTGGGGGTGCTACAAGATGAGATTCTTGAAAACTATCCAAAAATTTTCCAGAGAGAAGAAACTAGAAATTAGACATCGAGGAAAATATAGTTACAAGGGTGGAAGATGTGATATCCCTATGTTTTTTGAAATAATTAATATTGTTATATTTTTCCAGAATTAAACTATGTTGGATTCAATGGTGATTCCATAACTTATGTAAATGAAAAATATACATGTGGTTATGAAATCAATAATTGCAGTTATAAATTAATGGGAACGGAAAATTACTTGAAATGAGACACTTAACTAAAGAGATAATTTCTAATCTCAATCATAGATAAGAGTGAGATAAATATTCCATGATAAATAGATGTTTCTAAAATAACAAATTTAATGTATGGGAGACAAAGATCCATTAAATATACTAGCTAGAGAAAACTTTCAGTACATTGAAGGATAAAGAACTCCTTAAGATAAAAAAAGGCTTTAATAACAAAAATACTTCCATAAAAGCAGGACAATGCTAATGGAAGAAAATTTAATTAAGGAAGAAAAGGTATAAAAGACCTAGGGAGGAGATGAAAGGGTTGCTGAGCTCCGAGGGATATTACTTGATATTAATCTTGGCTCGGGGGGAACTGGTGGTCAATTCATGGTTGGGTGGAAAGTGTACTCATTTAGTGATTCTTTTGATTCTCTTGTTAGAAATTCTATGAGATTTATTTTGTTGATGAATAGGTACTTGCATATTGTGTATTGGAGGAATGGATTTAACTTAAAATGGTAATTAGGTTGGCAAGTAAACATATGCCTACTCTCTATTGAAGAACAAAGATACAATTTAGTGTAGAAAATATGTATTGTACTAGAAATTATTTATGTACAAATGGTGTAGACAATATATTTTCATGGCTAAACAGTTTGTATCTGGGTAAATTCTTTGCAGTGATAGGAATTATACTTTTTGTGATTAATATATAGGTTGAAAGGATTTTAAATGTGATTTTTGTTAAATTTTATTAATACTTGTCACTGATATGAAGGTATGATATCTTGTTAATAAATTGTTTATTCTTACTATTTTAATATTATTGGTGGTACACTTGAGCTTTAACTATTTTATTCAGTTTATCGTATATAAGAAAATAATAATTACTGGTTAGAGTAAATAGATTTTGAGAGTTAAAGTAGTGCACTTATAACACTGAGGTCATATCCTAATTTCTAAAATGTCCAAAGTTAAACCTAGGCATAAGGGATAACATAGGAGCATGACGGTTACCAAAGAAGTGATTAAGTATTTCTGGTGCAACTTGATGTGTCATTGTAAATATAGTTAGGAAAATTAGGTTGTGTTGGAAGATAAAATATATTATATGAAATCAGGGTAATATTGAGTATGAATGCCTTCACTCTGATACAAAAAACTAGGGATATATTCTTAAGCGAGACGGATATTATGGTAATATATCAAAAAATTAGATAATTAAATGAAATAATTTTTAGGAAAATAAAATTATAAAAAATTGAGTACTATAGTAAGTTAACTACTATATTCAAAGAACACCCATAAACATAAGCTCTGTAGAAATAATTTGTTAGTTAATTGATATTTATATCTTAACAAATTGACCAGTGAACCTAGTTTCAACCATCGGTATTAGTATGAGCTAAGTTAATTCACTACGGGTTAATCAACTGAATTGATCATGGAATTGTAATATAAATACAATACACATATATACTATACAAAGCCATATAACTATCACAATATGCATCCATATACAAAGAAATTTCCCTTCTAGTAAGCAAGAACACACAATTATAGGATCTCTTATGAACCCATGTAAACAAGATAGCTCATAAAAAATATCAAAAAAATCCCATAGCAGAAAATTTAAATAAAAGGAAGAAAAAATATCAAACGAAAGTGAATAGACTACCCAACGAATAAAAATCAGCCATAATTACACAACCATTAAACAAAAAATAAAAGAACAAAACACAATTGAGTTATTCATATTTTCCACCAGATCAGACACTTGAAAAAATCAAGTGTTGGAAGGTGAAACTTGAGGAGAAGTACTAAAATCATCGACTTGAAAAACCCTATGTCAGGTTAGTTGAAGATGGGTGCAAAAAATCCATAGTCGGAGATAGGGTTTGTGGGTATCTTGTGTACCTACAAAGTAGATGTCACAATCAACAAACGAGAATGATGCTGGAGAAAAACAAATAATATGCATTATTAAATAATTAGCGAGGGAATTACCATTTATATTACCCGAGTATGAGTCAATGGAGCTTGTGTTCTTCACCATTTTGCTGAAAATGGAATATAAGTTAGCTCTGAGGAAGGAAAACCATATCCAAAACAATATGTAATGAAAAACAACCATACATGCATACATGTAGTAGGAAGATCCATTAAATTACCTAAGAAAGTAAAGTAAAACAAAGGATTGATGCCTTTGTGCAATGATTGGGTCTTATGGCTACATAGACACCTTGCAAGGCCGAGTAAAATTGTTATTAGGAAAGAATCGAACTTTGAAGAATTTTCCTTTGGCATATGTAAAACCCTGGTGCTTATAAGAGTAAATATTGTTCTAATGGAAATTTAAAGGAGAATAGGCATAAAAATTCAATTAGTAACTCACTCGTACATACAGAAAGGGAAGAAGCGAATTTGTCACCTTATGTAGCCATGGTTCTTGGAGATGAACCAATGAATCCAACAAGACACATCGACCTGTTAACCTATGAAATAGAAATTGAGTATTGATGACCATAATTTCACACCTTTAGGAGGATATGGAAAACCAAGAAACCAAATTTCAAAGTGATAATAACCACTCTTAGAAAATTTAAATTTACAAAACGGTCGAGTGTAGAACCCTTACTGTGGAAAATGAAAAAAAATGAAATAGTGCATTGAACCATAATACCTCGACACCATAAATAGTGCACTATCGTTGTGTTGTAAAAATAGTGTTGGTATATTTGAGGCTATTACCAGTTTCCAATTACATAAGAGAAAAAATAGAGTGATGACAGCGATACGAAAACCAGGAAAAAATGCAGATTAGTTCACAGGAAATGTCTATACAAGCTTAAGGTTTGGGTGGAAAGATAAGAACCATTAGATGGGGACAACGAATCTACGCCCTTCACATAGTCATACGATGCCTTGTCCTCATCATGTTTTATCATTCGCTCATTAGATGGGATAGCGTTGGCCACATGGATGCATTAGGGGTAATGTACTTGTCATGTGGTGAGTTACCATACATAATTTATGTGATATGACCTAATAGTATAGGAATTAATAAATCATCATATTACTTGGGGAAATAAATAAGAAATGGGGGTCAGATAGTTAGGTTTAAATGTGATGTAACACCCCCAAGTTCTATGCTTTTCAAATGAGACATTTGAACATAAATCCAAAGGGGAGTGGACCCCAGTGGATGATTATTGTGTGGATGTGATTAATTTTGTAATTATGAAAAATAAATAAAATATTATGTATGCACCATGACCAAAAAGAGAATTGAGATCACTTGCAAAAAATCCATGAGGATGGATAAGGCAACAAATCCCATACATCTTCAAAAATCCTTGAAGAGTTTGCATTTAGATTTAAGGATAAATCTAGAATTTCCCCAATGAAAGAGGAGTAGTTGGGAAGGGTGAGAAAAGGCTGGAAAATTTGTGTTAAAGCTTAAAGCGGCACTAAATGGACATGTGAGGGAAGCCTAGGCTAAACGGAAAACATCTGCTATTATGCAGATGAGAATTAGAAACATGCTTTGGGGTATGAGCTTAAATAAGCTGATCCTAGACAGATTAGTGGTTGATCTGTGCTGGGAGGTGATCTCTGCTCGGGGGTGAATCCTGGGAGATAAAGAGGATTCTAAGGTTGGGAGGACAAGTCATGGTAGAGAGTGCATGCGTACATTTGGAGATATCTGTAAGTCTGTGTTAAATGTATCCCTGTTTTATGAAATTGTGCTGTTATATTCCTTTATGCAAATTATGGGATTTCAATGTTATAGTGCATTATGGAATGTATGAATTGTATGTTAAGTCGCAGTATGCCCTGTTAGATGGATTAATGTTTCAGTAAATTATGTAATGGCAAATACAGCTATTGACAGTAGAGAGAAATGGTTGAGTGTAGAGATGAGTACATGGTAATAATGAGGGTTGAGATGATAGAGCAATTGAGTAGCCAATATAATAACTATGTAAAGATATAGATGGCTATCTTTTAAAGGAGTATTAAATTTCTTTGTGTATAAACAGAAGATGTTAACAAACCAGTACCCCTGAACATTAAGTTCCAACCAACTAAATCTATCCTCAAAATACTCATGGCGAATATAGACCTTAAGAGAGACATGTTGAATCTCATTCGGAGTAAAATGAACCTCTTATAGAAGAGGAGTTAAGAAATTTAGGAGGAGTAATCCTGAGGTATAATGGCTGTTATTAAATAATAACAGAATCCCATAAAAAAAAAAAAAAAAAAAATGAAAGGGGGTTTGGGAGACGTGACAAATGGTATCGGAGCCCTAGTTCAAAAATTGGGCAAGATATGGGCTCACAAAGAACTAGAAAACTGTTATAAATTTTGTGAAAATTATTTGATGTTAGTACTACAAGTAACAAAATCTATTTTCAGGCTCTCACCTTTCAGATTTTGTTTAGTTGTAGACTCGTTAGCTATGGAGTAGAAACCTCCAGAAACTCTAAACCCAAGATGGTTTAAATCTGAAGGTACTTAGTCTCCATAGAAATACTGAATATTAACTTACTTCCTATAAAATTACAATGGTGAAATTTTATGCTTACAGGTAAGGGGAAAGATATATTAGCAGGCCTGAAGTTATAAGACACATGTTAGAGTATGTAGGTAGGATGACATTTCTAGCTTAAAAAGAAACTCTATTTTTCATAAGGGCTATATCTTAGAGTACATATTATCTCCAGGAATCTATCTCTAATGCTTATGGGTATGTTAGAGAAAACATTATAGCAGTACTAAAGTTACATATTATAAATACAGACTGCGGAAAGTGAATATAGTAAATTGGGATATTCAAAATTATGCTAGAAAAAAAATTTCTATTCTGTATGAGCATTATAACACTTACAAGGGTATAGAGTGCCTCTCTAAATCTATGATTGCTTATTGAAAAACCAGTATCATAGAAAAACTACTTAACTTATAGTTAAGGTCCTCTAGTCAAGTACTTGGAAATGCAAAAAAAAGGTGCACCTCAAAAGAAAAAATAGAATTTAAGAGAAAGTACTCTATAAACTCCAGAAACTCTAAACCCCTTTGGGGTCTAAATCCGAAGTTCTTAGTCTCTAGGGATAGGGAAATGTTCTCTTGCTTTCTGTAACTACAAAGGTGAAGATTGTGCTCATATGTATAACAGAAAAAAAAAAAACAAAAAAAAAAAATGATAGCAGTTAACTGGTGCAAAATAACCAGGATAGATGTAAGATAGAAAAATCTGCGTGACAGGAAAAGTAGAATTTTAGTATATATATGATGAAAGTAGAAATGATCAAGGTATATCCTACATCTCTAGATCTATCATCCAACATTGAAATCGGTATAGTAGCCAAGCCTCAAAATATAAAATTTCATTTTTATAGTCAAACATGAGAAAATGCATATAGGCATGCATACAAGAGCACTACTATATTCACCCATGTAAAGGTAAAGGTATAATGCTTTTATATATATATATATATAACACCATAATGAGAATTTCCTTTATTTTTCATAATGGAAAGGACATACAAGTCAATAAAAGGCTATACTATGATAGTTCCAACGTATAGAGATATATGTCAATAGATATTATATGTATAACATCTTATAAAGCTATGAATAAACATTTCAAGAAAATGTATATATTGTGTATTCCATTTATAACAAAAAAAGTGGATGTATAAAACTTCCGATAGGAAATAGGGTAAGAACTTAGAACAAGGCCGATAGCCTAACTTGAGTGCCCGACTTTACTACTTTATATTCCAACAAAATTAAATCGATGTTAAGGGCATTAAAACGTGTGAAGTCGGTAATAATATATAACACGACTGCAATGTGTAATGCGACCAATACGCGCCATGATTGGTCGGCATGAGTTATATGGATACCATTCTATAATGGTGGGACGACGCCGTGGCGGTTTCGACTGCGAATTATACTATGGAATTATTTCATAAACCGAGATACATTATACAGAAGCACGCAGTCTCAAATAATAATGGCAAATAGGTTTTGTGTTTCGCGCAGACTATGTATGCGGTATACCTGTACATTTAAACCGTTAGTCAAGAAGATCGAATATATATATATACGAATTTGTACGAGTAAACAGAAAACCCTAATCCAGAAGATTGCCGCCACATATAAGTTCGGTTAAATGGGGATAATAACTCATTGAATAAATAAACAAGCCACTATAGATCTGCGTGTCATATCGTTAAAACATTCTGCCGGGGTTATAAACATTACATATTTGTTTTCCTGTCAAACGCGATTGCCGTGAGAAAGTAAACAGATTGGGTTAATATCGTATAAAAAAAAAAAAAGCGAAAAATCTAACAATTCCTTTGTTATTTCCGA
Organism: Pinus albicaulis; assembly: GCA_034641835.2. Lineage (NCBI taxonomy): Eukaryota > Viridiplantae > Streptophyta > Pinopsida > Pinales > Pinaceae > Pinus > Pinus albicaulis. Next base: position 1,256,553,223 of record CM076584.1, read on the forward strand.
CGGAAAGAGAAACAATCAGAAAACCCTATCCAGCTACCTGTAACCTCAAAAGAAGCACGTTCCATACGCTAAAATCAGTTATCACGGTTAACATAACATAGCGTTTATTGCAGTAATCGAGGGTTTTAAGAAAAACAAAATCTGAACTAGAGTTCAGGAATAATATATGAACCCCCACTGTATTCTCCAAAACCCCTCCGCATGCAGTTCGACTAGACTGTGATAAGATAAGCAACCGGGAATCGGGAAGCTGTTACAAAGTCTAACAAGGAAGCCGTCTCTCTATATCAACATGCTAAGAGACAGTGGATTAAATGAACCCAGAAAATAATAGCTCTACAAGAACAATAAGAATTCTGGAAATGGAGGGAGTATAAGACAGACCAAGAAAACCTAAGTGAAATAAAACCATTGTAAAGGATGAACCGCAGCAATTCTGCGCTCTGACAAAAATCCCGAGGAAGATATTTCGACTGTTGTGCTTAGCCATCTCCATCCCACTCGAGGGGTAAAACCCTTGTTTAAGTGGTACTGGGCCAGCAGAGCTCCAGCGAATGCATCCCTACGGAAACGTCCTTCTCTACCTCGCTGTTGATGGTAGCAGGGTTCCGGGCAAAAAGAAATGGGATATGAGTTATGACATAATCGTCCCATTCCTGTGTTGAGCACACGCGAAGCTTGCCCCTATCCAAAAAGGCGGATCTCATATCTAAACATATCTTCCAACCAACGACACGTAACGATATCGAGCCAATAAACCGCCGTCTGTCATTTGTAAACTTGAGGCTGCAATCTTCGGCGCCGATACGTATATGTCAGAGGAGAGGAAGAAATCACGCGGTTAGGGCTGAGCAGTAGCATAGCTCGGAGAACGAGACAGTCCGCTACAGACGTAGAAATCTCCCTGATCGGAAGGTGAGATCTTCCAGCCCACAAGAGAAGCGTATCAATAATCAGGATGCTGTAGGTTTCGGAGTCGGAACTACGCCTCATCATGTGCCTGCACATAGCCGATATGATTTAGGGTTGCACTCGAAAAAAAAAAAAAAAAAAAAGCTCATAAAAAAATCTCATATATATTAAATCCAAAAAAGCCGCGCACGGTTGGTGTAAGTGCCGTAGTGCCGAACGAAACGGTATTGCAATCCTTCAAAGAAGTGTGTATATGCCTTTTTGACAGAAAGGAAATGTTAACATTTGTTAAAAATATATATACCTATATATCTTTGGGGTGTATGAATGTTTAACAATAATATATGCACCGGTATAATTCAGTTCATATGTGTAGAATTCGGTTGAAATTCATTTGCCTATTAGTGTATTAAAATTATAGTGCTGAAATGCGGTGGTTGGACTATGAGCACCGTTAAATAGCTGGTATGATACTATTAGTGCTGGGTACCGTGCGTGCTTACACGTCAAAATATGAATGCACAAATAATAATTTGAATAATATACGTTGAACTAGGTATATAATCATGGTTCCAACCATATACGTCATAATCATTTTGGTACGCCTCGACATATATATAATTATACCACATGCGCCCTTCCCTAGTTATACTAGTGGATATAAAATATACACCGAGCCTATAATGTGTTTGTATAGATCGATTTTATATAGGCATCGTATACAAATGTTAAATGGTATCACATGCCAAATTTAAGTCCATCCTGTCCAAATATTTCCGCACATATAGACTGATATTGGATATTGTTTAATACCGGTGGTATATGAGGATCCGATATGGATACACAAAGATGTAGATATGCGTTACATATGAACCCCCGAATATACATATGTGTTGTATAAGTATTTAATACACATGTATATACATATTATGTAGGGATTTAATACTTGTTTATTGAGTATGCTATATACAAATATCTTATATAATTTATATGTGTTATGTAAGTATATGTGTTAGGTAGGGATTAACACATATGTATATATATATCGATTATGAAGGAATATAATACATGTATATCTATTGTGTATGATAAATATACCATTATCCTATATGCGGTATATGTGTTCTGAGGTGAAAAGCCTTAAGGGGAGGAATATCCCGAATTCAAAAAAAATAATTTGTAAACTGGATGTGTTACAAATGGTATCGAATTACATAGTCGAGTTGGTGGGTGGAATCGAGGTTATATATATTTGAATATATAATATATATATTCAATATGGGGATGGGAAGGATTTTAGAGAATATATATGCCATTGGTAAATGTATTAAACTATAAACAAAAACATATCATGAGAATATGTAGGTATAGCTATAAATTATAAACGAAAATATCTCATGAGAATATATATATGTATAACTAAATTTGGGATCAAGAAATTTAGTTGGAATGTCAAATGTTATTAGGATGAGAAAAATGTTAGATAAAAAGGGGTATCGACAAATATATGAAATATATAAATATCGAAGTGCGCCTTTTCTAAGTGTTATTAAAGTGGATATGGACATAGCTATATCTATAGTTTTATTAGAATGGAAGTAGCATATGTGGTAAGTAGATCCATATAGTGATCTCTAAAACCTACCTATATAAGGATATTAACTCTATGTATATATGAATACATAGGCATATGTATGGAGAATATGGGAAATTCAAAAAAATAAAAGGTATTACTATAATACTGAACATTAATATTGAATATTCGATGGGTAGGATATTGAATATTAATAAAATATATATATATGTGACAATATATATGTAGATTATATGAATGAAGTGATATGAATAAGTCAACCTAAATTAATGAAAGGGATTGACCAGTGTATAGAACGCAAAGACCCAAAACGGTTATTAGATTCTCCAACCACAAATTATATATATGTCGGCATACCAACGTCTAAGATGTAGAATAAAAGTTGTACTTTATAATTGTTATGGGAGAATAGTATATATCGATGCATGTAGATATATATAAATATATACACCTTAATATATATGAGTAGGTGGTATAAAGCACACTTTAAAATTGTTAGTAGTCAAATGGTATAGGCCTACATATATATGAATAATTATATATATATGTGCATAGATAAAACCATGACATATACGTGGAAGTTAAGAAAGAGGCATTTTAGACTTCTATGGGTATGAGATTGGATATATATACCTATATAGAAATATATATATATATATATATATATGCATAGGATTGGTAAAGTGGCACTTTAATTTGATTCCACTTTAGTGAATTCAATAAGTGCATGGGGGAAACTTTGAGAATGAAAATCTATCCTATGGAAATTAACAAAAATTGGAAAAGTTGCTGGTAGAAGATCAATAAAAGAGATTATTTTAAATTTGGTATATATATGGTAACACTTTCAAAAAGGCTTGAACTTATATATGAATATATATAAATATAGGGATATATATATATATTCATATGTTCATCAAATTAATATTGCTAAGGCTATATATATATCATACATATATATATATATATATCATGGTTACTTATACAATAAGGTTTGGAAATATATATGATATATATACAAACCTAGTGGATATATATATACATGCTCATGAGAGGTATATTGCCCAATGTTTGAGATGCAAGTAGTATATGAGTAAGTGGAAATTGTATCCTATAAATAATGCAGGTATACTGCCATAAAAGAAAAGAGGATTGAAGTACATGTGTTAATTACAATTAAATGGTTGATTTAGTAATTGTAGAACCATTACATGGAGTTAGGCAGGAACGAATGAAGGGATAAATTGAAAATTTCCTGATGACTTACTTAAGGAAGAATATTCTTGTAATGGTGGAAGAATGACTTCCTAATTATTTAGTTATAATAATTTATATTCTTTCATGGAAATAAAGTATATTTTCAAAATTGGTATATTTATGGGTTGCTTTTGTTAGAAAGCATGAAAGATTTATGGGTTGCTTTTGTTAGAAAAAAAAAATATAGAATGCTTTTATGCAATAGAAAAGAAGGAATTCTTTTATGACCCAGGAAAAAGTTGAAATACTTTTATGATTTATGAAATCTTTCCCATTTTAAGCTCATGAGTCTGTGAAAAAGGGGAAACTGTGTCAAATTCATTTTTGGCATTAACAAGTATTGATATTGTAAATGTGATGAAATATAGAAATTACATTTATCACTAGAAAAGGAAACAAGAATTCTCACTATAAAATTTTTGGTGCAAATTTTATTAAAGTTAAATTTCTTGAGTCTTAAATTCAAAGACAGAGAAATGATGTGAAATCATACAGCTACAACCGAGGAAAAAAAAAGATGAGCTGTATTTTGGACTTGGGTGGGGAAAACCCATCAGTTCCAAAATTGTTCACTTAAGTTTTGAACGAGTGGATACCATTTCATGTGAGAGGTAAGCATGGAATGGTAGAGATTATTAAGGAATCTAGTTGTTACTAATTAAATTAAGTAACTAACAAAAGAAACAATGAAAAGATACTAGAAGTACAACTATAAAATGGGCAAGGGTAGGCATAACCATGCATATGATCCAATTGTTTTCTCTCATTTATGTGTACTAATGAAAAAAGTTGAGAAATTGTTTAGACAAGTGTGTAACAGGAAATTGGGCACTCTGGAAACGAAGAGGAAAAAGGTGAAGATAAATCACCTAGAAAATCCAGAAAAGCTGAACTGAACCAAGTTGCGTGAGGAAGGAATCTCACCTGAAAAACAAGAAAGGATAAGTAGTGTACTAAAAGTGCACTAAACTATTATGAACCTGAACAGTTTGATTTATAACTGAATGTCTTAAGTTATTGAAATGCAGAATGCTGTTGTGAATTATCAATTTTATGTACCTGATATTACTTACATTGGTATGAATTGTGGACAGAGAAACCAGAATAAAAGATCTTCCATACAAACTTCTTGTAAAGAAGTAGGAAGGAAACCAACGGCATAAGGCATCAGTAAATATAGTGGAGGCAGGAGAGTACACTGCTGGAAACTAATGGCTTAGTCCTACCATTGCTTATTAAATTTCCTGATATATTTTATGTCTCCTTGTTGGAAAATAAAAGTTATAAATTTTGTATATGATGCTTCTCACATGATTGATTGGAATTGTGGTCCAGGAGGAACCAGAAGAGGAATTTCCTTCCAGAGTCGCTTCAAAGATGAAAGCGAGAAGAAATGGAGGTGCGGAAGTGGACAGTAGCTCGGGTAAAGGTGCAGGGGAACACTTTACTGCTAAAAAAGCTACATGGCACAGAGAAGCTCAAATGATGGAAAAGCATTCATAATTATGTTCAAAATCAACTAGTAGATAGTTGTCAACACCGAGGACGGTGTTTATTTTCAGAGGGGGAATATGTAACACCCCCAAGTTCTATGCTTTTCAAATGAGACATTTGAACATAAATCCAAAGGGGAGTGGACCCGAGTGGATGATTATTGTGTGGATGTGATTAATTTTGTAATTATGAAAAATAAATAAAATATTATGTATGCACCATGACCAAAAAGAGAATTGAGATCACTTGCAAAAAATCCATGAGGATGGATAAGGCAACAAATCCCCAAAAAAGCTTTCAAAAATCCTTGAAAGAAATTTATTTAGATTTAAGGATAAATCTAAATTTCCCCAATGAAGAGGAGTAGTTGGGAAGAGGTGAGAAAAGCTGGAAAAGCTGAGGAAAAGCTTAAAGTAGCTTTAAGGAACCCCAAGAGGGGAAGCCTAGGCTAAACAGGAAAGAAAGCATCCTGCTATTCTGGACGCAGAATTAGAAACATGCTTTGGGGTATGAGCTTAAATAAGGCGATCTGAGCAGTTAGTGATTTGATACGTAAGGTGATCTACGCTCGGGGTGAATCACGGGAGATAAAGAGGATTCTAAGGTTGGGAGGAAAGGAATCATGGTAGAGAGTGCATCGTGCATTTGGAGATATATGTAAATTACATGTTAAATGTATCACATTGTTTACCTTCGAGGTATACATTATATTCCTTTATGCAAATTATGGGATTTCAGTATAGTGCATTATGGAATGTATAGATTGTATATATGTTAAGTGTCGCAGTATGCCATTAGATGGATTAATGTTTCGGTAAATTGTAACTATGGAAAATACGACTATTGACAGTAGAGAGAAATGGTTGGGTGTAGAGATGAGTACATGGTAATAATGAGGGTTGAGATGATAGATCAATTGAGTAGCCAATATAAGAACTATGCAAAGATATAGATGGCTATCTTTTAAAGGAGTATTTAATTTACGTGTCTATAAACGAAGGTATTAACAAACCGGTACCCCTGAACATTAAGTTCCAACCAACTAAATCTATTATCAAAATACTCATAGGCGAAGTCCTGTTTATATTGAGACATGTTGAATCTCATTCGGAGTAAAATGAACCTCTTATAGAAGAGGAGTTAAGAAATTTAGGAGGAGTAATCCTGAGGTATAATGGCTGTTATTAAATAATAACAGAATCCCATTTAAAAAAAAAAAAAAAAACTGAAAGGGGGTTTGGGAGACGTGACATGTGATATGATTCATCTAGGGAGATGATACTTCCATATAGTAATTATGCAAATGATCCAATTATCAGCATAGGGGAAATTAAAGATGCATGAAACATTAGGTAATAAGTGCATAAATATAATTCGTGAGGATCAACTATTTAGAAAATACAATAAGAAAATATAGGAATTATATGCCATGCAATAACATATGCAAATGATTAGTAAGGAAGTTAAAAAAACAAAATAATGTGTGATATATGAAAAGAAAATGTGACATTTTAATTTATATTGTAAAATCGATGTTAATTTATAACTACTATCTATATGTTATATATTTTAATGTGATATGATTTTATTTTATCTAAAAGAAATGTTAGTAATTTTATTAATTAGAAACAAAATTACAATATAACAAAAATGAAATTAAAAAATATTTACATCTAGCTTCTAACATGTAAGATGCAATGTCTACACATCTACTCAATATTGGGTTGTAGAGGGCCTCTCTGTGTAATGATTATAAAAGCTATGATTAAATATAGTTTTCATTTTCAACCTTAATTATTAAATGGATGATTGCTAGTATCGATGTCTATTGTGATAAACTCTAATATTTTTAAATTGATTCTCCTAATCTTATTATTGGGCTTATATATGTCAAAGTTTGATAAATATTTAATAGGTGTTTAACTAATGTGTAGGTATTGACCACTAAAACTTTATGTTGCACTCTTTCACATCATAAAGTTCATATGAACCTTGTATATCCCATTTTTTTATATAAAAATACATTATTCTCACACACTATATATTCTTTCATTCAAACATAAGCTTAAACACACACAAAGGTCTTCCATACTAGTTTGACCGCAATCTAGTTCTTTGTTTCACTTTAAATTCCATAGTATCCACATAAAAAAAGTATTCATTGTTATTCATGACTGATTTTGATTTCTTTTATTATGTTTACAAGCTTTTTATGTTCTTGCATAAAACTAAACTCACTCATGGATAGCAAGTAGTTGTCAACTAAGTCACCTAATTCATGTTAGTATTCAAGTTTGAGAATATATATATGTGTGTGTGTGTTTGTGTGTATAATAAAATTATGTATTCTCCCTAAACATATGATAAAAATATCACTTGTAATCTATATCATCTAGTTTTAATAATAATTTGGTAGGATTTTAAAAACTTCAAAACATAATAAAGATAATAAGTTATTATAAAATTATGATTTTTAAAAAAAAATATTATTCTTATTTAAAAAAAAAATCATTATTTAAATATTTTAATAATAATAAAAGAATTAATTAATTTTATTTATATAATGTAAAAAAGACATAATTTAAACTAAAAATATTTAAAAATTAAAATTTAATATTTAATATTTATATTTATACAAAAATTAATTCATATTGAAATTATTAAATTAAATTTTATCTATACGTTGCACCGATTTTAGTGTTATGGAACCAATCAAGGACTGATGGTGATGTCAATAAAATAACACTGTGGAGGTCATTACAATCAGTGAGTATGGATTTGTTCAAAAGCTAACATAGAGGTCTCGAATATCACTAAGCTTCACCCTTTTTTTTTTCAAAAAAAAAAAAAATTGTGGGTCAAATTCTATTGAACTTAAATGGCTCTTCATAGTTTTTCTAGCATTAATATATGGATTTCATTAGAGATTGATGTTTATTTAAAATTGAATTTAGTAGAAATTGCACCATATATTGCAAAGGAAACGCTGTAAAGCAGTAACATAGAAAATAGTAGTATAGAGGAAAAAATATGTGATATGTTATGTGATTTAATTGAATATTGAACTTATAAATATGAATTAATTTATTTAAAATAAATTATAGGTTTGGAGAATTGTTTGGATAAAAAAATTGGTTTTTTATAACCTAGGCAGGCTCTTCCTTTCATAGTGATGTCTTATTATGCACTATGGGCCACATGGCAGACTATTCTCTGGTGAAACAACAATAATAGCATCCATAATGGCCATCTCTTATTTTATAATACAAAATAAAAAATCAAAACCCTGAATACTTTTGCTGTTGTGAAGCAGAAACATCAAAACTTCCCACTTCAAAAACCCAAAGCTTGCAGTCTATCTTCAAAGCCTTAAAGCCTTAATTTATACTGAATGAAGCCATTAGTGGGACATGATTTATGGTGAATGAGATGCAACTAATATCTGACGAGAATATGAAGAAAAAATTTGTGAGCTTTCTAGTTAAAAAATAATAGTAGCATCCATAATGTCCACATCTTCTTTTATCATACAAATTAAAATATCAAAACCCTAATTACTCTTACTATTGTGAAGCAGAAACATCAAAATGTCCCACTTCAAAAACCCAAACCTTGCAATATGTCTTCAAAGCCTTAATTTATATTAGAGGGAATAACTAATATCTTTTTATTTGCATTTTTATTATACACTAAAAGAACTACTAATATCCTTTTATCCTTTTTAGCATTTTGAGCATGAAATGCTATAAGAGTGTTATAAGTCCTTGCAAACAATGAATGATGAACAATTAGGTATAAACCCTGCTTCCTGCATTTTGCTAATGAAGTAATTTGAGTCATCTAGAAGTCCCGAACTTGCAAGTGTCTAAATGATAGAGGAATAACATCTCAAAATTAAATATAACAACAATGACAATCTTTAAAGAGCACGCTCATTTAAAATTCTTGAATAAGAACCATAAAAAGAATTAAATCTTTTGCAAAGAACATTTTCATCTTCCATAAGGTATATAAAGTTCATCTTCCATAAGGTATATAAAGTCTTTGTATTAAAAGAGTATTAACGATTGAAAATTTTCTATTCCAGTGCCGAGCAAAAACACTGCAGTACTAGGCCTAGTGTTGGCTTCAGCCCACCACATATACACAAATACGCACGGTAATATAGTTGAAACAGCATAGTAAACACAAAAAACCACACATAGAGCACAGTAGACACAGACAACTACACATACAAAAGCACCTTCTATTCATACCCTAATAGGTATCACAAAAGACCAACATAACTTTCACTTCGACGAATCACCACCACAAATACACACGATAATATAGTCGACACAACACAATAAACACAGACAACCACACATACATCACAGTAAACATAGACAACTACACATACAAAAGCACCTTCTATTCATACCCTAATGGGCATCACAAAAGACCAACATAACTTTCACTTCGATGAATCATCACCACAAAGACGGAGCACCAGATGCAGATTAGATTCCTTCTCAATGTTATAATCAGCCAGAGTACATCCATCTTCCAGCTACTAATGAACAAAAATCAGCCTCTGCTGGTCAGGAGGGGTGCCCTCCTTATCCTGAATCTTAGCCTTCACATTATCAATGGTGTCTAGTTTTTTTTATTTAATAAATTTACAGACTTAAAAAAACAATCCTCATAAGATATAATAAATCCTTTGATAATCGTATCAATACCTCATATATATTTCTTAATTGCCTCATATATATTTCTTAATTTCATTGTGAAATACACTTCTCTTCAAAATAGATTTATGCTAACCAAAAATCTTATTATATTTTATTTATTTATTTTATTATTGTAATACATTTACTTCATATCTATTTAATATTAATTTGTTTATTTATATAATTTTAAATAATATATATTTATTTAATTAATATTAATCATTCATATATATTCAACCCTATATATATATGTTATATCATGTAATATTCATGATGCATTCCATTTAACCTATAAAATAAATAATTTATATGTGTTAATTCATTTCTTAACCTAAGACATTGTTATATTTATAATGCATTCTATTTAATTTATTTAATTAATATTAATCATTCATATATATTCAACCCTCTATTTATATATGTTATATCATGTAATATTCATGACGCATTCCATTTAACCAATAAAATAAATAATTTATATTTTGTTAATTCATGTTTTAAGATAAGACATTGTTATTTTTATAATGTATTCTATCTAATTAATCGTGATTTATATCGGAGGATAATTTTCAATTTTTATTAAATTGGTGATTAATATTTTATTGGACTGAAATGTTTTACGTTATTATTATATTTAATTAATATTTTTTTATTAAAAAGGGATTGTTTTCAAGTAAATGAAGTACTTAACGATGGGCTATCATGTGTGTTACCCAGAGGATATTTGATAAGTGTCCATTTTTTACTAGTACATATCATTGAGTGATTGAAGGGAAAATTTTCAATCCCGTGCGAGGTTGCCAGGTTGGAGCACGTGGTGTAGATGCTGCATAATTCTAACCCAGAGGCAATATTCAGACTGATCCCAGCTTGGGGAAATTGGTCCACTTCTATCTTTGTCATTAATCCAAGTGAAAGCACCCTGAATTTATTTCTTTCATCGATTATCTATATTGTACAATCTGTTACATGTTATTGATAAGAATTTTATTGTTATTGTTCAATACTAGGGTTTTATGAGCAACGATAATTTTATCACTAAAATAACATCTATTTATTAAAGTAATTTATCAATACATGTTGTTCAAAGGAAAGATTGGATACTATATTTTAGGTGGAAGATAATATGGTAATATCATTTTATTTATCATTTTAATTTACTTTGATGCATCCAAAATCTGTCTATGTGTAATTGTAAACAACTAATGTGCATGGATTTTTTTTAAGAACTATCTCTCTTAGATTCTTTCATTATAAACCCTCTGATACTCGAGACTTGTAGTTGAGCAACCAATGATAATGGTATACTCAGTGCCATTGGTATCGGATTTACTCAAGGATGAGTAATTCTCTCACATGATACAATTGATGATAACCAAGGTGTAAGACCTATATATCTATATATATATATATATATTATTTTGTTACTATTTTTTTATATTGTTTGAAATGTGTTACTCTCTCAATGTGGAAGTCAAGTTGACTTATAATTCATTAAAATAAATAGGGTGTGGGAAAAAAGAAAGGCTCAATTATAAAAATCAAGCATGGTTTTGTTAAGGTGGAGTTATCTTATATAAATATATAAATTTCTGAATATATATATAATTAATTGATATTTATTGATGTTAGTTGAAGTTAGCCTACTTAATTTTATTTAATTCAAAATATGTAAAGAAATTTTAATATAATTATCAACTAAATTTAGGTTTTTGATAGATAATTTTAACATTAAATTATAAAATATATTACAATATTACAGAAAATTATATTGAAAATATTTTATATTAAGAAGCTATGGTTAAATCTATGTTAAAATATGAAGTCTATCTACTTACCTTAACACAAATTTAGTTTAAATCAATTATGATAAGTGAGATATTAAATTAAAAAACTACATGTTTTTACTTTTATAAAACTCATTTAAATGTTTATAATCATATAATCATATTTTTTTGACATATTATTTACAAAAAACTATAAATAATGTATATATGGAACACATAGTAAAATTTTCAGAAAATATTTATAATATTGTGTATTTTAGATATCTGAAAATATATGATAATAAGTATTTAAGATGTAAATTAAATTCAAAAATACATATAAATAATATAGATTATTAATGAAACAATAAATTAATAAATAGGAAAAAAAAACACCTCAACCAATAAATATTGATTTTGTGATATATAGAAACTATTTTAGTTATAACGAACTTTTCAATTTTATTTATTTATTTACATATAACCATTATTTTAGTTATAACTAATTTTTAAATTTAAGAAAAATATTTTTTAAAGTTTTTAAAAAATAAACTTCCATTTTATTAACAATTATATATTAGCTCATCTTTAAAGAAAAATAAAACAACTTTAACCAAAAAAAATACAATTACTAAACCATTTTCATTCCATTAGTCTTTATCTATGAAAGTGCAGTATGATTCAGTGCGTACATTTCATCCATTACCACACAATTCCGGCATAATGCTATAGTTCGTTATAGTTCTCACCACAGTTGAACTTTCCGGCATAGTGCTATAGTTCCTCTTGTATTCTCATCACAATTGAACTTTCTTGAAGATAAATATATAATAGGAATAACAGAGTCACCATGAAACCAAAGATCAAGAGACAACACACAGCGAAATTTTCATTTGAAGACATCTTAAAAATATTGCAACCATGACCAAAAATCAAGGCATCAGAAACAATAAATGAAACCTAACATAGTAAAAAATCTCCAAGTTCATAGCTTTACAGGAAATCAAAAAAAAAAAAATTATGCTAAATTACAAACCCGAACGACTCTCAAAAATTGAAAAATAAATGTACTTCTACAAAAACCATAAAATACCTAAATTATCAAAACTTTATAGAATTTATAGGATTACAATACTCTGGAATAAGACAATGTAGATATTGGTTTTTCCAATAACAGTCATGGGTACGTCATGAGAAAAACAACATGAGAAAAAAAACACAGTTACCCTAATAATGCTCAGCCATAATGTTTCAAATTTGTCAAAATTTAACAAGAAGCGACAAATATTCTTCCCAAACACACAGCAATCCAATCTTATAAAGAAATAAAGAAGGCTGAGTTGCCATACCTGTAAATAAAGGATGTCGAAAATATTCACAATGAGATAGAAAACCCAAGCGCGCCTATGAGGATCACGGGAAGGGTGGGTTGTATTTATAGCAACCAAAGTTGTATTTATAGGATCCGTGAATGCAAATCGTAGAACCAAGTTCATCTTTGTAGCCCCAAAACGTATAACCACACACAGACGGAGCCGCACAAGTGGATTGGCATGCTGCAACCTTCGGCGCTGCCTGAATCGTATCTTGGCATCCTCGCTGATGAGGCTGTAGTGCCAGGGTTTTGACATCCGCTTCGTCCAGCTCCCTCGACATCCATTTCGTCCAGCTCCCTCGGGTCGAAATTGAAGGAGAGGCATAGAACATGAAGGTAGAAACTTTGGTATCAAATATTTTGGAGAAATCAAAGGATTCTTAGACATTTCGTTCAATTTCATGGCCACACTTCACTTGTTTAACGATTTTCTTATTTTAACTAATTAATAACCATATTTAATCGTAAGGTCCATAGTGTTTCAATCGTCTAACATCCAAATCAACATTACAAAATAGTACATGTGGCATTTGAGGAAAGTTGTTTTCAAATAAGAATGCTTTACAGCGTAAATATTTCTAAATTCATATTAGGTTCACAATTTTGGAATTTGGAGGGTAATATTAGCTGATCCTGGTGAAATTTGATGTCAAGGCCACCTAGTATTTATGGAGGTCTATGTAAAATGGCTTCACTTCTATTATTTTTTTTAACTTAAAAAAAATCATATAATAGAGATTGTCTCGTATTTGGAATAACATTATGTCCACTTTTAATCCATTGGTCACTTACATGTCTATTTCCACTTTTGTGCTGCATATGTTAGCTGTTTTTATTAGGGTAGTACCTTTTAAGCTAGTGGCAGATCCAAATTAAGAGAGTGGAGGTTCAAAATTTGTACACCCATTTTGGGCAATCAAATAAAAATTCCTTAAAAATTCACAATATTATCATACAATGTTGTGACACAATTTTTCATATAGTAAGCTTTATAAAACCATTCCTACCACAATTGGAGGTACCTTGTTTTAGTAACAAGATAGTTATAACAAATATCTATCATACATAATCCTTAATATCTATGGTCCATAATCTATTAAAGTTAGGTCTTATTATTTTAATTTTCGTTTCTATCCATAATCGATATAACCTTAGACTTATTATTTTAATCGGCTTTGTATTAAATTTAATGACCATATTAGTTTGTTTTTATAATATTTAAACTAAAAATTTCATATATATTATTTAAAACAAATACATTTTAATTAGAACTAGATGATAAAATTGTAATATTATGAAATCTAATATGTTTAAGTACAATGTAATGCTATTTTACATTTCAATACCTTTATTTGTGTGTCCCTATCAACATATGCAACAACTCTTACCATTATCTTTTAATAGAAATATTATAATTTTAATATATATATTATAATTTTATAATAATTCTTTTATATTCTAAAAATAGCCCTAAGCAAACTCACATTATTGAGATGGAAAATTTTATGCTTTCTTCCGTGACTTCATAATAACTACATGCCTTATCCCATCACCATAATTGATGTTGATGACCATGTAAGTGGATAGAATGTAGTTATGAAAACAATATTAGAAAGTGGATTGTTATATTCCTTTTAACAATGAACAAAAAATCCAAAGAGGTAGAAATGATGTGATGCTATCCCTTCAAACGGCTTGAAATCAAACGGCTAGGGAGGACATGGCACGGCCACTCACAAATTAGCCGTTGATTAAAAAAGCTGTGAGGCAGAGTTATATGATAAGGATTTTGATTATGATGTTCACAAGTTAAATTACTTTTGATTCTCCTCTGCAAAGCTGGACACAGAAATAATGTTTTTTTTAAACGACTTGGTGAAGGAGACCGTGCGAATGGATCCTCCCCTACTTGGTGAAGGAGAGCCTACAAATGTTTCGTGTCACACTGTGACTACATCCCGGCGAAGGCCAACGTGGAGTTCTACAGTGTGGGGATGGGGAGTTCTTAGGAGAGAAGTTGGGGAGTTTCGACCCCAGCGCTTCCTGGACTAGGAGAAGGACGTTGACATTATGAGAATGAATAGAATTAAGATGATGCCTTTCGGTGCTGGGAGGAGGATCTAGCCATTGGCACTCACCACATCAATCTAATCATCTTATGGATGCTTGCAATATGGAGGAGTAGTATGCTTTCACTGTTGTGACAAAGAATCCACCAGAAGTCCCCATGTTCCATTACTCCTGTGGAATGTAGTGCGGGGATTTGCGGAGGCAAAGTATCGACTGTATATACCTTTCCTAAGTGAGGCCGACATCGAGCTGCTTCCACCGGTGCAAATCTATTTATGAGGTTCTCTCTGGCTCTCTGATTCGATTCGTTTTCTAGTAGGTGCCATTTTTCGATTTCTCGGAGGTGTGAAATATTCATTTATATTGCATATTTTTATGATCAATTTCTAAGAAATATGGTAGCACACAAACATGATGTCTATTCTTGTTTCCATTAATGTATAGTTTTATGAGATAAATTTTCGGATTAATCATATTATTAAAAGATTTGATTGATAGGGTTTGCACCTTCTTTTAATCAGGATAAGGTTTGCACCTTCTTTTAATTGCTTTATTTTAAGCCGACGTTTGTCCAATTCAATATGCAGGGTCTCCCACGACAAGATTAGATTACAACAAACTGGAGCATTGGAAGGAAATAAGGCCCTAAAAAAACCTAGTTCCCGCCAGACAAGAAAGGTAAGTTTCTGCCTCTTCATTTTGTATTTCTTGAAGTAAACCCTTTTCTTCATTTTCAAGTGGTTTTATAATTTTTTGATTAATACGGTGTTAGTAATAGCACCTATTTTTTCTATTACAACTCTATTTTCGGTGTCTAAACCAAATCCAGTTTATTCATCTTAGTTTTATTATTACATTTTCTTTATGGTTTCCTAGGCTCGCCATAGTTTCTTTTTAATTCATTTCAGCCAATTGTAATCTCTTTGTCTCAAATTTCTTGGTTATAATTTAGATATTTCTTTGTTAGATCTATCAATTCAAATCTCTTATGGATGTGCGGGATATGGATGTGTGTAATATGGAGGAGCAGTATGATTTCACTGTTGTCACGAAGAATCCACCAGAAAGAATCTAGATGAATGGAAAGCAGCGCTCGAAGTCCCCATGTTCCATTACACCTGTGGAATGCAGGCAGTGATGCTTGCATTGGGAATTTGTGGAGGCAAAGTATCGACGGTATATGCCTTTCATACGCGACATCGACATCGAGCTGCGCTGCTTCCACCGATGCAAATCTATTTCTATGAGGTTCTTCTCGCTCGATTTGATTATTTTTCTCATTTCGATTCGTTTTCTAGTAGGGTGCCATTTTTGGATTTCTTCCAAGTGCGAAATATTCATTTATATTGCATATTTTTATGATCAATTTCTAAGAATTCTGGTAGCACACAAACATGATCTCTATTTTTTTTTTCCATTGATGTATAGTTGTATGAGATTAATTGTAGGATTAACTATATTAATAAAATATTTGATTGATAGGGTTTGTGACTTCTTTTAATTGCTTACTCTATGAGATTAGATGATTTAGATGATTTAGATGAGATTATTGGATTTCTTAAAATGATTTTCAATTATGTTTTTATGATTTACAAATATGTTTTTCATTTATGTCTTATAATTTATGTTAGATTTTATTTTCACATTATTACTTTGGTTAAATTCAATGTATTTTAAACTATATTTTCATATATTTAAATTATTTTAAAGATTTTTTCTTATATTTAAACTTTATTAATAGCTTTTAATTAATTTATTTTTTGAATGATTTCTTCATTAATATTCTAATATAGAGTAAAGTACCATAAGCTTGAGTAGCCTAGCCTAAGCTACTAAAGGATAGACTAAGTTAAGCTAAAGTAGGCTAGGTTAGGCTAGAATAGGCAAGAGTAGCTTAGGATAGGCTAGACTAGACTAGGATAGGCTAGGTTAGAGTAGGTTAGGCTAGTGTATGCTAGGGTAGGCTAGAGTAGGCTAGGTTAGACTAGGGTAGGTTAAGCTAGGCTAGGGGAGGCTAAGTTAAGCTACGCTAGGCTAGGGGAGGCTAGGTTAGGCTACTATAGTGTAGGATAGACTAGGTTAGGCTAGGTTAGGTCAAGATAGGGTAGGTTAGGGTATCTTAGGATAGGCTAGGATAGGCTAGGCTAGGATAGGTTATACTATGTTAAGCTAGGCTAGGTAAGAGTACACTATGTTAGGCTAGAGTGTTTAAGTAGGCCTTCATTCAAAATTCAACTCATCTTTTTCATTTCCTTCATCATAGATTTTTCAATGTTTGTTGCATGAAAATGTAGTTTTCTTTCAAGTTCAAGTAGCAAAAAAAATGAGGACTTCACCAGCACCCTTAGCTTCATTTCTCACACATCAACAACCTTCTTTTCATCAAATCACCTTCAGCCTTGTTTTTAAGATTTTCATCTTCACACCATGAGCAACCTTAGAAGTGAAATACATGATTCTTAAGATGTTATGATCTTGTAAAATGGGTTGGAGACATTCCATTCATCCAATTACACCTTCAGTCCACCTCCCCTATGCTTTTCTCCATCATTTTTGGTATGAAAATTCCTCAAACTATTTCCTGTACCAATTCAAGACTTTCTTGTAGGACTTTAGGAAACTTATAGAAGAATCAATAATAGCACCATTGGACCTATACTTAAGCCTAGAAACCAACATCAACGTCATATAGACCTATCAAAACCATCAAGACACCTTCATCTCCGCGTCCATCAGTTAAAAACCTTCCTAAACCACCTTAACACCTTCTCCTCCTTGCTGCAAAACAATGCATTTACATGCATAATTAGGTCATGATTAGATTCATAAGTAAAATAATTATAGATAAATAATGAAGTATATATATTTTGTTTATCCATTTGGCCTAGCAATGTGTGAGTAGATTTGCCTTCTTTCTGCAATTTAAATTCAACCATTTACTTCATGAAGATACCTAGTTTGCTTCTATTTCTTACGAGAGTTTAAATCAGAAATATATTTCCTTGAAGAATAGCTAGATGTATTTTCTTGCTTTAGAATAGTCATTTGATGGTTAATAGAGTAATGGTTTTGAGTTAATGGTAGTTCTAGGTATAATCCATAAGTGTGAAAGACTTCACTCAGAAACCCTAGAAATAACACCCTTTAATAGGAATCAGAAGAGGATGGCATGAGTAGAATACATCTGTTGTGTATATAGCACTTTCACCTCCAATTTTGTAAGAACCTCGGGCTGGTAAAGTAAAGTATAGTAGCCCCTGGGAGTTGCAACATTCCTGGTGAAATACGAGGGCTCACCAAAAACCAAGGTAAAGTACATTTAGGATGGAAACCTATCCAAAATTAGCACCACAATCTTGTGGACCATTTAAAACTTAGGACTGGGTTGGAGTTGGACCCGTAGCTTATCAGTTAGATTTACCCACTCGCATTAAAATTCATAATGTTTTTCATGATTCTTTAATTAAGAAATATATACATGACAGTTCTCACATTATTTATTGGAAAATTATATAGCTAGAATTCAAAGGAGACTCCCTCGAAGAACATCTCTGTATTCTAGAGAGGAAAGAGATCTAGCTCTGAAATCGAGTAGTTTTTTCATATTAAAGTGCAATGGAAGCACTTTACTACCAAAGAGGCTACATGGGAGCGAGAAGATGAGATTCTTGAAAACTATCCAAAAATTTTCCAAAGAGAAGAAACTAGAAATTAAACATCGAGGAAAATATAGTTAAAAGGGGGGAAGATGCGATATCCCTATGTTTTTTGAAATAATTAATATTGTTATATTTTTCCAAAATTAAACTATGTTCGTTTCAATGGTGATTCCATAAATGATGTAAATTAACAATATACATGTGGTTATGAAATCAATAATTGCGGTTATAAATTAATGGGAATGGAAAATTACTTTAAATGAGACACTTAACTAAAGAGATAATTTCTAATCTCAATCATAGATCATAGATAATTTCTTACTATTTTAATATTATTGGTGGTACAGTTGAGCTTTAACTATTTTATTCAGTTTATCGTATATAAGAAAATAAAAATTACTGGTTAGAGTAAATAGATTTTGAGAGTTAAAGTAGTGCACTTATAACACTGAGGTCATATCCTAATTTCTGAAATGTCCAGCGATAAACCTAGGCATAAGGGATAACATAGGAGCATGATGGTTACCAAAGAAATGATTAAGTATTTCTGGTGCAACTTGATGTGTCATTGTAAATATAGTTAGGAAAATTAGGTTGTGTTGGAAGATAAAAGATATTATATGAAATCGGGGTAATAATGAGTATGAATGCCTTCACTCTGATACAAAAAACTGGGGATATATTCTTAAGCGAGAGAGATATTATGGTAATATATCAAAAAATTAGATAATTAAATGAAATAATTTTTAGGAAAATAAAATTATAAAAAATTGAGTACTAGAGTAAGTTAACTACTATATTCAAAGAACACCCATAAACATAACCTCTGTAGAAATACTTTGTCAGTTAATTGATATTTATATCTTAACAAATTGACCAGTGAACCTAGTTTCAACCATCGGTATTAGTATCAGCTAAGTTAATTCACTACGGGTTAATCAACTGAATTGATCATGGACTTGTAATATAAATACCATACAAATATATACTATACAAAACCATATAACTATCACAATATGCATCCATATACAAATAAATTTCCCTTCTAGTAAGCAAGAACACACAGTTATAGGATCTCTTATGAACCCATGTAAACAAGATAGCTCATAAATAATATGAAAAAAATCCCATAGCGAAAAATTTAAATAAAAGGAAGAAAAAATATCAAACGAAAGGGAATAGACTACCCAACGAATAAAAATCATCCATAATTACACAACCATTAAACAAAAAATAAAAGAACAAAACACAATTGAGTTACTCATATTTTCCACCAGATCAGACACTTGAAAAAATCAAGTGTTGGAAGGTGAAACTTGAGGAGAAGTACTAAAATCATCGACTTGAAAAAATCTATGTCAGGTCAGTTGAAGATGGGTCCAAGACCTCCATAGTCTAAGATGGGGTTTGAGGGTAGCTTGTGTACCTGCAAAGTAGATGTCACAATCAACAAACGAGAATGATGTTGGAGAAAAACAATTAATATGCATTATTAAATAATTAGCTAGGTAATTCCCATTTATATTACCCGAGTATGTGTCAATGGAGCTTGTGTTCTTCACCATTTTTCTGAAAGTGGAATATAAGTTAGCTCTGAGGTAGGAAAACCATATCGAAAAGAATATGTAAAGAAAAACAACCATACACGCATACATGCAGTAGGAAGATCCATTAAATTACCGAGGAAATTAAAGTAAAACAAAGGATTGATGCCTTTGTGCAGTGATTGGGTCTTATGGTTATAGAGACACCTTGCAAGGCCGAGTAAAATTGTTATTAGGAAAGAATAGAACTTTGCAGAATTTTCCTTTGGCATATATAAAACCTTGGTGCTTATAAGAGTAAATATTGTTCTAATGGAAATTTAAAGCAGAATAGGCATAAAAATTCAATTAGTAACTCACTAGTACATACAAAAAGGGAAGAAGCGAATTTTTCACCTTAAGTAGCCATGGTTCTTGGAGATGAACCAATGAACCCAACAAGACACATCGACGTGTTAACCTATGCAATAGAAATTGAGTATTGATTACCATAATTTCACACCTTAAGGAGGATATGGAAAACCAAGAAACCAAATTTCAAAGTGATAACAATCACTCTTAGAAAATTTAAATTTACAAAAAGGTCAAGTGTAGAACCCTTACTGTGGAGAATGAAAAAAAATGAAATGGTTTATTGAACCATAATACCTCGACACCATAAATAGTGAACTTTTGTTGTGTTGTAAAAATAGTGTTGGTATATTTGAGGCTATTACCAGTTTCCAATCAAAGAAGAGAAAAAATAGAGTGATGACAGCGATACGAAAACTAGGAAAAAATGCCAATTAGTTCACAAGAAATGTCTATACAAGCTTAAGGTTTGGGTGGAAAGATAAGAACCATTACACGGGGACAACTAATCTACGCCCTTTACATAGTCATACGATACCTTTTTCTCATCATGTGTTATCATTCGCTCATTAGATGGGATAGCATTGGCCACATGGATGCATTAGAGGTAATTTACTTGTCATGTGGTGAGTTACCATACATAATTTATGTGATATGACCTAATGGTATAGGAATTAACAAATCACCATATTACTTGGGGAAATAAATAAGGAATGGGGGTCAGATAGTTAGGTTTAAATATTATAAGATTCATGTAGGGAGATGATACTTCCATATAGTAACTATGCAAATGATCCAATTATCAGCATAGGGGAAATTAAAGATGCATGAAACATTAGGTAATAAGTGCATATATATAATTCGTTAGGATCAACTATTTAGCAAATACAATAAGAAAATATAGGAATTATATGCCATGCAATAACATATACAAATGATTACTAAGGAAGTTAAAAAATCAAAATAATTTGTGATTTATGAAGAGCAAATGTGACATTTTAATTTATATTGTAAAATCCATGTTAATTTATAACTACTATCTATATGCTATATATTTTAATGTGATATAATTTTATTTTATCTAAAAGAAATGTTAGTAATTTTATTAATTAGAAACAAAATTACAATATAAAAAAAATGAAATTAAAAAATATTTACATGTAGCTTCTAACATGTAAGATGCAATGTCTACAAATCTACTCAATATTGAGTTGTAGAGGGCCTCTCTGTGTAATGATTATAAAAGCTACGATTAAATATAGTTTTCATTTTCAACTTTAATTATTTAATGGATGATTGCTAGTATCGATGTCTATGTGTGACAAACTCTAATATTTTTAAATTGATTCTCCTAATCTTATTATTAGGCTTATATAAGTCAAAGTTTGATAAATTTTTAATATGTGTTTAACTAATGTGTAGGAATTGACCACTACAACTTTATGTTGCACTCTTTCACATCATAAAGTTCATATGAACCTTGTATATCCCATTTTTTTATATAAAAATACGTTATTCTCACACACTATATATTCTTTCATTCAAACATAAGCTTAAACACACACAAAGGTCTTCCATACTAGTTTGACCACAATCTAGTTCTTTGTTTCACTTTAAATTCCATAGTATCCACATAAAAAAAATATTCATTGTTATTCATGACTGATTTTGATTTCTTTTATTATGTTTACAAGCTTTTTATGTTCTTGCATAAAACTAAACTCACTCATGGATAGCAAGTAGTTGTCAACTAAGTCACCTAATTCATGTTAGTATTCAAGTTTGAGAATATATATATATATATATGTGTGTGTGTGTGTGTGTGTTTGTGTGTATAGTAAAATTATGTATTCTCCCTAAACATATGATAAAAATATCACTTGTAATCTAGATCATCTAATTTTAATAATAATTTGGTAGGATTTTAAAAACTTCAAAACATAATAAAGGTAATAAGTTATTATAAAATTATGAATTTTTTTAAAAATATTATTCTTATTTAAAAAAAAAAATCATTATTTAAATATTTTAATAATAATAAAAGAATTAATTAATTTGATTTATGTAATTTAAACCAGACATAATTTAAACTAAAAATATTTAAAATTAAACTTTAATATTTAATATTTATATTTATACAAAAATTAATTCATATTGAAATTATTAAATTAAATTTTATCTATACGTTGTACCGATTTTAGTGTTATGGAACCAATCAAGGACTGATGGTGATGTCAGTAAAATAACATTTTGGAGGTCATTACAATCAGTGAGTATGGAGCTGTTCAAAAGCTAACAGAAAGGTCTCAAATATCACTAAGCTTCACCCGTTTTTTTTCAAAAAAAAGAAAAGAAATTGTGGGTCAAATTCTGTTGAACTTCAACCGTTCTTCATAGATTTTCTAGCATTCATATATGGATTTCATTAGAGATTGAGGTTTATGGAAAATTAAATTAACTAGCAATTGCACCATATGTTGCAAAGGAAACGCTGTAAAGTAGTAACATAGAAAATAGTAGTATAGAGGAAAAAATATGTGATATGTTATGTGATTTAATTGAATATTGAACTTATAAATATGAATTAATTTATTTAAAATAAATTATAGGTTTGGAGAATTTTTTGGATAAAAAAATTGGTCTTTTATAACCTAGGCAGGCTCTTCCTTTCATCCTTTCATAGTGATGTCTTATTATGCACTATGGGCCACATGGAAGACTATTCTCTGGTGAAACAACAATAATAGCGTCCATAATGGCCATCTCTTCTTTTATCATACAAAATAAAAAATCAAAACCCTGAATACTTTTGTTTTTGTGAAGCAAAAACATCAAAACTTCCCACTTCAAAAACCCAAAGCTTGGAGTCTATCTTCAAAGCCTTAAAGCCTTAATTTATACTGAATGAAGCCATTAGTGGGAAATTATTCGTGGTGAATGAAATGGAACTAATATCTTACCAGGATATGAAGAGAAAATTTGTCAGCTTTCTAGTTAAACAACAATAGTAGCATCCATAATGTCCATCTCTTCTTTTATCATACAAATTAAAATATCAAAACCCTAATTTCTCTTACTACTGTGAAGCAGAAACAACAAAACATCCCACTTCAAAAACCCAAAGCTTGCAATCTGTCTTCAAAGCCTTAATTTATATTAGAGGGAATAACTAATATCTTTTTATTTTCATTTTTATTATACACTAAAAGAACTACTAATATCATTTTATCCTTTTTAGCATTTTGAGCATGCAATGCTATAAGAGTGTTATAAGTCCTTGCAAATAATGAATGATAAACAATTAGGTAGAAACCCTGCTTCCTGCATTTTTCTAATGAAGTAATTTGATTCATCTAGAAGTCCTGAACTTGCAAGTGTCTAAATGACAAAGGAATAACATCTCAAAATGAAATATAACAACAATGACAATCTTTAAAGAGAACGCTCATTTCAAATTCTTGAATAAGAACCATAAAAAAATTTAAATCTTCTGCGAAGAACATTTTCATCTTCCATAAGGTATATAAAGTTCATCTTCCATAAGGTATATAAAGTCTTCATATTAAAAGAGTATTAAATATTGAAAAATTTCTATTACAGTGCCAAGCAAAAACACTACAGTACTAGGCCTAGTGTTGGCTTCAGCCAACCACATATACACAAATACGCACGATAATATAGTTGACACAACATAGTAAACACAGACAACCACAAATAGAGCATAGTAGACACAGAAAACTACACATACAAAATCACCTTCTATTCATACCCTAATAGGTATCAAAAAAGACCAACGTAACTTTCACTTCGACCAATCACCACCACAAATACACACGATAATATAGTCGAAACAACACAGTAAACATAGACAACCACACATACAGCACAGTAAACATAGACAACTACACATACAAAAGTACCTTCTATTCATACCCTAATAGGCATCACAAAAGACCAACATAACTTTCAATTCGACGAATCACCACCACAAGGACGGAGCACCAGATGCAGATTAGATTCCTTCTGGATGTTATAATCAGCCAGAGTATGTCCATCTTCCAGCTACTTATGAAAAAAAATCAGCCTCTGCTGGTCAGGAGGGATGCCCTCCTTATCCTGAATCTTAGCCTTCACATTATCAATGGTGTCTAGTTTTTTTTATTAAATAAATTTTACACACTTAAAAAAAAAATCCTCATAAAATATAATAAATCCTTTGATAATCGTATCAATACCTCATATATATTTCTTAATTTCATTGTGAAATACACTTCTCTTCAAATAGATTTATGCTAACCAAAAATCTTATTATATTTTTTATTTATTTATTTTATTATTGTATTACATTTACTTCATATGTATTTAATATTAATTTGTTTATTTATATAGTTTTAAATAATATATATTTATTTAATTAATATTAATCATTCATATATATTCAACCCTATATCTATATATGTTATATCATGTAATATTCATGATGCATTCCATTTAACCTATAAAATAAATAATTTAATTGTTGTTAATTCATTTCTTAAGCTAAGACATTGTTATCTTTATAATGCATTCTATTTAATTTATTTAATTAATATTAATCATTCATATATATTCAACCCTATATCTATATATGTTATATCATGTAATATTCATGATGCATTCCATTTAACCTATAAAATAGATAATTTATATGTTGTTAATTCATGTCTTAAGCTAAGACATTGTTATCTTTATAATGCATTCTATTTAATTAATCGTGATTTATATCGGAGGATAATTTTCAATTTTTATTAAATTGGTGATTAAGATTTTATTGGATTGATATATTTTAAGTTATTATTATATTTAATTAATATTTTTTTATTAAAAGGGGATTGTTTGCAAGTAAATGAAGCACTTAACGAAGGGCTTTCATGTGTGTTGCCAAGAGGATATTTGATAAGTGTCCATTTTTTATTAGTACATATCATTGAGTGATTGAAGGGCAGATTTTCAGTCCCCTGCGAGGTTGCCAGGTTCCAGCACATGGTGTGGACTTTGCATAATTCTAATTGAGAGGCAATATTCAGATGGATCCCAGCTTGGGGAAGTTGGTCCACTTCTATCTTTATGATTAATCCAAGTGAAAGCACCCTGAATTTATTTCTTTCATCAATTATCTATATTGTACAATCTGTTACATGTTATTGATGGGAATTTTATTGTTATTGTTCATTACTAGGGTTTTATGAGCGAAGGTAATTTTATCACTAAAATAACATCTATTTATTAAAGTAATTTATCAATACATGTTGTTCAAATGAAATATTGGATACTATATTTTCGGTGAAAGATACTATAGGAATATCATTTTATTTATCATTTTAATTTACTTTGATGCATGCAAAATCTGTCTATATGTAATTGTAAACAACTAATGCGCATGGATTTTTTTTAACAACTAGCGCTCTTAGATTCTTTCTATTATAAACCCTCTGATACTCATGACTTGTAGTTGAGCAACCAATGATAATGGTATACTCAGTGCCATTGGTATCGGATTTACTCAAGGATGAATAATTCTCTCACATGACACAACTCATGATAACCAAGGTGTAAGACCTATATATATAAATATTCTTGTGTCGCTATTTTTTTGTATTGTTTGAAATGTGTTACTCTCATAATGCGGAAGTCAAGTTGACTTATAATTCATTAAAATAAATAGGATGTAGGAAAAAATAAAGGCTCAATTATAAAAATCAAGCATGTTTTTGTTAAGGTGTAGTTATCTTATATAAATATATAAATTTTTGAATATATATAATTAATTGATATTTATTGATGTTAGTTGAAGTTAGTCTGCTTAATTTTATTTAATTCAAAATATGTAAAGAAATTTTAATATAATTATCAACTAAATTTAGTTTAATATAATTATCAACTAAATTTAGGTTTTTGATAGATAATTTTAACATTAAATTATAAAATATATTACAATATTACAGAAAATTATATTGAAAATATTTTATATTAAGAAGCTATGATTCAATCTATGTTAAAATATGAAGTCTATCTATTTACCTTAACACAAATTTAGTTTAAATCAATTATGATAAGTGAGATATTAAATTTAAAAACTATATGTTTTTACTTTTATAAAACACATTTAAATGTTTATAATCATATAATCATATGTTTTTTAGACATATTATTTACAGAAAACTATAAATAATGTATATATGGAACATATAGTAAAATTTTCAGAAAATATTTATAATATTGAGTATTTTAGATATCTGAAAATATATGATAATAAGTATTTAAGATGTAAATTAAATTCAAAAATACATATAAATAATATAGATTATTGATGAGACAATAAATTAATAAATAAGAAAAAAAACACCTCAACAAATAAATATTTATTTTGTGATATATAGCAACTATTTTAGTTATAACGAACTTTTAAATTTTATTTATTTATTTACATATAACCATGATTTTAGTTATAACTAATTTTTAAATTTAAGAAAAATATTTTTTAAAGTTTTTACAAAATAAACTTCCATTTTATTAACAATTATATATTAGCTCATCTTCAAAGAAAAATAAAACAACTTTAACCAAAAATAAATAAAATTACTAAACCATTTTCATTCCATTAGTCTTTATATATGAAAGTGCAATATGATTCAGTGCGTACATTTCATCTATTACCACACAATTTCGGCATAATGCTATAGTTCCCTATAGTTCCTTATTTATTCTCAGCACAGTTGAACTTTCGGACATAATGCTATAATTTCTCTTTTATTCTCAGCACAATTGAACTTTGTTGAAGACAAATATATAATAGGAATAACAGAGTCACCATGAAACCAAAGATCAAGAGACAACACACAGTGAAATTTGTATTTGAAGACATCTTAAAAATATTGCGACCATGACCAAAAATCAAGGCATCAGAAACAATAAATGAAACCTAACATAGTAAAAAATCTCCAAGTTCATAGCTTTACAGGAAATCAAGAAAACTTTTTTATGCTAAATTACAAACAGGAACGGCTCTCAAAAATTGAAAAATAAATGTACTTCTACAAAAACCATAAAATACATAAATTATCAAAACTTTATAGAATCTATAGGATTACAATACTCTGGAATAAGACAGTGTAGATATTGGTTTTTCCAATAACAGTCATGGATAGGTCATGAGAAAAACAACAGAGTTACCTTAATAATGCTCAGCCATAATGTTTCAAATTTGTCAAAATTTAATGAGAAGCAACAAATATTCTTCCCAAACACATGTCGAAAATATTCACAATGAGATAGAAAACCCAAGCGTGCCTATGAAGATCACCGGAAGGGTGGGTTGTATTTATAGGAACCCAAATTGTATTTATACGATCCGTGAATGCAAATCGTAGGAACCAAGTTCATCTTTGAATCCCCAAAACATAGAACCACACACAGACGGAGCCGCACAAGTGGATTAGCATGCTGCAACCTTCTTCGCTGCCTGAATCCTATCTTGGCATCCTGGTTGATGAGGCTATAGTGCCAGGGTTTCCATTGATGTATAGTTTTATGAGATTAATTTTCAGATTAACCATATTATTAAAATATTTGATTGATAGGGTTTGCACCTTCTTTTAATCACGATAAGGTTTGTGCCTTCTTTTAATTGATTTATTTTAAGCCGATGTCTGTCCAATTCAATACGCAGGGTCTCCCACGACAAGATAAGATTACAACAAATTGGATCATTGGAAGTAAATAAGGCCCTAAAAAAACCTAGTTCCCGCCAGACAAGAAAGGTAAGTTTCTGCCTCTTCATTTTGTATTTCTTGAAGTAAACCCTTTTCTTCATTTTCAAGTGGTTTTATAATTTTTGGATTAATACGGTGTTAGTAATAGCACCTATTTTTTCTATTACAACTCTATTTTCGGTGTCTAAACCAAACCCAGTTTATTCATCTTATTTTTATTATTCCATTTTCTTTATGGTTTCCTGGGCTCGCCATAGTTTCTTTTTAATTCATTTCAGCTACTTGTAATCTCTTTGTCTCAAATTTCTTGGTTATGATTTAGATATTTCTTTGTTAGATCTATCAAATCAAATCTCTTATGGATGTGTGGGATATGGATGTGTGTAATATGGAGGAGCAGTATGCTTTCACTGTTGTCACGAAGAATCCACCAGAAAGAATCTGGACGAATGGAGAGCGGCGCTCGAAGTCCCCATGTTCCATTACTCCTGTGGAATGCAGGCGGTGATGCTTGCATTAGGAATTTGGGGAGGCAAAGTATCGACGGTATATGCCTTTCATATGCGACATCGACATCGAGCTGCGCTGCTTCCACCGATGCAAATCTATTTATGAGGTTCTCTCTGGCTCTCTGATTTGATTATTTTTCTCTGTTTCGATTCGTTTTCTAGTAGGGTGCCATTTTTGGATTTCTTCCAAGTGCGAAATATTCATTTATATTGCATATTTTTATGATCAATTTCTAAGAATTTTGGTAGCACACAAACATGATCTCTATTCTTTTTTTTCCATTGATGTATAGTTTTATGAGATTAATTGTAGGATTAACCATATTATTAAAAGATTTGATTGATAGGGTTTGGACCTTCTTTTAATTTCTTACTCTATGAGATTAGATGATTTAGATGAGATTATTGGATTTCTTAAAATGATTTTCAATTATGTTTTTATGATTTACAAATATGTTTTTTATTTATGTCTTATAATTTATGTTAGATTTTATTTTCACATTATTACTTTGGTTTAATTCAATGTATTTTAAATTGTATTTTCATACATTTAAATTATTTTAAAGATTTTTTCTTATATTTAAACTTTTATTAATAGCTTTTAATTAATTTATTTTTTGAATGATTTCTTCATTAATATTCTAATATAGAGTAAAGTACCATAAGTTTGAGTAGCCTAGCCTAAGCTACTAAAGGATAGACTAAGTTAAGCTAGAGTAGGCTAGGTTAGGCTAGAATAGGCAAGAGTAGCTTAGGATAGGCTAGACTAGACTAGGATAGGCTAGGTTAGAGTAGGTTAGGCTAGTTTATGCTAGGGTAGGCTAGAGTAGGCTAGGTTAGACTAGGGTAGGTTAAGCTAGGCTAGGGGAGGCTATGTTAAGATAGGATAGGCTAGGCGAGGCTAGGTTAGGCTACTATAGCGTAGGATAGACTAGGTTATGCTAGGTTAGGTCAAGATAGGGTAGGTTAGGGTATCTTAGGATAGGCTAGGATAGGCTAGGCTAGGATAGGTTATACTATCTTAAGCTAGGCTAGGTAAGAGTACACTATGTTAGGCTAGGGTATGTTAGGCTAGGCTAGGTTAGCCTAGGTTAGGTTAGGTTAGGTTAGGCTAGGGTAGGCTATGTTAGCTTAGGTTAGGCTGGGTTAGGCTAGGCTATGTTAGGTTAGGTTAGGTTAGGTTAGGATAGGATAGGCAAGGATAAGATAGGCTAGAATAGGGTAGGGTAGGTTAGGGTAGGGTAGGATAAATTAGGCTAGTCTAGGCTGGGCCATGATAACATAGGCTAGGTTAGGCTAGGTTAGGATAAGATAGGTTAGGCTAGGTTAGGTTAGGTTAGGCTAGGCTAGGCTATGCTAGGCTAGGCTAGGTTAGGTTAGGCTAGGCTAGGCTAGGTTAGGTTAGGCTAGGTTGGGTTAGGATATGATAGGATAAGATAGGATAGATTAGGCTAGGCTAGGTAAGGCTAGGATAAGATAGGCTAGGTTAGGTTAGGATGAGATTGATTAGGCTAGGATAGTTTAGGCTAAGATAAGTTAGGCTAGGTTAGGCTAGGCTTGGCTAGGCTAGTCTAGGCTAGGCTAGTTAGGTTATTTTAGGTTATTTTAGGTTAGGTTAGGCTACATTAGGCTAGGCTAGGCTAGCTTAGGCTAGACTAGGCTAGGCTAAGCTAGGTTAGGCTAGGCTAAGTAGGTTAGGATAGGTTAGGTTAGGTTAGGATAGTATAGGTTAGGTTAGGTTAGGTTACGATAGGTTAGGTTAGGGTTAGGCTGGGCTAGGCTACGCTAGGGTATGGTAGGTTAGGCAAGGCTATGGTAGGCTAGTGTAGGATAGGTTAGGCTAGGGTAGGGTAGGGTAGGCTAGCGTAGGGTAGGATAGATTAGGGTAGGTTAGGCTACGATAGGGTAAGATAGGGTAGGGTAGGGTAGGTAAGGGTAGATTAGGCTAGGATAGGCTAGGGTAGGCTACATTAGGGTATGTTAGGCTACGCTAGGCTAGGCTATGGTGGGCCAGGTTAGTGTAGGCTAGGCTAGCATAGCGTATGGTAGGGTAGGCTAGGTTAGGGTAGGCTAGGCTAGGCTAGGCTAGGCTAGGCTAGTGTAAGGTAGAGTAGGGTAGGGTAGGTTAGGGGAGCTTAGGTTAGGTTAGGGTAGGTTAGGCTAGGCTAGGTTAGGATAGGGTAGGGTAGTCTAGGGTAGGCTACCATAGGCTAGGATACAATAGGTTAAGCTAGGGTAGGGTAGGGTAGCAGAAGGTAGGTTAGGGTAGGCTAGGCTAGGCTATCCTAGGCTAGGATAGGATAGGATGGTCTAGGATGGGCTACGCTAGGGTGGGCTACGCTAGGCTCGGTTAGGTTAGGCTAGGTTGGGCTAGGCTAGGCTAGGTAAGGTTAGGCTAGACTAGGATAGGTTAGGTTAGGTTGGGCAAGGTTGGGTGAGGCTAGGCTAGGTTAGGCTAGGTTAGATTAGGTTAAGCTAGGTTAGGTTAGGTTATGTTAGGTTAGGCTAGGCTATGTTAGGCTAGGGTAGTGTATGGGTAGGGTTGGGTAGGTTAGGGTAGGGTAGGGTAGGTTAGGTTAGGCTAGGTTAGGCTAGGAAATGCTGGGCTAGGCTAGGCTAGGCGAGGTTAGGGTAAGCTAGGCTAGGCTAGGCTAGGCGAGGTTAGGCTAAGCTAGGCTAGGCTAGGCTAGGCTAGGCAAAGCTAGGTTAGCCAAGGTTACGCTAGGCTAAGCAAGGCTAGGCTAGGCTAGTGTAGGCAAGGCTAGGTTAGTCGAGGCTAGGCTAGGCTAGGTGAGGTTAGGCTAGGCTAGGCTAGGCTAGGTTAGTCTAGGTTAGGTTAGGTTAGGTTAAGCTAGGTTAGGCTAGGCTAGGTTAATCTAGGTTAGGCTCGGTTAGGCTGGGTTGCGGGCGAGGCTAGGCTAGGCTAGTGTAAGATAGTATAGGCTATGTTAGGATAGGTTAGGCTAGGCGAGCCTAGGCTAGGCTAGTGTAAGATAGTGTAGGCTATGTTAGGATAGGTTAGGTTAGGATATTTTAGGCTAGGTTAGGCTAGTTTATGCTAGGTTATGCTAAGCTAGGTTAAGCTAGGATAGATAGGCATGGCTAGGTTAGGGTAGGCTCGGCTAGGTTAGGCTTTGTTAGGTTAGGTTAGGCTAGGTTAGGGTAGGCTATGCATGGTTGGTCATGGTTAGGCAAGATTAGGCTATATTATTATAGTCTTGAATAGTTTAGGCTAGGCTAGGCTAGGCTAGGAGATGCTAGGTTAGGTCAGGCTAGGCTAGGCTAGGCTAGGCTAGGAGAAGTTAGGTTAGGCTAGGCTAGGCTAGGTTTGGCTAAGTTAGGCAAGGCTAGGTTAAGTTAGGCTAGTGTAGGTTAGGTTAGGCTATGATAAGGAAGGTTAGGTTAGGCAGGGTTAGGCTAGGTTAGGCTAGGCTAGGTTAGGTTAGGTTAGGTTAGGCTATTTTAGGCAAAGCTAGGTTAAGCAAGCTTAGGATATGTTTGGCAAGGCTAGATTAGGCTTGGCCAGGCTATGTTAGGCCAAGCTATGCTAGAGTAGGCTAGGTTAGGTTATGTTAGACATGGCTAGGTTAATCTAGGCTAGGCTACGATAGGTTAGGCTAGGTTAGGTTTTGCTAGGTTAGGGTAGGTTAGGCATGGCTAGGCATGGCTAGGTTAGGCTAGGTTATGCTCGGCTTGGTTAGGGTAAGGTAGGGTAGGCTAGGCATGGCTTGGTTAGGCTAGGAAAGGGTAGGCTATCGGTTAGGCTAGGTTGTGGTAGGTTAAGTTAGGATATGCTAGATTAGGATAGGTTATGTTACGGTAGGTTAGGCTAGGTTAGGTTAAAACGAGTTATGTTAATTTCTATGAGTTATGTTAAAATGGCTGACTTATATGACGAATTTACATGGAATTAAATAGAGTAAATTATTATGTCTATAATTGCATATTCCTGTGTTTATAATGATTATATTCCTGTGTTATATTTTCTAAGTTATATTTTGAGTTTGAGAGAATTCTAACTTAGGCTTTGGAAAGAGAATCTAAATAACTAGATTTTTAGAGTATCTAATATAAAAAGGAGTAAGGTTAACCCTCAATATTAAACACATACATAGAAAGTACAAATTAAAACTAAAATAAATAAGGTAAGACTTCCACTTAAGAGTGAGTTGGAAAAAAATTAAGTGGAACTATTGAGAGTTCTTATAAATGAATATGGGCAATGATTTTAGATAAGGAAACATGGAATAT
This sequence comes from Pinus albicaulis, assembly GCA_034641835.2. Taxonomy (NCBI): domain Eukaryota; kingdom Viridiplantae; phylum Streptophyta; class Pinopsida; order Pinales; family Pinaceae; genus Pinus; species Pinus albicaulis. The sequence continues at coordinate 1,256,586,468 of CM076584.1, forward strand.
ATTTAATATTCTTGTATACCATTTATATTAAGGTTTTTTGTGAGTATGGTTAAATATCTTGATTAGGAGTGGGAAAAGTATACTAAATTTGTTATACTAACAAAATCCTTATCTTAGTAAATTATACTAGAGGTAAAGGGACTAGTACAAAGGAGTAGAGACCATGAAGCAACCAGGGAAATATTTGTATTTAAACAGTATAAGAAATGTCATATTAAGATGTGTATTTGAAATTTCAGAAAATTATTTTCTTACTGCAATTACTTTAAATTACATAGGTAAATTATGTGGATTATAATGGAAAAAAAAAAAAACCTAACAAATACTCACAATGAGGGAATATAACTTTAGGATAGAAAAAATACTCTTAGAAAAGTTAAGGCCTAGCCAATACAAATTTAAGATGACACATGCCTTTACCTTCTATTAAATATTGAACAATAGATTTATATTTTGTAGAAAATAAATTGAAAGAAAAGAACCCATGTTGGGTGTAGCCTTCCTATTTTTTTTAAAGATAAATTGTTGGTCAATTACATATAATGAATACAAGTATAAATGAAAAATATAATAAGAATAACATTGAAAAATATATAAAATAGTGGTAGAGCATAATTACATACTAGCCATAGAAAGATAACAATAAACTATGCGTTTACTATCCACACATTACAGAGAAAAACAAGTATACAATTAGGTTCTTAGAAAATAAAAATGTGGAAATGGTATATCAACCCAACAATTGAAAGAGACATATATACAATCACAAGGTCTATAAGGACTTGAAAAATTATAATATCTTGACCATATATACCTAATACATAGGTTAACCAAGGTATTGCCTAAAATCGTTTGAAGAAAGAATAATATTTTGTTCAAAATATGATGACCCATAATATAAAGGCATTTTTCCTTTCCCGGGAAATCATAGACCAATACGTCTCAAACATATAGATGAAAAGTACTTAATTAAGCATATACGAATGAACTGTAAGGAAGAGAAAGGAACTAACTTAGTCTTGATTGTCAAAAAGAGTCACGAGATAGCAAAAGTATAGTACAAATGCACTCGATTGAATCGATACCTATATGAGAGTAAAAAACACAGAATTTAAACAAGTGTAAAAGAACGTGATTGTATTTATCAGAACAAATGATGATTTACTTTAATAGAGAATGAACCCAAAGTATATATTCTCAAGATTGAATGTGGTGCATCCATTTCTATTACCTTGTAAAGCTCAACAACAAATAAATGTTAGCATAATATCTTAAAGAAAGAGGGTAAGTGAAGAAAGAGGGTAATTATTTTTTAGGAGTGAAGAACTCTATATCAAATTAATGAATGGTGCAACAAACTTATAAGTAATAATACTTTAAATAACCATTTTAAAAGAGAGAATAAAAATAATGGAAGAATTAGGATTTAATAATTAAAAACCATGAAGAGAGTGTAACTATTTTCTGCCAAGAATATAATAATTAGGTGATCTACATTGATAATTAAGAAAATATTTCAAGCCTCAAAAGGCATGGTCATTACTAGAATAAAAAAAAAAATCAATAAATAACATTTAGGGTTTCAAGGATAAAAACCCTAGGTAGAAATGCGAAATCAACCTTGTAGTGACAATTGGTTGAATGAAAAGTTAAAGCCAGAATAGAAATTACCAAGGATACCATGGAGGAGTAAACAAGCAACTAGTAAGTCAAAGTGAGGTTGAATTCATAGAGAATTAAGGGAAACAAGTATTGATAGAGGAAATTCACCTTGAATCGCTCTATACGAAGAAAATAATTCGGTAGTGGATCACATTAAGGAAGACTTGAGATTGCTCTAATTAAAAACCCCTTCATTTCTACATTTTCTAATGGATAAAAATACACAAGTCAGAAAACCAAATATGAGAATGAGGTGAGTTGAAGTAACAAGAACAAGAACAATGGAATTCAAGTGAAGAATGTCAGCTCTATGACAAATAGATCCACAAGCATTCCCTTCTCATGTAAATATGTCAAATAATGGATAAAGTGAGAATAATAGCTCTGGAATAGGTATAAAATAATAAATATAATATTCAAAATATTTATAAAATAATAAAATAAGAAGAATTGTACTCAAAATTTTACAAATGAACCTATGAAATAATTAGGTATCTTCGTCTTTAAAACAAATTGAAGGGTTGCAAAATACTTAATTCAATTCTATTTTAGGTATCTTCGTCTTTGAAATTGGGTCAAATGGGAGAAGAAAATACCCAGAATAATTCCATTAGTACGTCCAAATAATTCCATTTTATTTATAAATTATTTTTTAGGAGTCTCTTAATAACCATAACATCAAAGCATAAGTATTGGTATTAGATGATTAGCTTTATAGTTTTTTTTTAATGTTTTTTCAATTATGGTTTGAGGATTTTGATTTTATAAATTATATAATATTTATTTCTTTCGAAATAAAAATATTTAGAGTATTTATAGATTAATAAAATAATATTTAGAATATTTATAGGTTAATAAAATAATAAACATTATGGTGGAAATTTTACAAAGGAATCTATGAAATAATTAGGTAATTTTTTGTGTCAAATAAATTGAGCACCAAATTGTATTGGAAATTGGGTCAAATATGAAATAATTAGGTATCTTTTCTATAAAACAAATTGAATTGGAAATTGGATTTAATTAGAAAATAAAATACTCAAATTGAAAAATTCCACTAGTATGTCCAAATAATTCCATTTTATTGATAAATTGTTCTATTCTTAAGTAGAAATAATTCATTTTTTTTTTTAAATAATTTTTTTTATGAGCCTTCTAATAACCATAAAGTCAAATCACAAGTATTGGTTGATTAGCTTTATAATTTTGTGAGTTTTTTTTTTCAATTAAAAATATTAGTTGACTTAACATGTGGTCCTCAAAATGAGTTCTGGATGACCTTTTCTAGTAAAAAATATATATTTTCTAATGATTTAGATGAGATTATTTGATTTCTTAAAATAATTTTCAATTATGTTTTTATGATTTACAATTATGTTTTTCATTTAAAAATAGTTTTTCATTTATATCTTATAACTTGTGTTAGATTTTGTTTTTACATTATTATTTTCTTTAAATTCAATGTATTTTAAATTGTATTTTCATACATTCAAATTATTTTAAATATTTTTTGTTATATTTACAATTTTATTAATATTTTTAATTTATTTTGTTATATAAAAAAATTAGATAATTAAATGAAATAATTTTTAGGAAAATAAAATTATAGAAATTTGAGTACTAGAATAAGTTAACTACTATATTCAAAGAACACCCATAAACATAACCTCTGTAGAAATACTTTGTTAGTAAATTAATATTGATATCTTAACAAATTGACCAGTGAACCTAGTTTCAACCATCTGTATTAGTATGAGCTAAGTTAATTCACTACGATTTAATCAACTGAATTTATCATGGACTTGTAATATAAATACCATACACATATATACTATAAAAATCCATATAACTATCACAATATGCATCCATATACAAATAAATTGCCCTTCTAGTAAGCAAGAACACATAGTTATAGGATCTCTTATGAACCCATGAAAACAAGATAGCTCATAAAGAATATCAAAAAAAGTCCATAGTGAAAAATTTAAATAGAAGGAAGAAAAAATATCAAACGAAAGCGAATAAACTACCCAATGAATAAAAATAAGCCATAATTACACAACCATTAAACAAAAAATAAAAGAAAAAAACACAATTGGGTTATTCATATTTTCCACCAGATCGGAAACTTGAAAAAATCAAGTGTTGGAATGTGAAACTTGAGGAGAAGTACTAAAATAATCGACTTGAAAAACTCTATGTCAAGTCAATTGAAGATGGGTCCAAAACCTCCATAGTCTGAGAGAGGGTTTGAGGGTAGCGTGTGTACCTGCAAAGTAGATCTCACAATCAACAAACGAGAATGATGTTAGATAAAAAAAAATAATATGCATTAGCAAATAATTAGCCAGGGAATTCCCATTTATATTACCCAAGTATATGTCAATGGAGCTTGCGTTCTTCACCATGTTGCTGAAAATGGAATATAAGTTAGCTCTTAGGTAGGAAAACCATATCCAAAAGAATATGTAATGAAAAACAACCATACACGCATACATGCAGTAGGAAGAGCCATTAAATTACCTAAGAAAGTAAAGTAAAACAAAGGATTGATGCCTTTGTGCGGTGATTGGGTCTTATGGCTATAGAGACACCCTGCAAGGCCGAGTAAAATTGTTATCAGGAAAGAATTAAACTTTGCGGAATTTTCCTTTGGCATATATAAAACCCTGGTGCTTGTAAGAGTAAATATTGTTCTAATGGAAATTTAAAGCAGAATAGGAATAAAAATTCAATTAATAACTCACTAGTACATACGAAGAGGGAAGAAGTGAATTCGTCACCTTATGTAGCCATGGTTCTTGGAGATGAACCAATGAACCCAAAAGACACATCGACCTGTTAACCTATACATTAGAAACTGAGTATTGATGACCATAATTTCACATCTTTAGAGGATATGGAAAACCAATGAACCAAATTTCAAAGTGATAATAACCACTCTTAGAAAATTTAAATTGACAAAACGGCCAAGTGTAGAACCCTTACTGTGGAAAACGAAAAAAACATGAAATAATCTATTGAACCATAATACGTGGGCTCCATAAATAGTGCACTATTGTTGGGCCGTAAAAATAGCGTTGGTAGATTTGTGGCTATTACTAGTTTCCAATCACAGGAGAGAAAAAATAGAGTGATGACAGCGATATGAACACCAGGAGAAAATGTCGATTAGTTCACAGGAAATGTCTATACAAGCTTAAGGTTTGGGTGGAAATATAAGAACCATTACATGGGGACAACGAATATACACCCTTCACGTAGTCATACCATACCTTGTGCTCATCATGTGTTATCATTCGCTCATTAGATGGGATCACATGGACGCATTAGGGTTAATGTACTTGTCATGTGGCGAGTTACCATACATAATTTATGTGATATGACCTAATGGTATAGGAATTAATAAATGACCATATTACTTGGGGAAATAAATAAGAAATGGGGGTTGGATAGTTAGGTTTAAATGTTATAAGATTCATCTAGGGAGATGATTCTTCCATATAGTAATTCTAAAAATGATCCAATTATAATCATAGGGGAAATTAAACATGCATGAAACATTAGGTAATAAGTGCATAGATATACTTCGGATGCGGATGATGGCTCGGAGTGATGGGACTTCCGCCCCTTGGTGGATCCCGAGGGCGTTCGCTTGTTGCGGCCATATGGCCCCCTGCAGTGCCATTACTCACACATTAACTTTGCCAACCTTTTCTAATTTAACACTGTTCATCGCGCCTGTCATTTACCTCGACTTGCTGGTTCATTTGGCTATGGATTTCATTCTGGAGAATTCGTCTGCTCATTGTGTTTTTTTTAGTCATCCTTCTCCCGTCTGTGGTAGTTGCCCCCCTACTTGCACTGTTCCAAGTGAACGCACCCAAACAGGTCGACGTTGCTCCATCCTGGGATGCTTGGAAACTCTTCCAGGTTTCCACTTCACCCAGACCAGCTACTGTCATCTCAATTTCTGTTTGCCTTCTCACGCAGCTGATTTTCAGAGATCTTCGTTGCATCTCGACTACTCCTTCTGCCCCAAGCACTCTTGGCTTCATGCGGCTTCGATGCCTTGGCTCAGGTAGAGAATGCGTTGTAGGCACAGAACGAGCAGAGGGTGCTCTTCCCACCCTCGCCCTTCCATTAGCTCACCCTCGACATCTTCTGAGGAGGACGTAGATTGGAGTTTGCATTTGGATTTTGGGCATCGGAGAGGCATCTCCTACCCTCCTCGAAGCACTCACTCTGTTCCACCTTCACAGCCTCCTCCGCCTATCTCTCAGCCTGCCTCCCATGCTTCTAATTTTCCCACCAACCTAGCCCTCTTCCAATCTTCACAAAGGGCGGAATTCCACTTCAATTTCTCCTCAAACATGCCTGTTCTCACTGCTTTCATCACCGTTACTGTTTGTGAAGAATCCCCTATCCCAGCACCAGCTTCAATGCCCCACCCTGCCGCTATTCCACCTAACCCTTAGCCCTCACATGCAAATATTGACATTCCAGCCCCTGTTGAGCCAGTCAGCATTGGTCATTCCATTCTTGGAATGGAAAATTTGCAGGTGGACTTCTTCAGCAAGAGTGGCGTGCCAGAGAAGGACAATGATGATGGAGAAGCTGAGATTGGTTGCAGGATCGTGGAAGAACTGGAGTCCCCTACTCCTGAACGGTGACTTTGATCCCCCTCAGCTTGCTTTGGTACAAATTTTCGACCTCATGGAAGAATTTTTTGGTTTTTTGAGTTTATATTCAGCTGTAAAAGCTATAGGCTATTCCAGTTTACTCTCTCTTGTTGTATCACAGTACTTTTACTATTTTACCAGTTTCCCTTCTAAGGGCGGTGGAATTTATTTTAAAAGAATTGGTTTCCCACTCTAGGCAGTTCAGTTGCTAAGGTTAAGCTTGGACATCAAGCCGAGTTCTCAGGCTCACACAACTGAAACTCGCGCAGTTTTGTACTATTATGTTTTATAAATAGATTTAGTTTTACCGAGAAAAAAATAAATAAGTGCATAGATATAATTCATCAAGATCAACTATTTACCAAATACAATAAGAAAATATAGGAATTATATGCCATGCAATAACATATACAAATGATTAGTAAGGAAGTTAAAAAAATAAAATAATGTGTGATATATGAAGAGCACATGTGACATTTTAATTTATAGGGTAAAATCGATGTTAATTTATAACTACTATCTATATGTTATATATTTTAATGGGATACGATTTTATTTTAGCTAAAAGAAATGTTAGTAATTTTATTAATTAGAAATAAAATTACAATAAAAAAAAAACTGAAATTAAAAAATATTTACATCTAGCTTCTAGCATGTAAGATGCAATGTCTACACATCTACTCAATATTGGGTTGTAGAGGGCCTCTGTGTGTAATGATTATAAAAGCTATGATTAAATATAGTTTTCATTTTCAACTTTAATTATTTAATGGATGATTACTAGTATCCATGTCTATGTGTGAAAAACTCTAATATTTTTAAATTGATTCTCCTAATCTTATTATTGGGCTTATATAAGTCAAATTTTGATAAATATTTAATAGGTGTTTAACTAATGTGTAGGAATTGACCACTACAACTTTATGTTCCACTCTTTCACATCATAAAGTTCATATGAGCCTTGTATATCCCATTTTTTTATATAAAAATGCATTATTCTCACACACTATATATTCTTTCAGTCAAACATAAGCTTAAACACACACAAAGGTCTTCCATAATAGTTTGACCACAATCTAGTTCTTTGTTTCACTTTAAATTCCATAGTATCCACATAAAAAATATATTCATTGTTATTCATGACTGATTTTGATTTACTTTAATTATGTTTACAATCTTGTTATGTTCTTGCATAAAACTAAACTCACTCATGGATAGCAAGTAGTTGTCAACTAAGTCACCTAATTCATGTTAGTATTCAAGTTTGAGAATATCTGTGTGTGTGTGTGTGTGTGCGATAAAATTATGTATTCTCCCTAAACATATGATAAAAATATCACTTGTAATCTAGATCATCTAATTTTAATAATAATTTGGTGGGATTTTAAAAACTTCAAAACATAATAAAAATAATAAGTTATTATAAAATTATGATTTTTTTTAAATATTATTCTTATTTATAAATAAATAAATAAATTATTATTTAAATATTTTAATAATAATAAAAGAATTAATTAATTTGATTTATATAATGTAAACCAGACGTAATTTAGACTAAAAATATTTAAAAATTAATATTTATGTTTATACAAAAATTATTTCATATTGAAATTATTAAATTAAATTGTATCTATACGTTGTACTGATTTTAGTGTTATGGAACCAATCAAGTACTGATGCTGATGTCACTAAAATAACATTGTCGAGGTCATTACAATGAGTGAGTATGGAGTTGTTCAAAAGCTAACAAAGAGGTCTCAAATATCACTAAGCTTCACCCTCTTTTTAATAAAAAAAATAAATAAATTGTGGGTCAAATTCTGTTGAACTTCAACTGATCTTCATAGTTTTTCTAGCATTCATATATGGATTTCATTATAGATTGGCGTGTATGGAAAATTAAATTAAATATATCTGAATTCATATTACGTTCACAATTTTGGAATTTGGAGGATAATATTAGCTAAACGTGGTGACTTTTGATGTCAAGGCCACCTAGTATTTATGGAGGTCTATGTAAAATGGCTTCACTTCTATTATATTTTTTTTAACTTCAAAAAAAAATCATATAATAGAGATTATCTTATATTTGGAATAAAATTATGTCCACTTTTAATCCATTGGTCACTAACATGTCTATTTCCACTTTTGTGCTGCATATGTTAGGTGTTTTTATTCGGGTAGTACCTTTTAAGCTAGTGGCAGATCACAATTAAGAGAGTGGAGGTTCAAAATTTGTACACCCATTTTGGTCAATCAAATAAAAATTCCTTAAAAATTCACAATATTATCATACACTGTTGTGACACAATTTTTCATATAGTAAGCTTTATAAAACCATTCCTAACACAATTGGAGGTACTTTGTTTTAGTAATAAGATAGTTATAACAAATACATATCATACATAATCCTTAATATCTATGGTCCATAATCTATTAAACTTAGGTCTTATTATTTTAATTTTCTTTTCTATCCATAATCAATATAACCTTAGAGTTATTATTTTAATCGGCTTTGTATTAAATTTAATGACCATATTAGTTTGTTTTTATAATATTTAAACTAAAAAGTTCATATATTATTTAAAACAAATATATTTTAATTAAAACTAAATGATAAAATTGTAATATTATTAAATCTATTATGCTTAAATACAATGTAATGCTATTTTACATTTCAATAACTTTATTCTTGTGTCCCTATCAACATATGAAACAACTCTTACCATTATCTTTTAATTGAAATATTATAATTTTAATATAAATATTATAATTTTTTAATAATTCTTTTATATTCATAAAATAGCCCTAAGCAAGCTCACATTATTGAGATGGAACATTTTATGGTTTGTTCCGTGACTTCATAATAACTACCTGCCTTATCCCATCACCATAATTGATGTTGATGACCATGTAAGTGGATAGAATGTAGTTATGAAAACAATATTAGAAAGTGGATTGTTATATTCCTTTTAACAATGAACAAAAAATCCAAACAGGTAGAAATGATGTGCTGCTATCCCTTCAAATGGCTAGAAACCAAACGGTTAGGGAGGATGTGACACAGCCACTCACAAATTAGCTGTTGATTAAAAAAGCTACGAGGCAGAGTTATATAATGAGGATTTTGATTATGATGTTCACAAGTTAAATTACTTTTGATTCTCCTCTACAAGGGGAAGGTAGGTTAGGCTAGGCTAGGCTAGGCTATCTTAGGCTAGGCTAGGATAGGATGGTCTAGGGTGGGCTAGGCTAGGGTGGGGTAGGCTAGGCTCGGTTAGGTTAGGCTACGTTGGGCTACGCTAGGCTAGGTAAGGTTAGGTTAGGCTAGGATAGGTTAGGTTAGGTTGGGCAAGGTTGGGTGAGGCTAGGCTAGGTAAGGTTAGGTTAGGCTAGGTTAGGCTAAGTTAGGTTAGGTTAAGCTAGGTTAGGTTAGGTTATGTTAGGTTAGGGTAGGCTAGGCTACGTCAGGCAAGGGTAGGGTAGGGTAGGGTAGGTTACGGTGGGTTATGTTAGGTTAGGCTAGGTTGGGCTAGGCAATGCTAGGCTAGGCTAGGCTAGGCGAGGTTAGGCTAAGCCAGACTAGGCTAGGCTAGGCTAGGTTAGGCTAGGCTAGGCTAGGCTAGGCTAGGTTAGCCAAGGTTATGCTAGGCTAGGCAAGGCTAGGCTGGGCTAGGCTAGGCAAGGCTAGGTTAGCCGAGGCTAGGCTAGGCTAGGCTAGGCTAAGCGACGCTAGGCTAGGCTAGGCTAGGCTAGGTTAGTCTAGGTTAGGTTAGGATAGGTTAGGTTAGGTTAGGTTGGGTTAGGCTAGGCTAGGTTACTCTAGGCTAGGTTAAGCTAGGTTAGGCAGGGTTAGGCTAGGTTAGTTTAGGTAGGCCTAGGTTAGGTTAGTTTAGGTTAGGCTAGGCTATGTTAGGATAGGATAGGTTAGGCTAGGCTAGGCTAGGCTAGGCTAGGCTAGGGTAGGGTATGTTGGGGTTGGCTATGTTAGGCTATGCTACGGTTGGGTATGTTAGGCTACGCAAGGTTAGGATAAGGTAGGTTACATTAGTATATGGTAGGCTATTTTAGGCCCGGTAAGCTAGTCTAGGCTAGGTGTAATATCCCAAAATGGGAACTATGAGCAAGGGATGCCTGGAAAATCCATTTTTCAGGAATGACTCCTAGAGGATTTGAAACCAAGACCTAGATCCCTTAGATCAATGTCTCTATGACCGAAATCCAAGAGGAGGCTCCAAACAAATCACTCTAGGTGGGCTGAACAGATCTCCCACACCTAGTTGTCTTGAAAAAGTGCCCAATGAAGGGACTGCAACTATGTATGAACAAGGGATAGAGTAACAACGTTATTTTTATGAGCCTGAGTACATGAAGATGTAGGTAGCCAAAAAAATTATAATATAGTAGCAAGAGAGTACAATTCCTTGACGAAAGAGTCAGGATTGGAAATACAAGCCTCAATAGATCATATACATGAAATGTGAGATATACTGCTACACTCAAAATGCCCTAGGCTATGACTGCATAGTTTATAGGAGATACTGAAACATGTTGAATAATAATACAAATATATAACAATATATGGCTCAAGAAATGTGCAGGAGAAAGCTCTCAACCCCATAAAACAATAATACAACAATCCTTAGAAGGATTGTCTGAAATATATACGAAATGGAAAAATTGCAGAAATGTCGGAGTTGCAGTAGCAGCGGCAACTCGAGAACTGGAACTAGATGGAGATAGTTTAAGATGATGCAAAATATGAGTATATCTCCTCTAATGGATCTTCCAAGTGAAAATTTGATCCGATCACTAAATATCTTACCCTCCAATCAACATTGCAAACCCCCTCTGCAAATGTACTTTTAAAATAAAACAGTCACTAAAGGATACTGCGCTGTAGGTGGAATAAAATGTGTTTTCCAAATGCCAAGATCTGCAATATGCTATGAATCCTCCCTTACTGATCTCCCAAAGGAAATAAGTCTCTCTCCTCTGAAGAGCAAGCCAAGAAATGGTGTTTTGGAACCTCCACTGCAACACCCTGCAACACAATGTTATAATTAAACAGAAATAACACTGTAGTTGAAGGAGGTGGCTTGGCCTTCAGCATGAATGTCGAGAAATAAAGTGAAATCCCTCCAGAGGCCTCTCAAGAATGAGAATTAATCCTAAAGAGGAATTCCTTATGCTAAGCAACACTACAACTCTGCTAAACAACAGGAGACTGCGAATAGTTTAAGCAAAATAAGAAATAACTAATCATAAGCATGAGTTACAATGGATGCCTTTCCCTCCTTTTTAACAAATGCAAGCTCCCTCTCCATGGGTCCCACTCATTAGGGTTTCCTCCATCAAGGAAAATTCCCTCCTCTTTCACTGCGCTGTCCCACAAGATGATCTCCACCTCCTATCACTACGCTATTTGACTTGGTCAAACTCAACCTTGTCTCTATGCAAATGTCCTCTTTCACACATGAGGGTGTGAAATCCAACTCCACTACTGATATTCTTTCATCGGAAGAGGGATTTTATTCCTATTTCTGAATTATATGGGCCTCCTTACCCATTTATTCATTTCCTAAGTGAAAACAACAAAAATTAATATTCCATTTAGCTGCATGCTAAAAGTGGAATATTACAGTTCTCCACTCCCAAATTTTGCTTGTCCTCAAAAAACTGCATAAGATAAATTCCTCCAAGGATCAATATGTTGTCTCATCAATATATCTCCGAGTTTTCCCTCCAACATATGCAAACTAGCTTTTGGTGAGCATCCCAAATAGCTATCATGTAAGAAATAAACATCTATGGAGGAAACAATTGGCTGTCTATGAGCCTTTTTGAGGCATGAGATTTGACATGAATTGGGATTTACCATCCACATATGAATCTCCCATCCCAAAGAAATTATCCATACAAAGTGAGTTACCTCCCAACATGGCAACTCATGGAAATCTCCTTCAAACTTGAGCTCCAGAAATGAATGTGGGCTAAAAATTTTCATATGGTAAGCATCATAGCCTACCCCACGCTATCCTCCTCTCCACTTGTGATAAGTGTAGAGTGTGTTATTATCTCAGGCTGCAATGGTATTGCCCTTAAGTGGAAAAATGAAGAACAATCCTCCAAGGATCTCCCTTCCAACATTGGAGAACAAGGTGGCCCAAAACATTTCATCCATGATGAATAGGACATGGTCATCATAGAGTATCCAAATGGGAAGTACGCTGAAGGTTTTACATGATGATGCATGATACAAACAATGTCTCAAGAGGACACAACACTGTCTCATCCACTGCAACTTCAAAAAATAGCATGGAAAGTAATATAAAAAAATAATCACATCTACTAATGAATAGTAAATGGTTGAATGTGTCAACAATACATGATCAAACACTTGCTCATGGTTCTACAGTGAATGGCTATAAAACTCATGGCCCATCCCAAAAGAAAAAAAATGTGTGGCTATGTTGGACATATCTCCTCCCATGCTCCCATTATAACATGTAATGCAAAAAATGTGGGAATTATCTCTCCTCAAGGACACATCCAACTCATCTATAAATTCCCCAATCATGCTCTCAACAATAATAGAAACAATATCAGCAAATGAAGTCATGATCAGTACAAGAATGAAGGAGATACTCATGGCTTCATGTGGTGCTTGAAGATACCAATAGCCTCCTAAGGATGTACAACACAGTCTTACAAACTGTTTCTTCAGAAATTTACGTGGAAAAATGTTTCTTGATACATGGTCAATCATGCATGTCATCATATAGTAAATGGTTGGGTGCAAAAAATAAACATACATGTAATGATAAAACATTTGCCCAAGGCTACATAAAAGATGGCTACGTCTGTCATATAGTTTGGCCCAATTTTGATCATGGATCAATATGAAAAACTTGCCCTCTTGTGGAGAAATGCATTGCATAGTAATGTTAAGAGCATGAAATTATTGTGTTAGCCAATCAATAATTGGAAAAAAAAAATTCTTGCCATATGCTGGAAGTAAGATGACACATGGGTCCATAAATGAGACCTCCATAGTGGTTTGGTATGCATCCATGAAGAGGAATGAACTATGTGTTGCATGAAGATCCTCCTTCTCATGCTTGGAAGCCCAAGTCAAGAAGAACATATCACCGTAATGGATGTCTCCATCCACTACCCTATCATCCTTACCCCCTCCTTTTCCACCAAGTGCATCCGATGTGAAGTGATCCTAGGGACAGTCCATCCATATACCGTTAGAGAGAGTGCATGACATAGGGATCATGGAGGAAAAAGCGACTGAGTTGGGAAGGGGATTTTTTGATGTTAGGATCAAATATTCCATGTTGAAGAGCAGCTTTAGGAAGCCCAAGCATAGAATTCAAGATTTCAATATCAACTTCAACAAAAAGACAAACAAATGGCCACCATGGAAGATTTGTGCATGGAGGCCATTAAACATAGATACCCATCAGACCCCTATGCAGTCTACCTCAAAGAAAAATGGATCCTATTTAAAATCATGATACTAGCCTCTCATGGTTCCTTACCTTTTCATGACTAATGAGAATTCATTGAAATTTTCAACCAGTCAGGTATGGAAGACAAGGAAAATATGGTAGAATTCTACATGCACAATATTTTGTTGGAAAACTTGAACATTTGGGACCATAATCCTGGAATGGGAGACATGCAGTTAATGGAATTAGCCTCTTAGATGGTTAACGATGAAGCTAGATCACAAGAAGTAAGGAGGGTCATGAGGAGAGAAAATAGGGAGCTTATACATATTAGGGAAAAAATATTTAGTCATAGGGGCATCATAAAAAACCATCGAAAGATAGAAAAGGATGATGCACTTGTAGAAAATTACCTCAACACACAAGTACAAGCCATGGCCCATTTTGATGATGCTTCTAGGTTTTTGGGAGATGAATGCATAATGGCTAGTCAAAGGAGAAGGAATAGCCTCCCTCACTACCTCATAAACATGGAATACCACACATAAAAAAGATTGAGAATTTCTTTAGAAAGGGCACCACTATACAAGAGGGCCATGCAGGCCAGGAATATTCAGTGGCTTAGTTTGAAAGTTAGTCCACCCTTATTTTTGGGACTTAGTGACGGGAAAAACCAAGATGAGTAGAAAAAATTATGGTAGGAAGAAGAATAGAATGATGGATTTTACCCTCCTGAAGGGACTCCCACACTTCTTCCTTGTAAAGTTAGAGGGTTCATTAATGCTTTGAAAGAGATGCAGAATGAAGAATAAGTTTCTTAGAGGATGAGCAAAAATTTGGTAGGGCTGTGATGATGAAAGCCATCATTAGGTATAATTGGAGGGGTTAACTGCCACCTATTTATCCTTATTAAGTCTCTCTTTCTCACATTTAAATTATATTATGGTATTTTCTTGCTAGTGTAGATGGTGATTAAGGCTTGTCATACTTCCAATACCTAATATGGGTTAAATGGAGGATAATCATGAATATATTTCACTTTTGATGAATATTTTACAATTAAAGCTTGGAGTAGACAATAAGGAGAGATTATATGAGTATTTTCCAACTCCTTAACTCCCAAAGGCACCCAAGGGATCCTTGAGATTACGTCCAACATCTCGAAATCAAAGGCAACCAAGGAAGTGGGAGATGAAGTTTACCAAAGCTCCACTTCTCTTGCAATGAAAAAGGAAACATCACCTAATTTTTGGGGAGCTGTTGGTAGATACCCTCTAGGTTAAATATGGCTGAGAAAGAGCTCACTAGAATTCGAACTTTGAAGGAAGCTAATATACTCTTAGCACTTCTAATATGTTTTCGAGATTTTTATGATTATGTAATGAGACTATTTTCTACAATAAGATGAGTATTCATATTCTCCATCACTAATTTAGTTTCAGAGGGCTAGGCTTGTGGGTTAGGGCCCAACCAATTGACCTTAGTCTCTCTTGTGTATTCATTCTGATTTTTATGTCATTGTAGCTAGTTTTCTTAATTATTTTTAGCTAGTTTGCTTACATTTCAATTCACTTTTTAAATTTTTCTTCCATTTCTTTGTTGTCATTGAGCTTGCATAAATGTTGGTAGAATAGCTTATAAACACAGCAATTTGTGTGTCAAGCCTCCCTCTCTCATCTCTTTCACTGGAACTTTAGGAGGGAAAATATTGACCACAAGCAAAATTTTCTCTTTAATCTATGATTTCTTGGAAATAATAGCTAGGTTGTTGTAGTGTCATGAACATGTTTATATTAGAGAGTTAGATTTCTGTTTGAATGTTTAAGTAGGCCTTCATCCAAAATTCAACTCATCTTTTTGATTTCCTTCATCATAGATTTTCCAATGTTTGTTGCATGAACATGTAGTTTTCTTTCAAGTTCAAGTAGCACAAAAAATGAGGACTTCACCAGCACCCTTATCTTCATTTCTCAGCCATCAACAACCTTCTTTTCATCAAATCACCTTCAGCCTTGTTTTTAAGATTTTCACCTTCACTCCATGAGCAACCTTAGAAGTGAAAGACATGATTCTTAAGATGTTATGAGATTGTAAAATGGGTTCAAGACCTTCCATTCATCCAAGTACACCTTCATTCCACCTCCCCTATGCTTTTCTCCATCATTTTTGGTATGAAATTTCCTCAAACTATTTCTTGTACCAATTCAAGACTTTCTTGTAGGACTTTAGGAAACCTATAGAGGAATCAATAATAGCACCATTGGACCTATCCTTAAGCCCAGAAACCAACATCAACGTCATATATATCTATCAAAACCATCAAGACACCTTCATCCCCGCGTCCATGAGTTAAAAACCATCAAGACACCTTCTCATCCTTGCTGCAAAACAATGCATTTACATGCATAATTAGGTCATGGTTCTAGGTCTAATCCAGAAGTGTGAAAGAATTCACTCAGAAACCCTAGAAATAACACCCTTTAATAGGAATCAGAAGAGGATGACATGAGTAGAATACATCTGTTGTGTATATAGCACTTTCACCTCCAATTTTTTAAGAACCTCGGGCTGGTAAAGTAAAGTATATTAGCCCCTGGGAGTTGCAACATTCCTAGTACAATATGAGGGCTCACCAAAAACAAAGGAAAATTAAATTTAGGATGGAAACCTATCCAAAATTAGCACCACAATCTTGTGGACAATTTGAAACTTAGGACTAGGTTGGACTAGGTTGGACCCGTAGCTTATCAATTAGATTTACCCACTCGCATTAAAATTCATAATGTTTTCATGATTCTTTACTTAAGAAATATATACATGATAGTTCTCACATTATTTATTGGAAAATTATATAGCTAGAATTCAAAGGAGACTCCCTCGAAGAAAATCTCTGTATTCTAGAGAGGAAAGAGATCTAGCTCTGAAATCGAGTAGTTTTTTCATATTAAAGTGCAATGGAAGCACTTTACTACAAAAGAGGCTACATGGGAGCGAGAAGATGAGATTCTTGAAAACTATCCAAAAATTTTCGAGAGAGAAGAAACTAGAAATTAAACATCGAGGAAAATATAGTTAAAAGGGTGGAAGATGTGATATCCCTATGTTTTTTGAAATAATTAATATTGTTATATTTTTCCAGAATTAAACTATGTTGGATTCAATGGTGATTCCATAACTTATGTAAATGAACAATATACATGTGGTTATGAAATCAATAATTGCAGTTATAAATTAATTGGAACGGAAAATTACTTGAAATGAGACACTTAACTAAAGAGATAATTTCTAATCTCAACCATAGATAAGAGTGAGATAAATATTCCATGATAAATAGATGTTTCTAAAATAACAAATTTAATGTATGGGAGACAAAGATCCATTAAATATACTAGCTAGAGAAAACTTCCAGTACATTGAAGGATAAAGAACTCCTGAAGATAAAAAAAGGCTTTAATAACAAAAGTACTTCCATAAAAGCAGGACAATGCTAATGGAAGAAAAGTTAATTAAGGAAGAAAAGGTATAAAACACCTAGGGAGGAGATGAAAGGGTTGTTGAGCTCTGGGGAATATTACTTGATATTAAGCTTGGCTCGGGGGGAACTAGAGGTCAATTCATGGTTGGGTGGAAAGTGTACTCATTTAGTGATTCTTTTGATTCTCTTGTTAGAAATTCTATGAGATTTATTTTGTTGATGAATAGGTACCTGCATATTGTGTATTGAAGGAATGGATTGAACTTAAAATGGTAATTAGGTTGGCAAGTAAACATATGCCTACTCTCTATTGAAGAACAAAGATACAATTTAGTGTAGAAAATATGTATTGTACTAGAAATTATTTATGTACAAATGGTGTAGACAATATATTTTCATGGCTAAAGAGTTTTTATCTGGGTAAATTATTTGTAGTGATAGGAATTATATTTTTTGTGATTAATATATAGGTTGAAAGGATTTTAAATGTGATTTTTGTTAAATTTTATTAATACTTGTCACTGATATGAAGGTATGATCTCTTGTTAATAAATTGTTTATTCTTACTATTTTAATATTATTGGTGGTACAATTGAGCTTTAACTATTTTATTCAGTTTATCGTATATAAGAAAATAATAATTACTGGTTAGAGTAAATAGATTTTGAGAGTTAAAGTAGTGCACTTATAGCACTGAGGTCATATCCTAATTTCTAAAATGTCCAAAGTTAAACCTAGGCATAAGGGATAACATAGGAGCATGATGGTTACCAAAGAACTGATTAAGTCTTTCTGGTGCAACTTGATGTGTCATTGTAAATATAGTTAGGAAAATTAGGTTGTGTTGGAAGATAAAAGATATTATATGAAATTAGGGTAATAATGAGTATGAATGCCTTCACTCTGATAGAAAAAACTAGGGATATATTCTTAAGTGAGACGGATATTATGGTAATATATCAAAAAAATAGATAATTAAATGAAATAATTTTTAGGAAAATAAAATTATAAAAAATTGAGTACTAGAGTAAGTTAACTACTGTATTCAAAGAACATCCATAAACATAACCTCTGTAGAAATACTTTGTTAGTTAATTGATATTTATATCTTAACAAATTGACCAGTGAACCTAGTTTCAACCATCGGTATTAGTATGAGCTATGTTAATTCACTACGGGTTAATCAACTGAATTGATCATGGACTTGTAATATAAATACAATACACATATATACTATACAAAGCCATATAAATATCACAATATGCATCCATATAAAAATAAATTTCCCTTCTAGTAAGAAATAACACACAGTTATAGTATCTCTTATGAACCCATGTAAACAAGATAGCTCATAAAGAATATCAAAAAAATCCCATAGCAAAAAATTTAAATAAAAGGAAGAAAAAATATCAAACGAAAGGGAATAGACTACCCAACGAATAAAAATCAGCCATAATTACACAACCATTAAACAAAAAATAAAAGAACAAAACACAATTGAGTTATTCATATTTTCCACCAGATCAGACACTTGAAAAAATCAAGTGTTGGAAGGTGAAACTTGAGTAGAAGTACTAAAATCATCGACTTGAAAAACTCTATGTCAGGTCAGTTGAAGATGGGTGCAAAACCTCCATAGTCGGAGATAGGGTTTGAGGGTATATTTTGTACCTGTAAAGTAGATGTCACAATCAACAAACGAGAATGATGTTGGAAAAAAATAATAATATGCATTATTAAATAATTAGCGAGGGAATTCCCATTTATATTACCCGAGTATGAGTCAATGGAGCTTGTGTTCTTCACCATTTTGCTGAAAATGGAATATAAGTTAGCTCTGAGGTAGGAAAACCATATCCAAAAGAATATGTAATGAAAAACAACCATACATGCATACATGCAGTAGGAAGATCCATTAAATTACCTAAGAACGTAAAGTAAAACAAAGGATTGATGCCTTTGTGCAATGATTGGGTCTTATGGCTACATAGACACCTTGCAAGGATGAGTAAAATTGTTATTAGGAAAGAATCGAACTTTGAAGAATTTTCCTTTGGCATATATAAAACCCTGGTGCTTATAAGAGTAAATATTGTTCTAATGGAAATTTAAAGCAGAATAGGCATAAAAATTCAATTAGTAACTCACTAGTACATACAAAAAGGGAAGAAGCGAATTTGTCACCTTCTGTAGCCATGGTTCTTGGAGATGAACCAATGAATCCAACAAGACACATCGAACTGTTAAACTATGCAATAGAAATTGAGTATTGATGACCATAATTTCACACCTTTAGGAGGATATGGAAAACCAAGAAACCAAATTTCAAAGTGATAATAACCACTCTTAGAAAATTTAAATTTACAAAACGGTCAAGTGTAGAACCCTTACTGTGGAAAATGAAAAAACATGAAATAGTGCATTGAACCATAATACCTCGACACCATAAATAGTGCACTATCGTTGTGTTGTAAAAATAGTGTTGGTATATTTGAGGCTATTACCAGTTTCCAATTACAGAAGGGAAAAAATAGAGTGACGAAAGTGATACGAAAACCAGGAATAAATGTCGATTAGTTCACAGGAAATGTCTATACAAGCTTAAGGTTTGGGTGGAAATATAAGAACCATTAGATGGGGACAACGAATCTACGCCCTTCACATAGTCATATGATACATTGTCCTCATCATATGTTATCATTCGCTCATTAGATGGGATAGCCTTGGCCACATGGATGCACTAGGGGTAATGTACTTTTCATGTGGTGAGTTACTGTACATAATTTATGTGATATGACCTAATGGTATAGGAATTAATAAATCACCATATTACTTGGGGAAATAAATAAGAAATGGGGGTCAGATAGTTAGGTTTAAATGTTATAAGATTCATCTAGGGAGATGATACTTCCATATAGTAATTATGCAAATGATCCAATTATCAGCATAGGGGAAATTAAAGATGCATGAAACATTAGGTAATAAGTGCATAGATATAATTCGTCAGGATCAACTGTTTAGAAAATACAATAAGAAAATATAGGAATTATAAGCCATGCAATAACATATGCAAATGATTAGTAAGGAAGTTAAAAAAGCAAAATAATGTGTGATATATGAAGAGAAAATGTGACATTTTAATTTATATTGTAAAATCGATGTTAATTTATAACTACTATCTATATGTTATATATTTAAATGTGATATGATTTTATTTGATCTAAAAGAAATGTTAGTAATTTTATTAATTAGAAACAAAATTACAATATAAAAAAAATGAAATTAAAAAATATTTACATCTAGCTTCTAACATGTAAGATGCAATGTCTACACATCTACTCAATATTGGGTTGTAGAGGGCCTCTCTATGTAATAATTATAAAAGCTATGATTAAATATAGTTTTCATTTTCAACCTTAATTATTTAATGGATGATTGCTAGTATCGATGTCTATTGTGACAAACTCTAATATTTTTAAATTGATTCTCCTAATCTTATTATTGGGCTTATATATGTCAAATTTTGATAAATATTTAATAGGTGTTTAACTAATGTGTAGGAATTGACCACTAAAACTTTATGTTGCACTCTTTCACATCATAAAGTTAATATGAACCTTGTATATCCCATTTTCTTATATAAAAATACATTATTCTCACACACTATATATTCTTTCATTCAAACATAAGCTTAAACACACAGAAAGGTCTTCCATACTAGTTTCCCCACAATCTAGTTCTTTGTTTCACTTTAAATTCCATAGTATCCACATAAAAAAAGTATTCATTGTTATTCATGACTGATTTTTATTTCTTTTATTATGTTTACAAGCTTGTTATGTTCTTGCATAAAACTAAACTGACTCATGGATAGCAAGTAGTTGTCAACTAAGTCACCTAATTCATGTTAGTATTCAAGTTTGAGAATATATATATATATGTGTGTGTGTGTGTTTGTGTGTATGATAAAATTATGTATTCTCCCTAAACATATGATAAAAATATCACTTTTAATCTAGATCATCTAATTTTAATAATAATTTGGTAGGATTTTAAAAACTTCAAAACATAATAAAAATAATAAGTTATTATAAAATTATGATTTTTTTAAAATATTATTCTTATTTATATAAAATAAATAAATTATTATTTAAATATTTTAATAATAATAAAAGAATTAATTAATTTTATTTATATAATGTAAACCAGACATAATTTATACTAAAAATATTTAAAAATTAAAATTTAATATTTAATATTTATATTTATACAAAAATTAATTCATATTGAAATGATTAAATTAAATTTTATCTATACATTGCTCCGATTTTAGTGTTATGGAACCAATCAAGGACTGATGGTGGTGTCAATAAAATAACATTGTGGAGGTCATTACAATCAGTGAGTATGGATTTGTTCAAAGGCTAACAGAGAGGTCTCAAATATCACTAAGCTTCACCCTTTTTTTTTTCAAAAAAAAAAAAAAAAAAAATTGTGGGTCAAATTCTGTTGAACTTCAACCGCTCTTCATAGTTTTTCTAGCATTAATATATGGATTTCATTAGAGATTGAGGTTTATTTAAAATTGAATTTAGTAGCAATTGCACCATATGTTGCAAAGGAAACGCTGTAAAGCAATAACATAGAAAATAGTAGTATAGAGGAAAAAATATGTGATATGTTATGTGATTTAATTGAATATTGAACTTATAAATATGAATTAATTTATTTAAAATAAATTATAGGTTTGGAGAATTGTTTGGATAAAAAAATTGGTTTTTTTCATAGTGATGTCTTATTATGCACTGTGGGCCACATGGCAGACTATTCTCTCGTGAAACAACAATAATAGCATCCATAATGGCCATCTCTTCTTTTATAATACAAAATAAAAAATCAAAACCCTGAATACTTTTGCTGTTGTGAAGTAGAAACATCAAAACTTCCCACTTCAAAAACCCAAAGCTTGCAGTCTATCTTCAAAGCCTTAAAGCCTTAATTTATACTGAATGAAGCCATTAGTGGGAAATGATTTATGGTGAATGAGATGCAACTAATATCTGACCAGAATATGAAGAAAAAATTTGTGATCTTTCTGGTTAAAAAACAATAGTAGCATCCATAATGTCCATATCTTATTTTATCATACAAATTAAAATATCAAAACCCTAATTACTCTTACTATTGTGAAGCAGAAACATCAAAACGTCCCACTTCAAAAACCCAAACCCTGCAATCTGTCTTCAAAGCCTTAATTTATATTAGAGGGAATAACTAATATCTTTTTATTTGCATTTTTATTATACACTAAAAGAACTACTAATATCCTTTTATCTTTTTTAGCATTTTGAGCATGCAATGCTATAAGAGTGTTATAAGTCCTCGCAAACAATGAATGATGAACAATTAGGTAGAAACCCTGCTTCCTACATTTTGCTAATGAAGTAATTTGATTCATCTAGAAGTACCGAACTTTCAAGTGTCTAAATGACAGAGGAATAACATCTCAAAATTAAATATAACAACAATGACAATCTTTAAAGAGCACGCTCATTTCAAACTCTTGAATAAGAACCATAAAAAGAATTAAATCTTCTGCAAAGAACATTTTCATCTTCCATAAGGTATATAAAGTTCATCTTCCATAAGGTATATAAAGTCTTTGTATTAAAAGAGTATTAACGATTGAAAAAGTTCTATTGCAGTGCCAAGCAAAAACACTGCAGTACTAGGCCTAGTGTTGGCTTCAGCCCACCACATATACACAAATATGCACGATAATATAGTTGACACAACATATTAAACACATACAACCACACATAGAGAAAAATAGACACAAACAACTACACATACAAAAGCACCTTCTATTCATACCCTAATAGGTACCACAAAAGACCAAGATAAATTTCACTTCGACGAATCACCACCACAAATACACACGATAATATAGTCGACACAACACAGTAAACACAGACAACCACACATACAACACAATAAACATAGAAAACTACACATACAAAAGCACCTTCTATTCATACCCTAATAGGCATCACAAAAGACCAACATAACTTTCACTTCGAAGAATCATCACCACAAAGACGGAGCACCAAATGCAGATTAGATTCCTTCTCAATGTTATAATCAGCTAGAGTACGTCCATCTTCCAGCTACTTATGAACAAATATCAGCCTCTTCTGATGAGGAGGCATGCCCACCTTATCCTGAATCTTAGCCTTCACATTATCAATGGTGTCTAGTTTTTTTTATTTAATAAATTTTACAGACTTAAAAAAACAATCCTCATAAGATATAATAAATCCTTTGATAATCGTATCAATACCACATATATATTTCTTAATTGCCTCATATATATTTCTTAATTTCATTGTGAAATACACTTCTCTTCAAAATAGATTTATGCTAACCAAAAATCTTATTATATATATTTTTATTTATTTTATTATTGTAATACATTTACTTCATATCTATTTAATATTAATTTGTTTATTTATATAATTTTAAATAATATATATTTATTTGTTATATTTATAATGCATTCTATTTAATTTATTTAATTAATATTAATCATTCATATATATTCGACCCTCTATTTATATATGTTATATCAAGTAATATTCATGATGCATTCCATTTAACCAATAAAATAAATAATTTATATGTTGTTAATTCATGTCTTAATATAAGACATTTTTATCTTTATAATGCATTCTATTTAATTAATCGTGATTTATATCGGAGGATAATTTTCAATTTTTATTAAATTGGTGATTAATATTTTATTGGACTGAAATGTTTTACGTTATTATTATATTTAATTAATCTTTTTTTATTAAAAAGAGATTGTTTGCAAGGAAATGAAGCACTTAAAGATGGGCTATCATGTGTGTTTCCAAGAGGATATTTGGTAAGTGTCCATTTTTTACTAGTGCATATCATTGAGTGATTGAAGGGCAGATTTTCAATCCCCTGGGAGGTTGCCAGGTTCGAGCACGTGGTGTGGATGCTGCATAATTCTAACCCACAGGCAATATTCAGACGGATCCCAGCTTGGGGAAATTGGTCCACTTCTATCTTTGTCATTAATCCAAGTGAAAGCACCCTGAATTTATTTCTTTCATCGATTATCTATATTGTACAATCTGTTACACGTTATTGATAGGAATTTTATTGTTATTGTTCATTACTAGGGTTTTATGAGCGACGGTAATTTTATCACTAAAATAATATCTATTTATTAAAGTATTTTATCAATACATGTTGTTCAAATGAAAGATTGGATACTATATTTTCGGTGGAAGATAATATGGGAATATCATTTTATTTATCATTTTAATTTACTTTGATGCATCCAAAATCTGTCTATATGTAATTGTAAACAACTAATGCGCATGTATTTTTTTTAAGAACTAGCGCTCTTAGATTCTTTCTATTATAAACCCTCTGATACTCGCGACTTGAAGTTGAGCAACCAATGATAATGGTATACTCAGTGCCATTGGTATCGGATTTACTCAAGGATGAATAATTCTCTCACATGACACAACTGATGATAACCAAGGTGAAAGACCTATATATATAAATATTATTTTGTCACTATTTTTTTATATTGTTTGAAATGTGTTACTCTCTCAATGTGGAAGTCAAGTTGACTTATAATTCATTAAAATAAATAGGATGTAGGAAAAAAGAAAGGCTCAATTATAAAAATCAAGCATGGTTTTGTTAAGGTGCAATTATCTTATATAAATATATAAATTTTTGAATATATATAATTAATTGATATTTATTGATGTTAGTTGAAGTTAGTCTGCTTAATTTTATTTAATTTAAAATATGTAAAGAAATTTTAATATAATTATCAACTAAATTTAGGTTTTTGATAGATAATTTTAACATTAAATTATAAAATATATTACAATATTACAGAAAATTATATTGAAAATATTTTATATTAAGAAGCTACGATTCAATCTATGTTAAAATATGAAGTCTATCTACTTACCTTAACACAAATTTAGTTTAAATCAATTATGATAAGTGAGATATTAAATTAAAAAACTACATTTTTTTACTTTTATAAAACTCATTTAAATGTTTATAATCATATAATCATATGTTTTTTAGACATAATATTTACATAAAACTATAAATAATGTATATATGGAACATATAGTAAAATTTTCAGAAAATATTTATAATATTGAGTATATTAGATATCTGAAAATATATGATAATAAGTATTTAAGATGTAAATTAAATTCAAAAATAAATATAAATAATATAGATTATTAATGAAACAATAAATTAATAAATAAGAAAAAAAACACCTCAACAAATAAATATTTATTTTGTGATATATAGCAACTATTTTAGTTATAACGAACTTTTAAATTTTATTTATTTATTTACATATAACTATTATTTTAGTTATAACTAATTTTTAAATTTAAGAAAAATATTTTTTAAAGTTTTTAAAAAATAAACTTCCATTTTATTAACAATTATATATTAGCTCATCTTCAAAGAAAAATAAAACAACTTTAACCAAAAAAATACAATTACTAAACCATTTTCATTCCATTAGTCTTTATCTATGAAAGTGCAGTATGATTCAGTGCTTACATTTCATCCATTACCACACAATTCTGGCATAATGCTATAGTTCGTTATAGTTCTCAGCACAGTTGAACTTTCCGGCATAATGCTATAGTTCCTCTTTTATTCTCAGCACAATTGAACTTTCTTGAAGACAAATATATAATAGGAATAACATAGTCACCATGAAACCAAAGATCAAGAGACAACACACAGCGAAATTTGCATTTGAAGACATCTTAAAAATATTGCAACCATGACCAAAAATCAAGGCATCAGAAACAATAAATGAAACCTAACATAGTAAAAAATCTCCAAATTCATAGCTTTACAGGAAATCAAGAAAACTTTTTTATGCTAAATTACAAACCCGAAGGACTCTCAAAAATTGAAAAATAAATGTACTTCTACAAAAACCATAAAATACCTAAATTATCAAAACTTTATAGAATTTATAGGATTACAATACTCTGGAATAAGACAGTGTAGATATTGGTTTTTCCAATAACAGTCATGGCTACGTCATGAGAGAAACAACATGAGAAAAACAACATAGTTACCCTAATAATGCTCAGCCATAATGTTTCAAATTTGTCAAAATTTAACGAGAAGCAACAAATATTCTTCCCAAACACACAACAATCCAATATTATAAATAAATAAAGAAGGTTGAGTTGCCATACCTGTAAATAAAAGCTGTCGAAAATATTGACAATGAGATAGAAAACCCAAGCGTGCCTATGAAGATCACGGGAAGGGTGGGTTATATTTATACGAACCAAAGTTGTATGTATAGGATCCGTGAATGCAAATCGTAGGAACCAAGTTCATCTTTGTAGCCGCAAAACATAGAACCACACATAGACGGAGCCGCACAAGTGGATTGGCATGCTGCAACCTTTTGCGCTGCTTGAATCGTATCTTGGCATCCTGGCTGATGAGGCTGTAGTGCCAGGGTTTTGACATCCGCTTCGTCCAGCTCCCTCGGGTCAAAATCGAAGGAGAGGCACAGAACATGAAGGTAGAAACGCTGGTATCAAAGATTTTGGAGAAATCAAAGGATTCTTAGACATTTCTTTCAATTTCATGGCCACACTTCACTTGTTTAACGGATTTCTGATTTTAACTAATTAATAACCATATTTAATCGTAAGGTCCATAGTGTTTCAATCGTCTAACATCCAAATCCACGTTACACAATAGTACATGTGGCATTTGAGGAAATAAGAATGCTTTACAGCGTAAATATTTCTAAATTCATATTAGGTTCACAATTTTTGAATTTGGAGGGTAATATTAGCTGATCCTGGTGACTTTTGACGTCAAGGCCACCTAGTATTTATGGAGGTCTATGTAAAATGGCTTCACTTCTATTATTTTTTTTTAACTTAAAAAAAATCATATAATAGAGATTATCTCATATTTAGAATAACATTATGTCCACTTTTAATCCATTGGTCACTTACATGTCTATTTCCACTTTTGTGCTGCATATGTTAGGTGTTTTTATTAGGGTAGTACCTTTTAAGCTAGTGGCAGATCCCAATTAAGAGAGTGGAGGTTCAAAATTTGTACACCCATTTTAGGCAATCAAATAAAAATTCCTTAAAAATTCACAATATTATCATACAATGTTGGGACACAATTTTTCATATAGTAAGCTTTATAAAACCATTCCTACCACAATTGGAGCTACCTTGTTTTAGTAATAAGATAGTTATAGCAAATATATATCATACATAATCCTTAATATCTATGGTCCATAATCTATTAAAGTTAGGTCTTATTATTTTAATTTTCGTTTCTATCCATAATCGATATAACCTTAGACTTATTATTTTAATCGGCTTTGTATTAAATTTAATAACCATATTAGTTTGTTTTTATAATATTTAAACTAAAAATTTCATATATATTATTTAAAACAAATATATTTTAATTAGAACTAAATGATAAAATTGTAATATTATAAAATCTAATATGTTTAAGTACAATGTAATGCTATTTTACATTTCAATACCTTTATTCATGTGTCCCTATCAACATATGCAACAACTCTTACCATTATCTTTTAATAGAAATATTATAATTTTAATATAAATATTATAATTTTATAATAATTCTTTTATATTCTAAAAATAGCCCTAAGCAAGCTCACATTATTGAGATGGAAAATTTTATACTTTGTTCCGTGACTTCATAATAACTACATGCCTTATCCCATCACCATAATTGATGTTGATGACCATGTAATTGGATAGAATGTAGTTATGAAAACAATATTAGAAAGTGGATTGTTATATTCCTTTTAACAATGAACGAAAAATCCAAACAGGTAGAAATGATGTGATGCTATCCCTTCAAACGGATAGGGAGGACATGGCACGGCCACTCACAAATTAGTCGTTGATTAAAAAAGCTGCGAGGCAGAGTTATATAATAGGGATTTTGATTATGATGTTCACAAGTCAAATTACTTTTGATTCTCCTCTGCAAAGCTGGACACAGAAATAATGTTTTTTTTAAACGACTTGGTGAAGGAGACCGTGCGAATGGATCCTCCCCTACTTGGTGAAGGAGAGCCTGCAAATGTTTCGTGTCACACTGTGACTACATCCCGGCAAAGGCCAACGTGGAGTTCTACAGTGTGGGGATGGGGAGTTCTTAGGAGAGAAGTTGGGGAGTTTCGACCCCAGCGCTTCCTAGACTAGGAGAAGGACGTTGACATTACGAGAATGAATAGTATTAAGATGATGCCCTTCGGTGCTGGGAGGAGAATCTAGCCATTGGCACTCACCACATCAATCTAATCATCTTATGGATGCATGCAATATGGAGGAGTAGTATGCTTTCACTGTTGTCACAAAGAATCCACCAGAAGTCCCCATGTTCCATTACTCCTGTGGAATGTAGCGCGGGGATTTGCGGAGGCAAAGTATCGACTGTATATACCTTTCCTAAGTGATGCCGACATCGAGCTGCTTCCACCGGTGCAAATCTATTTATGAGGTTCTCTCTGGCTCTCTGATTCGATTCGTTTTCTAGTAGGTGCCATTTTTCGATTTCTCGGAGGTGTGAAATATTCATTTATATTGCATGTTTTTATGATCAATTTCTAAGAAATATGGTAGCACAAAAACATGATCTCTATTCTTGTTTCCATTAATGTATAGTTTTATGAGATTAATTTTCGGATTAATCATATTATTAAAAGATTTGATTGATAGGGTTTGCACCTTCTTTTAATCAGGATAAGGTTTGCGCCTTCTTTTAATTGCTTTATTTTAAGCCGATGTCTGTCCAATTCAATACGCAGGGTCTCCCACGACAAGATAAGATTACAACAAATTGGATCATTGGAAGTAAATAAGGCCCTAAAAAAACCTAGTTCCCGCCAGACAAGAAAGGTAAGTTTCTGCCTCTTCATTTTGTATTTCTTCAAGTAAACCCTTTTCTTCATTTTCAAGTGGTTTTATAATTTTTGGATTAATACGGTGTTAGTAATAGCACCTATTTTTTCTATTACAACTCTATTTTCGGTGTCTAAACCAAACCCAGTTTATTCATCTTAGTTTTATTATTCCATTTTCTTTATGGTTTCTTGGGCTCGCCATAGTTTCTTTTTAATTCATTTCAGCCAGTTGTAATCTCTTTGTCTCAAATTTCTTGGTTATAATTTAGATATTTCTTTGTTAGATCTATCAAATCAAATCTCTTATGGATGTGTGGGATATGGATGTGTGTAATATGGAGGAGCAGTATGCTTTCACTGTTGTCACGAAGAATCCACCAGAAAGAATCTGGATGAATGGAGAGGGGCGCTCGAAGTCCCCATGTTCCATTACTCCTGTGGAATGTAGGCGGTGATGCTTGCATTGGGAATTTGCGGAGGCAAAGTATCGACGGTATATGCCTTTCATACGCGACATCGACATCAAGCTGCGCTGCTTCCACCGATGCAAATCTATTTATGAGGTTCTCTCTGGCTCTCTGATTTGATTATTTTTCTCTGTTTCGATTCGTTTTCTAGTAGGGTGCCATTTTTGGATTTCTTCCAAGTGCGAAATATTCATTTATATTGCATATTTTTATGATCAATTTCTAAGAATTCTCGTAGCACACAAACATGATCTTTATTCTTTTTTTTCCATTGATGTATAGTTTTATGAGATTAATTGTAGGATTAACCATATTATTAAAATATTTGATTGATAGGGTTTGGGCCTTCTTTTAATTGCTTACTCTATGAGATTAGATGATTTAGATGATTTAGATGAGATTATTGGATTTCTTAAAATTATTTTCAATTATGTTTTTATGATTTACAAATATGTTTTTCATTTATGTCTTATAATTTATGTTAGATTTTATTTTCACATTATTACTTTGGTTAAATACAATTTATTTTAAATTTTATTTTCATACATTTAAATTACTTTAAAGATTTTTTATTATATTTAAACTTTTATTAATAACTTTTAATTAATTTATTTTTTGAATGATTTCTTCATTAATATTCTAATATAGAGTAAAGTACCATAAGCTTGAGTAGCCTAGCCTAAGCTACTAAAGGATAGACTAAGTTAAGCTAGAGTAGGCTAGGTTAGGCTAGAATAGGCAACAGTAGCTTAGGATAGGCTAGACTAGACTAGGATAGGCTAGGTTAGAGTAGGTTAGGCTATTGTATGCTAGGGTAGGCTAGAGTAGGCTAGGTTAGACTAGGGTAGGTTAAGCTAGGCTAGGGGAGGCTATGTTAAGCTAGGATAGGCTAGGCGAGGCTAGGTTAGGCTACTATAGCGTAGGATAGACTAGGTTAGGCTAGGTTAGGTCAAGATAGGGTAGGTTAGGGTATCTTAGGATAGGCTAGGATAGGCTAGGCTAGGATAGGTTATACTATGTTAAGCTAGGCTAGGTAAGAGTACACTATGTTAGGCTAGGGTATGTTAGGCTAGGCTAGGTTAGCCTAGGCTAGGTTAGGTTAGGTTAGGCTAGGGTAGGCTATGTTAGCTTAGGTTAGGGTGGGTTAGGCTAGGCTATGTTAGGTTAGGTTAGGTTAGGTTAGGATAGGATAGGCAAGGATGAGATAGGCTAGAATAGGGTAGGGTAGGTTAGGGTAGGGTAGGATAGATTAGGCTAGTCTAGGCTGGGCCACGATAAGATATGCTAGGTTAGGCTAGGTTAGGATAAGATAGGTTAGGCTAGGTTAGGTTAGGTTAGGCTAGGCTAGGCTAGGTTAGGTTAGGTTAGGCTAGGCTAGGCTAGGTTAGGTTAGGCTAGGTTAGGTTAGGATATGATAGGATAAGATAGGATAGATTAGGCTAGGCTAGGTTAGGCTAGGATAAGATAGGCTAGGTTAGGTTAGGATGAGATTGATTAGGCTAGGATAGTTTAGGCTAAGATAAGTTAGGCTAGGTTAGGCTAGGCTTGGCTAGGCTAGTCTAGGATAGGCTAGGCTAGGCTAGGTAGGTTAGTTTAGGTTAGTTTAGGTTAGGTTAGGCTACATTAGGCTAGGCTAGGCTAGCTTAGGCTAGACTAGGCTAGGCTAAGCTAGGTTGGGCTGGGCTAAGTAGGTTAGGATAGGTTAGGTTAGGTTACGATAGGTTAAGTTAGGGTTAGGTTGGGCTAGGCTATGCTAGGGTATGGTAGGTTAGGCAAGGATATGGTAGGCTAGTGTAGGATAGGTTAGGCTAGGCTAGGCTAGGGTAGGCTAGCGTAGGGTAGGATAGATTAGGGTAGGTTAGGCTAGGATAGGGTAAGATAGGGTAGGGTAGGGTAGGTAAGGGTAGATTAGGCTAGGATAGGCTAGGGTATGCTACATTAGGGTAGGTTAGGCTATGCTAGGCTAGGCTATGGTGGGCCAGGTTAGTGTAGGCTAGGGTAGCATAGGGTATGGTAGGGTAGGCTAGGTTAGGGTAGGCTACGCTAGGCTAGGCTAGGCTAGTGTAAGGTAGAGTAGTGTAGGGTAGGTTAGGGGAGCTTAGGTTAGGTTAGGCTAGGTTAGGTTAGGCTAGGCTAGGTTAGGCTAGAGTAGGGTAGTCTAGGGTAGGCTACCCTAGGCTAGGCTAGAGTAGGCTAAGCTAGGGTAGGGTAGGGTAGGGGAAGGTAGGTTAGGCTAGGCTAGGCTAGGCTATCCTAGGCTAGGCTAGGATAGGATGGTCTAGTATGGGCTACGCTAGGGTGGGGTATGCTAGGCTCGGTTAGGTTAGGCTAGGTTGGGCTAGGCTAGGCTAGGTAAGGTTAGGCTAGGCTAGAATAGGTTAGGTTAGGTTGGGCAAGGTTGGGTGAGGCTAGGCTAGGTTAGGCTAAGTTAGATTAGGTTAAGCTAGGTTAGGTTAGGTTATGTTAGGTTATGCTAGGCTATGTTAGGCTAGGGTAGTGTATGGCTAGGGTTGGGTAGGGTAGGGTGGGGTAGGGTAGGTTACAGTAGGTTATGTTAGTTTACGCTAGGTTAGGCTAGGCAATGCTGGGCTAGGCTAGGCTAGGCGAGGTTAGGCTAAGCTAGGCTAGGCTACGCTAGGCTAGGCAAAGCTAGGTTAGCCAAGGTTACGCTAGGCTAGGCAAGGCTAGGATAGGCTAGTCTAGGCAAGGCTAGGTTAGTCGAGGCTAGGCTAGGCTAGGCGAGGTTAGGCTAGGCTAGGCCAGGCTAGGTTAGTCTAGGTTAGGTTAGGATAGGTTAGGTTAGGTTAGGCTAGGTTAGGCTAGGCTAGGTTAAGCTAGGTTAGGTTGGGTTAGGCTACATTATTTTAGGTAACGCTAGGTTAGTTTAGGTTAGGTTAGGTTAGGCTAGGCTATGTTAGGATAGGATAGGTTAGGCTAGGCTAGGTTAGGGTAGGGTAGGTTATGTTAGGGTTGTCTATGTTAGGTTATGCTATGGTTAGTTATGTTAGGCTACACTAGGTTAGGATAGGGTAGGTTACGTTAGGATAGGGTAGGCTATTTTAGGCTCGGTAACCTAGGCTAGGCTAGGTGTAATATCCCAAAACGGGAACTATGAGGAAGGCATGCTTGAAAAACACATTTTTCAGGAATGAGTACTATAGGATTTGAAACCAAGATGTGGATCCCTTAGATAAATGTATCTATGACCGAAATCCAAGATGAGGCTCCAAACAAATCACTCTAGGTGGGTTTATGCTAGGCTAGGCAAGGCTAGGCTAGGCTAGTCTAGGCAAGGCTAGGTTAGTCGAGGCTAGGCTAGGCTTCGCGAGGTTAGGTTAGGCTAAGATAGGCTAGGTTAGTCTAGGTTAGGCTAGGCTAGGTTAAGCTAGGTTAGGCTGGGTTAAGCTACATTAGTTTAGGTAAGGCTAGGTTAGGTTAGGTTAGGTTAGGTTAGGCTAGGCTATGTTAGGATAGGATAGGTTAGGCTAGGCTAGGTTAGGGTAGGGTAGGCTATGTTAGGGTTGTCTATGTTAGGTTATGCTATGGTTAGCTATGTTAGGCTACATTAGGTTAGGATAGGGTAGGTTACGTTAGGATAGGGTAGGCTATTTTAGTCTCGATAAGCTAGGCTAGGCTAGGTGTAATATCCCAAAACGGGAACTATGAGAAAGGCATGCTTGAAAAACGCATTTTTCACGAATGACTACTATAGGATTTGAAACCAAGATGTGGATCCCTTAGATAAATGTATCTATGACCGAAATCCAAGAGGAGGCTCCAAACAAATCACTCTAGGTGGGTTGAACAGATCTCCCACACCTAGTTGTCTTGAAAAAGTGCTCAATGAAGGGATTGCAGCTACGTATGAACAAGGGATAGAGTAACAATGTTATTTTTATGAGCCTGAATACATGAAGATGTAGGTAGCCAACAAATGTATAATATAGTAGCAAGAGAGTACAATTCCTTGAGAAAAGAGTCACTCAAGATTGGCAATACAAGCCTCAATAGATCATATACATGAAATGTGAAATATACTGCTACACTCATAATGCCCTAGGCTATGACTGCGCAGTTTATAGGAGACACTGCAACATGTTGAATGATAATACAAATATATAACAATATATGGCTCAATAAATGTGGGGGAGAAATCTCTCAACACCATAAAACAATAATACAACAATCCTTAGAAGGATTGGCTGAAATATATACAAAATGGAAAAACTGCAGAAATGCCGGAGTTGCTGTAGCAGTGGCAACTTGAGAACTGGAACTAGATGGAGATAGTTGAATATGATGCACAATATGAGTATATTTCCTCTAATGGATCTTCCAAGTGAAAATTTGATCCTATCACTGAAGATCTTACCTTCCAATCAACATTGCAGACCCCTTCTGCAAATGTACTCTGAAAATAACACACTCACTTAAGGAGATTGCATTGTAGGTGGAATAGAATGTGTTGGCCAAATGCCAAGATCTGCAATATGCTATGAATCCTCCCTTACTGATCTCCCAAAGGAAATAAGTCTCTCTCCTCTGAAGAACAAGCCAAGAAATGGTATTGTGCAACCTCCACTGCAACACCTTGCGACACAACATTATAATTGAGCAGAAATAACACTGTAGTTGAAGGAGGTGGCTTGGCCTTGAGCTTGAATGTGGAGAAATGAAGTGTAATCCATCAAGAGGCCTCTCAAGAAGGAGAATGAATCCTAAAGAGGAATTTCTTGTGCTAAACAGCACTGCAACTCTACTAAACAACAAGAGACTGCGAATAGTCTAAGCAGACTAAGACATCACTAATCATAAGCATGAGTTATAATGGATGCCCTGCCCTCCTTTTAAACAAATGCAAGCTCCCTCTCCAAGGGTCCCACTCATTAGGGTTTCCTCCATCAAGGAAAATTCCCTCCTCTTTCACTGCGCTACCCCACAAGATGATCTCCGCCTCCTATCACTACGTTGTTTGAATTGGTCAAACTTGACCTTGTCTTTATGCAAATGTCCTCTTTCACACATGAGGGTGTGAAATCAAACTCCAATGCTGATCTCCTTTCATACGAAGAGGGATTGTATTCCTATTTCTGAATTGTATGGGCCTCCTTATCCATTTATTCATTTCTTAAGTGAAACCAACAAAAAATAATATTCCATTTAGCTGCATGCTAAAAGTGGAATATTACAGTCCTCCCCTCCAAAATGTTTCTTGTCCTCAAAAAACTACATAAGATAAAATCCTCCAAGGATCAAGATGTTGTATCATCAATATATCTCCAAGTTGTCCCTCCAACATATGCAAACTAGCTTTTGGTGAGCATCCTAAATAGCTATCATGTAAGAAATAAACATTCATGGAGGCAGAAATCGACTGTCTATGAGCCTTTTTTATGCATGAGATTTGACATGAACTAGGATTTACCATCCACATATGAACCTCCCATCCCAAAGAAATCATCCATACAAAGTGAGTTACCTCCCAACATGGCAACTCATTGAAATCTCCTTCCACCTTGAGCTCCAGAAATGAAGGTGGGCTGAAAATATACATATATGTAAGCATCATAGCCTACCCCACGTTTTCCTCCTCTCCACTTGTGATAAGTGTAGAGTGTGTTCTTATCTCGAGCTGCAATGGTATTTCCCTTAAGTGGCAAAATGAAGAAAAATCCTCCAAGGATCTCCCTTCCAACATTGGAGAAGAAGGTGGCCCCAAAAATTTCATCCATGACGAATAGGACATGGTCATCATAGATTATCCAAAAGGGAAGTATGCTGAAGGTTTTACATGATGATGCATGACACAAACAATTTCTCAAGAGGACACAACACAGTCTCATCCACTGTAACTTCAAAAAATAGCATGGAAAGTAATATACAAAAATCATCACATCTACTAATGAATAGTAAATGGTTGAATGTGTCAACAATACATGATCAAACACTTGCCCATGGTTATACAATGAATGGCTATCAAACTCATGGCCCACCCCAAAAGAAAAAAAATGTGTGGTTATGGTGGACATATCTCCTACCATGCTCCCATTAGAACTTGTAATGCAAAAAATGTGGGAATTCTCTCCCCTCTAGGACACATCGAACTCATGTGTCAATTCCCCAATCATGCTCTCAACAAGAATAGAAACAATATCAGCAAATGAAGTCATGCTCAATACAATAATGAAGGAGATACTGATGGCTTCATGTGGTGCTTGAAGATACCAATAGCCTCCTAAGCATGTACAACAGAGTCTTACAAACTTTTGCTTCAGAAATTTATATGGAAAAATGTTTCTTGATACATGGTCAATCATGCATGTCATCATATAGTAAATGGTTGGGTGAAAAAAATAAGCATACATGTAATGATAAAACATTTTCCCAAGGCCACATAAAATATGGATGCCTCTATCATATAGTTTGGCCCAATTTTGATCATGGATCAATATGAAAAACTTGCCCTCTTGTGGAGAAATGCACTGCATAGTAATGGTAAGAGCATGAAATTATTGTGTTAGCCAATCAATAAGTGCAAAAAAAAAAAATATTTACCATATGCTAGAAGCAAGATGACACATGGATCCATAAATGAGTCCTCCATAGTGGTTTGGTATGCATCCATGAAGAGGAATGAACTATGTGCTGCATGAAGATCCTCCTTCTCATGCTTGGAAGCCCAAGTCAAGAAGAACATATCACCGTAATAGATGTCTCCATCCACTACCCTATCATCCTTACCCGCTCCTTGTCCACCAAGTGCATTCGATGTGAAGTGATCCTGGGGACACTCCATCCACATACCCTAAGAGAGAGTCTATGCCAAGTGATGGCCATATACTCCTGCTGCCCGACATCATATATTTGCAAGTGGCTTACCAGCCTTTTGCTTCTCATCCACATCCACTCATTCACTTGTGAATATCTCCTTCCATTCTTTCCCTTGGTAATCCTCCCATGGGGGCTACCATCCTCCCAAACCAAATCTCTCTGCTTTTATTTCATGGAAGTTTGAAATGCAGCTCTTTGGAGACCTCCTAGAGAAGATCTCTCACTCATGACTATGTTGAATCCAGAAGGATCAAAATGTGATGAAGATAAAATCTCCTCTCCACCATTGTTTGGCAGCGTTTTTAATCTCTCCTATGATGTAGTGGCTATCTCATACTCCAACTTAAGGATGGTTGCATAGTTTTTCATAGGAGTGTCATGGTTTGTTTCATCCTCCAAAAGTTCACGCTCCAACCTCAAGGGTTGTGTGCAACTTAACAAAGGTGCATGAGGATGATGGTTCACCTCTTTCTTGAACCATTCAACTTTTCACAGCGCAGTGCAATCCTGCTGCTTTAGATTAGCAGTGTGATTTGAGCCTTGGTCATGTAAAAGAAAATTTCGAAAACTTTCAAAAGGATTTGTTGAAATAATAGATAGTAGAAATTTTTTCATACCTTGATGAGATTTGGGAATCTCTTGTAGGGTTGCAAGAGTTCCATCCTCAAATGTGTTGGCTGCCCCAACTACTGATGTATGTGGCTTCTCCTCCATGAGTGTGGTACTGTTAGTACAAGAATCCTCGAGTGGTGGTGAGGGCTCCTCCTTTTCGGTTCTTCTATTGTCAAACTTCTTGATTAGATTTTGAGAAAACTCAGCAATAGTAGACACCCTTGCATGGCTCAAATGGATTAACCACCAAATGTGGGATTTACCTTCTAGATGCAGCACTGAGATCTCAACAACCTCTTTCTCCACTACAAGATGTAGTAGGAAAAATGCTTCCAGCTTCCTCACCGAAGCTCTTGTTGTAGATGACCCTTCAAATGTAGACAATAAAAATTTATTGCCTTTGATTTCTCTTTTGTTGCATGGTCTCTTTTCTTCCTTCAACTTGATGAATTGTGGGAAAGTTAGAGTCTCCTGGAAGGCTCTAGGTTGAGATTTTTACTCAACAAGGTAATCACTCAGAATTTGATGATCCAGGTGTCCTTCATGCTTGACTCCTTCTTCTTGAGAATAGGAAGTGTATGGTCCTTCCTCTTCTTTTTGCTCCTCCCCTTTGGAGAGGCTCTTCTTAGTTCTGAAAAATGATGAGAGTAATCTCATATTTTTCATCATTATGATCCTCTTATATCTTCTGTGAAACTCACAGGCTGAGCCAAGAAAGCTGCTCTGATACCACTGTAATATCCCAAAACGGGAAATGTCAGCAAGGCATGCTTGAAAAACGCATTTTTCAGGAATGGATGCTACAGGATTTGAAACCAAGAAATGGATCCCTTAGATCAATGTATCTAAGACCGAAATCCAAGAGGAGGCTCCAAACAAATCACTCTAGGTGGGCTAAACAGATCTCCCACACCTAGTTGTCTTGAAAAAGTGCCCAATGAAGGGATTGCAGCTATGTATGAACAAGGGATAGAGTAACAACGTTATTTTTATGAGCCTGAATACATGAAGATGTAGATAGACAAGAAATGTATAATATAGAATCAAGAGATTACAATTCCTTGACGAAATAGCTACTAAATATTTGAAATACAAGCCTCAATAGATCATGTACATGAAATGTGAAATATAATGCTACACTCAGAATGTCATAGGCTATGACTGTGCAGTTTATCGAAGACATTGTAACATGCTGAATGATAATGAAAATATATAACAATATATGGGTCAAGAAATGTGGGGGAGCAAGCTCTCAACCCCAGAAAACAATAATACAACAATCTTTAGAAGGATTGGCTGAAATATACAAAAAATGGAAAAATTGTTGAAATGTCAGAGCTGCAGTAGCAGCTGCAACTCGATAACTAGAATTGGATGGAGATAGCTGAAGATGATGCATAATATGAATTTAACTCCTACAATGGATCTTCCAAGTGAAATGTTGATCCTATCACTAAAGATATTACCCTCCAATCAACACTGCAGACCCCCTCTCCAAATGTACTCTAAAAATAACGCAGTCACTGAAGGATACTGCACTCTAGGTGGAATAGAATGTGTTGGCCAAATGCCAAGATCTGCAATATGCTATGAATCCTACCTTATTGATCTCCCAGAGGAAAGAAGGCTCTCTCTTCTAAAGAACAAGCCAAGAAATGGTGTTGTGGAACATCCACTGCAACACCCTGCAACACAACATTATACTTGAACAGAAATAATGCTATAGCTCAAGGAAGTGGCTTGGCCTTGAGTCTGAATGTGGAGAAATGAATTGCAATCTCTCAAGAGGTTTCTCAATAAGGAGAAGGAATCCTAAATAGGAATTCCTTGTGCTAAATAACACTGCAACTCTGCTAAAGAGCAAGAGACTACAAATAGTCTAATTAGACGAAGAAATCACTAATCATAACCATGAGTTATAATGGTTGCCTTGCCCTCCTTTTAAACAAATGCAAGCAACCTCTCCATGGGTCCCACTCATTAGAGTTTCCTCCATCAAGGAAACTTCCCACCTCTTTCACTATGATATCCCACAAGATGATCTCCACCTCCTATCACTACGTTGTTTGACTTGGTCAAGCTTGACCTTGTCTTTATGCAAATGTCCTCTTTCACATATGAGGGTGTGAAATCCAACTCCACTGTTGATCCCCTTTCATACTAAGAGGGATTTTATTCTTATTTCTAAATTTTGTGGGGCTCCTTACCCATTTATTCATTTCCTAAGTGCAAACAACAAAAATTAATATTCCATTTAGCTGCATGCTAAAATTGGAATATTACACTAGGCTAGGCTAGGTTAATCTAGGCTAGGTTATGGTAGGCTATGTTAGGGAGAGCAAGGTTAAGAAAGCTTAAGCGAGGTTAGTCAAGGCTGGCCTAGGCTTGGCTAGGCTAGGTTAGGCCACGCTAGGCTTGAGTAGGCTACGTTAGGTAAGGCTAGAGTAGGCTATGCTAGGTTAGGTTAAGCTAGTCTATGATAGGTTATGTTAGGCTAGGCTTGGATAGGTTACGGTATGTTAGGTTGGGTTAGGTTAAGGTAGGGTAGGCTAGGTTAAGGTAGGCTAGGCTAGGGTAGGCTAGGCATGGCTAAGTTAGGCTAGGTTAGGCTAGGATAGGTTAAGCTAGGATAGGTTAGGATGAGTTATGCTAGGTTGGGTTAAGCTAATTTGGGTTAGGTTAGGATATGATTGATTAGGTTAGGGTAGTTTAGGCTATGATAAGATAGGCTAGTTTAGGCTAGGATAAGATCTGCTAGGTTAGTCTAGGTTAGGCTAGGTTAGGTTATGTTAGGTTAGGTTAGGCTAGGCTAGGCTAGGCTAGGTTAGGCTAGGTTAGATTAGGATAGGTTAGGCCAGGTTAGATTAGGTTCGGCTAGGTTATATTAGGTTATGCTAGGTTAGGTAAGGTTAGGATAAGCTAAGTTAGGCTAGGCTAGGCTAGGTTGGGCTAGGTTACGTTAGGTTAGGCTAGGCAACGTTACGCGAGGTTAGGTTAGGCTAGGTGAGGCTAGGCTAGGATAGGTTAGGTTAGGTTAGGTTCGGCTAGGCTAGCCTATGTTAGGTTAGGTTAGGTTAGGTTGGGTTCGGTTAGGTTACACTAGGCTAGGTTATGTTAGGCTAGGCTAGGTTAGGCTAGGTTAGGTTAGGCAAGGTTAGGTTAGGTCAAGTTAGGATAGGCTATATTATGATATGTTAGGCTAGGTTAGGATAGGCTCGGTTCAGCGAGGATAGGCTAGGTTAGGTTAGTCTAGGGTAGGCTAGGCTAGGATAGGCTAGGTTACTCTAGGCTAGGTTACGCTAGGCTAGGTTAGGCTAGGTTAGGTTAGGCGAGGTTACGCTAGCTTAGATTAGGTTAGGCTAGGCTAGGCTAGGCTAGTGTAGGCTAATGTAGGCTATGTTAGGCTAGGTT
The DNA here is from genome assembly GCA_034641835.2 of Pinus albicaulis. Taxonomy (NCBI): domain Eukaryota; kingdom Viridiplantae; phylum Streptophyta; class Pinopsida; order Pinales; family Pinaceae; genus Pinus; species Pinus albicaulis. The sequence goes on from CM076584.1 coordinate 1,256,627,096, forward strand.
AAGATAGGTTAGGTTATGTTAGGCAAGGTTAGGCTAAGCTAGTTTAGGCTAGGCTAGGCTAGGCTAGGCTAGGTTATGCTAGGCTAGGTTAAGCTAGGATAGGTTAGGCTAGGTTAGGCTAAGTTAGCCTAGGCTAGGTTAGGTTAGGTTAGGTTAGGCTATGCTAGACTAGGTTAGGCTAGGTTAGGTTAGGTTAGGTTAGGTTAGGCTAGGCTAGGTTACATTAGGATAGGTTTGTCTAGGTTAGGCTAAGCTAGGTTAGGTTAGGCGAGGCTAGGCTAGGATAGTGTAAGATAGTGTAGGCTATGTTAGGATAGGTTAGGTTAGGATATTTTAGGCTAGGTTAGGCTAGTTTATTCTAGGTTATGCTAAGCTAGGTTAAGCTAGGATAGATAGGCATGGCTAGGTTAGGGTAGGCTCGGCTAGGTTAGGCTTGGTTAGGTTAGGTTAGGCTAGGTTAGGGTAGGCTATGCATGGTTGGTCATGGTTAGGCTAGGTTAGGCTATATTATGATAGTCTTGGATAGGTTAGGCTAGGCTAGGCTAGGCTAGGAGATGCTAGGTTAGGTCAGGCTAGGCTAGGCTAGGGTAGGAGAAGTTAGGCTAGGTTAGGCTAGGCTAGGTTTGGCTAAGTTAGGCAAGGCTAGGTTAAGTTAGGCTAGTGTAGGTTAGGCTAGGCTAGGATAAGGAAGGTTAGGTTAGGCAGGATTAGGCTAGGTTAGGCTAGGCTAGGTTAGGTTAGGTTAAGTTGGGTTTTCATTAGGTTAGGTTAGCTTAGGCTATGTTAGGCAAAGCTAGGTTAAGAAAGCTTAGGATATGTTTGGCAAGGCTAGGCTAGGCTTGGCCAGGGTAGGTTAGGCCAAGCTAGGCTAGAGTAGGCTAGGTTAGGTTATGTTAGACATGGCTAGGTTAATCTAGGCTAGGATATGATAGGTTAGGCTAGGTTAGGTTTTTATAGGTTAGGGTAGGTTAGGCATGGCTAGGCATGGCTAGGTTAGGCTAGGATAGGATAGGTTATGCTAGGCTTGGTTAGGGTAAGGTAGGGTAGGCTAGGCATGGCTTGGTTAGGCTAGGCAAGGGTAGGCTATCGGTTAGGCTAGTCTCGGGTAGGTTAAGTTAGGATATGCTAGATTAGGATAGGTTATGTTACGGTAGGTTAGGCTAGGTTAGGTTAAAACAAGTTATGTTAATTTCTATGAGTTATGTTAAAATGGCTGACTTATATGAGGAATTTGCATGGAATTAAATAGAGTAAATTATTATGGCTATAATTGCATATTCCTGTGTTTATAATGATTATATTCCTATGTTATATTTTCTAAGTTATATTTTGAGTTTGAGAGAATTCTAACTTAGGCTTTGGAAAGAGAATATAAATAACTAGATTCTTAGAGTATCTAATATAAAAAGGAGTAAGGTTAACCCTCAATATTAAATGCATACATAGAAAGTACAAATTAAAACTAAAATAAATAAGGTAAAACTTCCACTTAAGAGTGAGTTGGAAAAAAATTAAGTGGAACTATTGAGAGTTCCTATAAATGAATATGGGCAATGATTTTAGATACGGAAACATGGAATATATTTAATATTCTTGTATAACATTTATATTAAGGTTTTTTGTGAGTATGGTTAAATATCTTGATTAGGAGTGGAAAAAGTATACTAAATTTGTTATACTAACAAAATCCTTATCTTAGTAAATTATACTAGAGTAGATACTTTAACTTAGTTTTAATAGAATAAATAGTAGGTTAAAGTATGGATACATAATCATAATTAGCATATATATGCATGAATTTTTATACAAACACTTAAATATTAAATTTCATGAAGAATCCCTATCAGAGGTAAAGGGACTAGTACAAAGGAGTAGAGACCATGAAGCAACCAAGGAAAGATTTGTATTTAAACAATATAAGAAATGTCATATTAACATGTGTATTTGAAATTTCAGAAAATTATTTTCTTACTGCAATTACTTTAAATTACATAGGTAAATTATGTGGATTATAATGGAAAAAAAAAACCTAACTAATACTCACAATGAAGGAATATAACTTTAGGATAGGAAAAATACTCTTAGAAAAGTTAATGCCTAGCCAATACAAATTTAAGATGACACATGCCTTTACCTTCTATTAAATATTGAACAATAGATTTATATTTTGTAGAAAATAAATTGAAAGAAAAGAACCCATGTTGGGTGTAGCCTTCCTATTTTTTTTTATAGATAAATTGTTGGTCAATTACATATAATGAATACAATTATATATGAACAACGTGATTGTATTTATTAGAACAAATGATGATTTACTTTAATAGAGAATGAACCCAAAGTATATATTCTCAAGATTGAATGTGGTGCATCCATTTCTATTACCTTGTAAATTTCAACAACAAATAAATGTTAGCATAATATCTTAAAGAAAGAGGGTAAGTGAAGAAAGAGGGTAATTATTTTTTAGGAGTGAATAACTCTATATCAAATTAATGAATGTTGCAACAAAATTATAATTAATAATACTTTAAATAACCATTTCAAAAGAGAGAATAAAAATAATTGAAGAATTAGGGTTTAATAATTAAAAACCATGAAGAGAGTGTAACTATTTTCTGCCAAGAATATAAGAATTAGGTGATCTACATTGATAATTAAGAAAATATTTTAAGCCTCAAAAGGCATGGTCATTACTATAATAAAAAAAAAAAAAATAACATTTAGGGTTTCAAGGATAAAAACCCTAGGTAGAAATGCGAAATCAACCTTGTAGTGACAATTGGTTGAATGCAAAGTTAAAGCCAGAATAGAAATTACCAAGGATACCATGGAGGAGTAAACAAGCAACTAGTAAGTCAAAGTGAGGTTGAATTCATAGAGAATTAAGGGAAACAAGTATTGATAGAGGAAATTGACCTTGAATCGTTGTATAAGAAGAAAATAATTCGGTAGTGGATCACATTAAGGAAGACTTGAGATTGCTCTAATTAAAAGCCCCTTCATTTCTACATTTTCTAATGGATAAAAATACACAAGTCAGAAAACCAAATATGAGAATGAGGTGAGTTGAAGTAACAAGAACAAGAACAATGGAATTCAAGTGAAGAATGTTAGCTCTATTACAAATAGATCCATAAGCATTCCCTTCTCATGTAAATATGTCAAATAATGGAGAAAGTGAGAATAATAGCTCTGGAATAGGTATAAAATAATAAATATAATATTCAAAATATTTATAAAATAATAAAATAATAAGCATTGTACTCAAAATTTTACAAATGAACCTATGAAATAATTAGGTATCTTTGTCTTTAAAACAAATTGAAGGGTTGAAAAATACTTAATTCAATTCTATTTTAGGTATCTTCGTCTTTGAAATTGGGTCAAATGGGAGAAGAAAATACCTAGAATTCCATTAGTACGTCCAAATAATTCCATTTTATTTATAAATTATTTTTTAGGAGTCTCTTAATAACCATAACATCAAAGCATAAGTATTGGTATTGGATGATTAGCTTTATAGTTTTTTTTTTTATGTTTTTTCAATTATGGTTTGAGGATTTTGATTTTATAAATTATATAATATTTATTTCTTTCCAAATAAAAATATTTAGAGTATTTATAGATTAATAAAATAATATTTAGAATATTTATAGATTAATAAAATAATAGACATTATGGTGGAAATTTTACAAAGGAATCTATGAAATAATTAGGTAATTTTTTCTGTCAAATAAATTGAGCACCTATGTAACACCCCCAAGTTCTATGCCTTTCAAATGAGACATTTGAACATAAATCCAAAGGGGAGTGGACCCCAGTGGATGATTATTGTGTGGATGTGGTTAATTTTGTAATTATGAAAAAAAAAAAAAAAATATATTATGTATGCACCATGACCAAAAAGAGAATTGAGATCACTTGCCAAAAATCCATGAGAATGGATAAGGCAACAAATCCCCAAAAAGCTTTCAAAAATCCTTGAAAGAAATTTATTTAGATTTAAGGAGAAATCTAAATTTCCCCAATGAAGAGGAGTAGTTGGGAAGAGGTGAGAAAAGCTGGAAAAGCTGAGGAAAAGCTTAAAGCAGCTTTAAGAAACCCCAAGAGGGGAAGCCTAGGCTAAACAGGAAAGAAAGCATCCTGCTATTCTGGACGCAGAATTAGAAACATGTTTTGGGTTATGAGCTTAAATAAGCTGATCCTAGACAGATTAGTGGTTGATCTGGGCTGGGAGGTGATCTCTGCTTGGGGGTGAATCCTGGGAGATAAAGAGGATTCTAAGGTTGGGAGGACTGGTCATGGTAAAGGGTGCATGCATACATTTGGAGATATCTGTAAGTCTGTGTTAAATGTATCCCTGTTTTATGAAATTGTGCTGTCATATTCCTTTATGAAATTTGTAAATTTTTTATGTTATATTCCTTTATGCAAATTATGAAATTTCAAAGTTATAGTGCATTATGGAATGTAGGAATTGTATGTTAAGTTGCAGTATGCCCTGTTAGATGGATTAATGGTTCAGTAAATTATGTAATTGCAAATATAGCTATTGACAGTAGAGAGAAGTGGTTGGGTGTACAGATGAGTACATGGTAATAATGAGGGTTGAGATGATAGATCAATTGAGTAGCCAATATAAGAACTATGTAAAGATATAGATGGCTATCTTTTAAAGGAGAATTTAATTTCTGTGTGTATAAACAGAAGATGTTAATTTAGGAAGAGTAATCATGAGGTATAATGGACATTATTAATCCCATTTAAAAAAGTTAAAAAGGGGGTTTGGGAGACGTGACAAATGGTATCGGAGCCCAAAGTTAAAAAATTGGGCAAGATATGTGCTCACACACCCCAGTAGCACTGAAAATATATACATATTTTGGTAGCACTGAAAATATATACATATTGTGGTAGCACTGAAAATATATACAGTTGCAGCTAGATAGAAAGTAAGATACCAGTTTTAAATTACAACCATGGAAATTCTCCCTCTTATAACTTTTATAGACTGCATGTATGAGCATTCTAATGATTTTAATATTATTCAAAATAAGAAAAGTAACTAATATTCTAGATGAGCATACTATCAATTATATGGGTGTGGATTCCATGTCTAAACTATATATTACTTAGTGACAAAACTGTAGCATAGAAATTAATTATCATGGTAAAGGAGTGAGTGGATAATTAAGATTCTCTAGCCAAGCATGATGGACTACATAAAGGTATATTTCACAAAGAAAAATAGAGACTTTGAGTAAGAACTCTAGATTGTATGTTGTATGCTCATTGCACCATCAAAAAAAAAATATATATATATATAATAGATCTATTTTTATTTTAGGTTTGGAAATCCATTTCCACACCCAATGATCTCCTGTAGAGCTAGACACCCTCATATAAGTGCATTCGAATCCTTATATAATCCTAATATCAAAAATATATATGAAGGTGAAGTAGTGTTAAAACAATTGAATGCTCATTTTACTTCTATACGTACTTTTAAACTATGATGTATAAGAAAAATCCAAAACGAACCCGTAACCCCAATATAAGGGCACGATAATGATAGGGGGTTGCAATTAAAATATCTCTACTATTAAATCTACTTAACTCTAGCGCTTACGAGCCTTACGTTACAGCAAGTAAATGAAAATAAAACGACATCTCACCGGGTGTAATGAGTGTCGGAACATTAGTTAGTCAACAGAAAAATAAATTTTTTCGACTACATGGAATTAATTTAAATCAATAGCATTCGAAAACCCTAAACTCTAATAAGCGCAGAGGTAAACCAGTTCGTGCCATAATACTTAAGTAGTATCACAATTCTACAAATAAGTCCGAAGATGAACGATTGGTAACTCAACCCCTGCGCAGAGGAACAGTAACCGTGTTAAGAACAACCGTGTTACGAGGGGTCCCCAAATGTGTAACCAGGGGGCAACCGCGGAAAGAGAGACGAACGTAGTGCTGCATATTGAAACTCTATAGGCATTGCAACTTTAACTCATTTAACCTAGTAGAAGTTTTGAAACTATGGTGAAAATTTTCTAATAAAACTGTATGAGGATATGTAGTTCCCTCTCCAAGAAAGAATAAAAGCCGCGCGATAAAATTTCACCCTACACATACTATATCATAAACTTATTGTTAAAAAGTAGGTGTAAATATAGAAATAAAGTGGAAACTATGTGTAGATATGGAAATAAAGTGGAAAACGATTGTTAAAGAGCATTATTGGCGAATACGACATAGGTAGATATACTATACTACCTTGCAAAGTATAACGCATCTTCATTTAAACATAATCAAACACCTATATAAGTCTAACACCAAACGTGTAGCTATCAAAGGGAATTAGCATTAAAACAAGTGGAGGCGCATTTGATCTTTATACCCACTCTTAAACTATGGTATATATACAAGAAATCAAACAGCGGAGTCACAATGACAATAATGGTTTGAAAATAAAAGCACCAATAAACAACCTTGACGGCGCCGAGAGATGGACGAATCTTTCGATCGACCTTATGTTTTATATGAGTATATAACTAGCATTGTGCACATTAGCGTGAAAAAATAATGCCGAAGGTACCATTGGCATGATCTCTGCATAAGTTGATGGCAGAAGCGAACCAGATTCGTGACAAATCTGGTGAGGCGGTCAGCTTGTTTGCAACCTGTGAAGTCGACGGCCAATCTGGTGAGGCGGAAAATCTGGTACATCAGCTTGTTGGTATTAAGCATAATCTGAAGTGACAAATGGTATTAAGCATACAACCTTTATAGCCTGCATATATTACCATCCTAACAATTATAATGGTGCTAGAAAAGAAAAAATGTATTCTATGACATGTTAATATGTCATAGCTTGAAAAGAAAGTCTATTTCCTAGAAAAGTATACCCTGCATAGTAAGTGTAGGGCATATTCTGATTTTAAATCTATCTAAAACTCCTGATTAAGCATTTTTAGTCACCAACTAAAGCTATAAAGGAATTATATGACATAATAACTATCGACTCATATAGATAGGCATGAAAAAAAGGGGAGTTAATACGCCGAAGATATACCTATATGTACATAGGCCTCGAATGGCCACAAATCGGTGCACAGTTAAAACTCGATTTTGACCTATTTTCAAACATATACTTCTATGTGCCGCTATGCGGTCCAAAAACAATAAAATCAAAACCGTTATAAATTTTACCATGCTTGTTAACAGCGGCTATATAGGGTCATATACCAGTACGTATAATGGAAATTAAATGATGTAAGAGTAGTGCCGATGTTCCAGATAATGAAAAACGCTGTTAGGAAATAGATATATATATATAGATTCATCCAGATCGTAGCATAATAACCTACGGCATGAACTGGCAACCAGATAGAAAAACTATGCGCGCGCCGTGGTATAGTGGTTGGAGTAAACCCTGTTCAGGATAATAAATAAAACAGCAGATTATATATATATCAATCAAAAACCCTGACGCATTGATACCGTAGGGTTAAACATAAATGAAACTGATAAATAAACATTTATATGAGGAATCACAATTAAACCATCCGGCGTCGAGAGATCGAACTTAATCTTTCGACTCTCGTTTCACTATATGCTTCTATATTAGTAAGAGAAGTAACGGTGAGCGATTATGGAGTTTCTTTAAATCTCGGGCGGGTCGAAAGTAGAAAGATATACATTAAAATCAACCCCGTATCAGTCGATAGCAGAAAGTCGACTGGGGTCGATTTATCTGAACCATCGCCCCAAATTTGCTGAGGCTCCACAGAGGGATGAGAACAGATTTTTCTTCCCCTGTAGAGGGTCAAACAGGGTCCGTTACAGGATATAAAAGCTACTGAGATGGTAGGTTGCAGGAAGCATACGAATGAGACCGAGAACAGAGAGTGATCCGAGCACGGCCGATAGATGCCGACTAACACTCCGTCTCGGATAACCTCGTATGCTACAGCCTCTGCGCACTCGACCTGGAAAAAGAAAACCAATAATAAAACAATAAGCACCGTGGGGGAAATAGGGAATTCACATACGAAACGAATACCCTAAACGACTGTTTAAGCGCTGCAGCAAAACCACGAAGGGGAAGGAATGAATATAACGTATCAAGAATATTGTATTTAGTCATAATCACCTGAGACGAGGTCCTGTACTGGAGATAGCGAAATCTCCTTGCACCAGCAACTGTCATAATGGAATCGAGGCGTTCCCAGGCCTGGAGCCACTGGAATGGTCTCTTCAAGTCCATTTGTCGAGTCTGCAAGGACAAGGGATGGTGTACCCTGCCTCGGGCTAAACTTCTCGCCCCAATGCTTAGTGCAACACCTGTAACAAAATCCGAATAGTGTGATCCGCATAAGTTCCGCGTAGAAACCAGAGGCGTACACAAAAATATAAACTATACATCTAATGTATTTTACCAAGGAGCCCGCGACGCGTCGATCAGAGATGATATCCTGGCACGGTCCGGGGAATTGGGCAGAGTGGCGCGTCGACGAGCATTCTGCCACGATCTAGACCTAGGTAACCTAAGCCAAGCTGTGACAGATCTGGTATCTGATGAGACAGAACGCCAGCTGTGTTAGTCTCGTGATGACAATAATAATATTTAATCGTGCCACCATGTCTCCATAAGGCGTTAATACCACTGCTTTCAGTAAAATTCTGTCAAAATTATTCTAGGAAAATTGTTGTTTATGCCGTGGCGAAATTTCACGACAACCTTTGAATTTTCCTCAACCCTGAAGAGCGGACGGCTTGCCGGCATCAACTAAACATATGTCTTTATATTAACGCGTATTAAAATTTTACATTGAAACCGAGGTTGTAGAGAAAATCGAATTACCAATCAGGATAGAATAATGCTTGTTTAGGCGTGCAAGTCAAATTGAACATGAATTAAAAGGATAGGTGATGGTACTCAAAAAAAAAAAAAAAAACCGTGAGCTGATTGGATAAAGAACATTGCAAGTGTTAACGTTCACACATTATGTATATAATTAAAGGTCGAAATGTGATAGGAATACCTAGTATTATATACATAAGGTTATATTAACAATACTCCCTCGAGATATATATAGATATATAGGTATGCTGACACATATACATAGGTAGGAAGTATAGTGGGTAAATCGATATATGAGGAAAGGTAAAGAGCGTTAATATAGGATTGTACATGTTTATAGGGATATATTATAAGAAGAAGAAAAAGGAAAAAAAAAATCATCTCTTCTTATTGTAAAAGGATATAGTTATATGTATATATATATTTATATATATTTGTGATGTGCTCAAGATATATATATATAGAGGCTAGGTGTATATATATATATACATATATGGAAAGTAGGATAAGATAAGGGAACTAGGTAGGGGTGATTTAAGAATATTCCATACTGGGATAAACCTTAATGTATTAATGGGTGTAATTGACCAATAATTGATTTGATGTTCATTATATTATAGAAATACGGGCGAATTTTATGTATGTAGGTAAGGGTTCATTTATCTATGCAGTGTGTGGTTACATATATGACTCCTATTTATATACGCAACAAATAGTAGTCATTCGCACGGCATCACATTTTAACATAAAATGTAGAGGGGATAAAGTATATCCTAATTATGTAAGCGAGAGCATTACGCTGATATATAGATATGCTTACTATATAGGTAGTTGCATTGAAATCGATATAGAGCGCGCCTATATATATATAAATCGATATATGTGACCTTTATACAAATAGAGATATATAAATGTTACGCATAAAGTATGCCTTTTTTTTTTAGACAAAGGCTACTCTTGGGGTAGGCCATCTTAATGTAATTTGTCAATTAATTAACAATCATCCATGGACTTCATACTTACATATGTACGTATGTGTTATAAGGATTTAGAGGTGTATGTATTATAATGATATATTTATGTGGGATATGTGAATATATGTACACAGTACATATGGTTACCGCCTAGAAAGGAATTGAACTTATGGATGTTAAGCGCGGCATACAAACGTCTAAGATGTAGAATAAAAGTTGTACTTTATAATTGTTATGGGAGAATAGTATATATCGATGCATGTAGATATATATAAATATATACACCTTAATATATAGGAGGAGGTGGTATAAAGCGCACTTTAAAAGTGTTAGTAGTCCAATGGTATAGGCCTACATATATATGAATAATTATATGTATATGTGCATAGATAAAACCATGACATATACGTGGAAGTTAAGAAAGAGGCATTTTAGACTTCTATGGGTATGAGATTGGATATATATACCTATATAGAAATATATATATATATATATATATATATATATATGCATAGGATTGGTAAAGTGGCACTTTACTTTGATTCCACTTTAGTGAATTCAATAAGTGCATGGGGGAAACTTTGAGAATGAAAATCTATCCTATAGAAATTAACAAAAATTGGAAAAGTTGCTAGTAGAAGATCAATAAGAGAGATTATTTTAAATTTGGTATATATATGGTAACACTTTCAAAAAAGGCTTGAACTTATATATGAATATATATAAATATAGGGATATATATATATATTCATATGTTCATCAAATTAATATTGCTAAGGCTATATATATATCATACATATATCATGGTTACTTATACAATAAGGGTTGGAAATATATATGATATATACAAACCTAGTGGATATATATATACATGCTCATGAGAGGTATATTGCCCAATGTTTGAGATGCAAGTAGTATATGAGTAAGTGGAAATTGTATCCTATAAATAAGGCCTGTACACTGCTATAAAAGAAAAGAAGATTGAAGTACAAGTTTTAATTACAATTGAATGGTTGATTTAGAAATTGTGGAACCATTACATTGAGTTAGGCATGAATGAATAAAGGGATAAATTGAAAATTTCCTGATGACTTACTTAAGGAAGAATATTCTTGTAATAGTGGAAGAATGACTTCCTAATTATTTATTTATAATAATTTATATTCTTTCATGGAAATAAAGTATATTTCCAAATTGGTATATTTATGGGTTCCTTTTGTTAGAAAGCATGAAAAATTTATGGGTTGCTTTTGTTAGAAAAAAAATAGAATGCTTTTATGCAATAGAAAAGAAGGAATTCTTTTATGACCCAGGAAAAAGTTGAAATACTTTTATGATTTATGAAATCTTTCCCATTTTAAGCTGATGAGTCTGTGAAAAAGGGGAAACTGTGTCAAATTCATTTTTGGCATTAACAAGTATTGATATTGTAAATGTGATGAAATATAGAAATTACATTTAACACTAGAAAAGGAAACATGAATTCTCACTATAAAATTTTTTGGTGCAAATTTTATTAAAGTTAAATTTCTTGAGTCTTAAATTCAAAGACAGAGAAATGATGTGAAATCATACAGCTACAACCAAGAAAAAAGGATGAGCTGTATTTTGGACTTGGGTGGGGAAAACCCATCAGTTCCAAAATTGTTCACTTAAGTTTTGAACTAGTGGATACCAGTTCATGTGAGAGGTAAGCATGGAATGGTAGAGATTATTAATGAATCTAGTTGATTTCTAATTAAATTAAGGAATTAACAAAAGAAACAATGAAAAGATACTAGAAGTACAACTATAAAATGGGCAAGGGTAAGCATAACCATGCATATGATCCAATTGTTTTATCTCATTTATGTGTACTAATGAAAAAAGTTGAGAAATTGTTTAGACAAGTGTGTAACAGGCAATTGGGCACTCTGGAAACGAAGAGGAAAAAGGTGAAGATAAAGCACCTAGAAAATCCAGAAGAGCTGGGTTGAACCAAGTTGCGTGAGGAAAGAATCTCACTGAAAAACCAGAAAGGATAAGTAGTGTACTAAAAGTGCACTAAACTATTATGAATCTGAACGGTTTGATTAATAACTAAATGTCTTAAGTTATTGAAATGCAGAATGTTGTTGTGAATTATCAATTATATGTACCTGATATTACTTACATTGGTATGGATTGTGGACAGAGAAACCAGAATGACGGATCTTCCATACAGACTTCTTGCAAAGAAGTAGGAAGAAAACCAACTGCCTAAGGCATCAGTAAATATAGTGGGGGTAGGAGAGTACTCTGCTGGAAACTAATGGCTTATACATTAGCCCTACCATTGCTTATTAAATTTCCTGATATATTTCATGTCTCCTTGTTGGGAAGGAAACGTTATAATACATGATGCTTCTCACATGAGTGATTTAAATTGTGGTCCAGGTGGAACCAGAAGAGGAATTTCCTTCCAGAGTCGCTTCAAGGATGAAAGCGAGAAGAAATGGAATGGCGGAAGTGAATAGTAGCTCGGGTAAAGGTGCAGTGGAGCACTTTACTGCTAAAAACGCCACATGGCACAGAGAAGCTCAAATGATGGAAAATCATTCATAATTATGTTCAAAATCAACTAGTAGATAGTTGTCAACACCGAGGACGGTGTTTATTTTTCAGAGGGGGAATATGTAACACCCCCAAGTTCTATGCTTTTCAAATGAGACATTTGAACATAAATCCAAAGGGGAGTGGACCCCAGTGGATGATTATTGTGTGGATGTGGTTAATTTTGTAATTATGAAAAAATAAATAAAATATTATGTATGCACCATGACCAAAAAGAGAATTGAGATCACTTGCCAAAAATCCATGAGGATGGATAAGGCAACAAATCCCCAAAAAGCTTTCAAAAATCCTTGAAAGAAATTTATTTAGATTTAAGGAGAAATCTAAATTTCCCCAATGAAGAGGAGAAGTTGGGAAGAGGTGAGAAAAGCTGGAAAAGCTGAGGAAAAGCTTAAAGCAGCTTTAAGGAACCCCAAGAAGGGAAGCCTAGGCTAAACAGGAAAGAAAGCATCCTGCTATTCTGGACGCAGAATTAGAAACATGCTTTGGGGTATGAGCTTAAATAAGATGATCCTAGACAGATTAGTGGTTGATCTGGGCTGGGAGGTGATCTCTGCTCGGGGGTGAATCCTGGGAGATAACGAGGATTCTAAGGTTGGGAGGATTGGTCATGGTAAAGGGTGCATGCATACATTTGGAGATATCTGTAAGTCTGTGTTAAATGTATCCCTGTTTTATGAAATTGTGCTGTCATATTCCTTTATGAAATTTGTAAAATTTTGATGTTATATTCCTTTATGCAAATTATGAAATTTCAAAGTTATAGTGCATGATGGAATGTAGGAATTGTATGTTAAGTTGCAGTATGCCCTATTAGATGGATTAATGGTTCAGTAAATTATGTAATTGCAAATATAGCTATTGACAGTAGAGAGAAGTGGTTGGGTGAAGCAGTGATATCATGGTAATGAGGGTTGAGAATCCTACTCAATTGAGTGGACAACATAATAACTATGTAAAGATATAGATGGCTATCTTTTAAAGGAGAATTTAATTTCTGTGTGTATAAACAGAAGATGTTAATTTAGGAGGAGTAATCATGAGGTATAATGGACATTATTAATCCCATTTAAAAAAGTTAAAAAGGGGGTTTGGGAGACGTGACAACCTAATTGTATTGGAAATTGGGTCGAATCTGAAATAATTAGGTATCTTTTCTATAAAACAAATTGAATTGGAAATTGGATTTAATTAGAAAAGAAAATACTCAAATTGAAAAATTCCACTAGTATGTCCAAATAATTCCATTTTATTGATAAAGTATTTTATTCTTAAGTTAAATACTATATTAAAAGAACACCCATAAACATAACCTCTGTAGAAATACTTTGTTAGTAAATTGATATTGATATCTTAACAAATTGACCAGTGAACCTAGTTTCGACCATCAGTATTAGTATGATCTAAGTTAATTCACTACGAGTTAATCAACTGAATTTATCATGGACTTGTAATATAAATACCATACACATATATACTATAAAAAGCCATATAACTATCACAATATGCATCCATATACAAATAAATTGCCCTTCTAGTAAGTAAGAACACACAGTTATAGGATCTCTTATGAACCCATGAAAACAAGATAGCTCATAAAGAATATCAAAAAAAGTCCATAGTGAAAAATTTTAATAGAAGGAAGAAAAAATATCGAACGAAAGGGAATAAACTACCCAATGAATAAAAATAAGCCATAATTACACAACCATTAAAAAAAAAAAAAAAGAACAAAACACAATTGGGTTATTCATATTTTCCACCAGATCGGAAACTTGAAAAAATCAAGTGTTGGAAAGTGAAACTTGAGGAGAAGTACTAAAATAATCGACTTGAAAAACTCTATGTCAAGTCAGTTGAAGATGGGTCGAAAACCTCCATAGTCTGAGACAGGGTTTGAGGGTAGCGTGTGTACCTGCAAAGTAGATCTGACAATCAACAAACGAGAATGATGTTGGAGAAAAACAATAATATGCATTATTAAATAATTAGCCAGCGAATTCCCATTTATATTACCCAAGTATATGTCAATGGAGCTTGCGTTCTTCACCATGTTGCTGAAAATGGAATATAAGTTAGCTCTGAGGTAGGAAAACCATATCCAAAAGAATATGTAATGAAAAACAACCATACACGCATACATGCAGTAGGAAGAGCCATTAAATTACCTAAGAAAGTAAAGTAAAAAAAAGGATTGATGCCTCTGTGCGGTGATTGGGTCTTATGGCTATAGAGACACCCTGCAAGGCCGAGTAAAATTATTATCAGGAAAGAATTGAACTTTGTGGAATTTTCCTTTGGCATATATAAAACCCTGGTGCTTGTAAGAGTAAATATTGTTCTAATGTAAATTTAAAGCAGAATAGGCATAAAAATTCAATTAGTAACTCACTAGTACATACGAAGAGGGAAGAAGTGAATTCGTCACCTTATGTAGCCATGGTTCTTGGAGATTAACCAATGAACCCAAAAAGACACATCGACCTATTAACCTATACATTAGAAACTGAGTATTGATGACCATAATTTCACATCTTTTTGAGGATATGGAAAACGAAGGAACCGAATTTCAAAGTGATAATAACCACTCTTAGAAAATTTAAATTTACAAAACGACCAAGTGTAGAACCCTTAATGTGGAAAATGAAAAAAACATGAAATAGTCTATTGAATCATAATACCTGGGCTCCATAAATAGTGCACTATTGTTGGGCTGTAAAAATAACGTTGGTAGATTTGTGGCTATTACTAGTTTCCAATCATAGGAGAGAAAAAATAGAGAGATGACAGCGATACGAACACCAGGAGAAAATGTCGATTAGTTCACAAGAAATGTCTATAGAAGCTTAAGGTTTGGGTGGAAAGATAAGAACCATTACATGGGGACAATGAATCTACACCCTTCACGTAGTCATACCATACCTTGTGCTCATCATGTGTTATCATTCGCTCATTAGATGGGATAGCGTTGGCCGCATGGACGCATTAGGGGTAATGTACTTGTCATGTGGCGAGTTACCATACATAATTTATGTGATATGATCTAATGGTTTAGGAATTAATAAATGACCATATTACTTGGGGAAATAAATAAGAAATGGGGGTTGGATAGTTAAGTTTAAATGTTATAAGATTCATCTAGGGAGATGATTATTCCATATAGTAATTCTGAAAATGATCCAATTATAATCATAGGGGAAATTAAACATGCATGAAACATTAGGTAATAAGTGCATAGATATACTTCGGATGCGGATGATGGCTCGGAGTGATGGGACTTCTACCCCTTGGTGGATCCCGAGGGCGTTCGCTTTTTACGGCCATATGGCCCCCTGCAGTTCCATTACTCACACATTAACTTCGCCAACTTGTTCTTCTTTAACACCGTTCACCACGCCTGTCATCTACCTCTCCTTGCTAGTTCATTTGGCTATGGATTTCATTCTGGAGAATTCGTCTTCTCATTGTGTTTTTGGTAGTCATCCTTCTCCCATCTGTGGTAGTTGCCCCCCTGCTTGCACTGTTCCAAGAGAACGCACCCAAACAAGTCGACGTTGCTCCATCCTGGGATGCTTGGAAACTCTTCTTGGTTTCCACATCACCCAGACCAGCTACTGTCATCTCAATTTTTGTTTGCCTTCTCACGCATCTGATTTTCGGAGATCTTCGTTGCATCCCAACTGCTCCTTCTACCCGAAGCACTCCTGGCTTCATGCGGCTTCGATGCCTCGGCTCAGGCAGAGAATGTGTTGTAGGCATAGAACAAGTAGAGTGCGCTCTTCCCGCCCTCGCCCTTCCATTAGCTCGCCCTCGGCATCTTCTGAGGAGGACGTAGATTGGAGTTTGCATTTGGATTTTGGGCATCGGAGAGGCATCTCCTACCCTCCTGGAAGCACTCACTCTGTTCCACCTTCACAGCCTCCTCCGCCTGTCTCTCAGCCTGCCTCCCCTGCTTCTAATTTTCTCACCAACCTAGCCCTCTGCCAGCATTCACAAAGGGCAGAATTCCGCTTCAATTGCTTCTCAAACATGTCGGTTCTCACTGCTTTCATCACTGTTACTGTTTGCGAAGAATCCCCTATCCCAGTTCCAGCTTCAATGCCCCGCCCTGCCCCTATTCCGCCTAACCCTTAGCCCTCACATGCAAATATTGACATTCCAGCCCCTGTTGAGCTAGTCAGCATTGGTCATTCCATTCTTGGAATGGATAATTTGTAGGTGGACTTCTTCAGCAAGAGTGGCGTGCCAGAGAAGGAAAACGATGATGGAGAAGCTGAGTTTGGTTGCAGGATCGTGGAAGAACTGGAGTCCCCTAGTCCTGAATGGTGACTTTGATCCCCCTCAGCTTGCTTTGGTACAAATTTTCGACCCAATGGAAGAATTTTTTGGTTTTTTGAGTTTATATTCAACTGTAAAAGCTATAGGCTATTCCAGTTTACTGTCTCTTGTTGTATCACAGTACTTTTACTATTTTACTGGTTTCCCTTCTAAGGGAGGTGGAATTTATTTTAAAAGAACTGGTTTCCCACTATGGGTAGTTCAGTTGCTAAGGTTAAGCTTGGACATCAAGCCCAGTTCTCATGCTCACACAACTAAAACTAGCACAGTTTTGTACTATTATGTTTTATAAATAGATTTAGTTTTACCGAGAAAAAAAAAAAAGGTGCATAGATATCATTCATCAAGATCAACTATTTACCAAATACAATAAGAAAATATAGGAATTATATGCCATGCAATAACATATACAAATGATTAGTAAGGAAGTTAAAAAAACAAAATAATGTGTGATATATGAAGAGCAGATGTGACAATTTAATTTATATGGTAAAATCGATGTTAATTTATAACTACTATCTATATGTTATATATTTTAATGGGATATGATTTTATTTTATGTAAAAGAAGTGTTAGTAATTTTATTAATTAGAAACAAAATGACAATAAAAAAAAAAAAAACTGAAATTAAAAAATATTTACATCTAGCTTCTAGCATGTAAGATGCAATGTCTACACATCTACTCAATATTGGGTTGTAGAGGGCCTCTTTGTGTAATGATTATAAAAGCTATGATTAAATATAGTTTTAGTTTTCAACTTTAATTATTTAATGGATGATTACTAGTATCGATGTCTATGTGTGACAAACTCTAATATTTTTAAATTGATTGTCCTAATCTTATTATTGGGCTTATATAAGTCAAATTTTGATAAATATTTAATAGGTGTTTAACTAATGTGTAGGAATTGACCACTACAACTTTATGTTCCACTCTTTCACATCATAAAGTTCATATGAACCTTGTATATCCCATTTTTTTATATAAAAATGCATTATTCTCACACTATATATTCTTTCAGTCAAACATAAGCTTAAACACACACAAAGGTCTTCCATAATAGTTTGACCACAATCTAGTTCTTTGTTTCACTTTAAATTCCATAGTATCCACATAAAAAAAATATTCATTGTTATTCATGACTGATTTTGATTTCTTTTATTATGTTTACAAGCTTGTTATGTTCTTGCATAAAACTAAACTCACTCATGGATAGCAAGTAGTTGTCAACTAAGTCACATAATTCATGTTAGTATTCAAGTTTGAGAATATGTGTGTGTGTGTGTGTGTGAGATAAAATTATGTATTCTCCCTAAACATATGATAAAAATATCACTTGTAATCTAGATCATCTAATTTTAATAATAATTTGGTAGGATTTTAAAAACTTCAAAACATGATAAAAATAATAAGTTATTATAAAATTATGATTTTTTTTTTAAATATTATTCTTATTTATAAATTTTTTTTTTATTATTTAAATATTTTAATAATAATAATAAAAGAATTAATTAATTTGATTTATATAATGTAAACCAGATGTAATTTAGACTAAAAATATTTAAAATTTAATATTTATGTTTATACAAAAATTAATTAATATTGAAATTATTAAATTAAATTGTATTTATATGTTGTACCGATTTTAGTGTTATGCAACCAATCAAGGACTGATGGTGATGTCACTAAAATAACACTGTCGAGGTCGTTACATTGTCGAGGTCATTACAATTTCATTATAGATTGACGTTTATGGAAAATTAAATTAAATATATCTGAATTCATATTAGGTTCACAATTTTGGAATTTGGAGGATAATATTAGCTAAACCTGGTGACTTTTGATGTCAAGGCCACCTAGTATTTATGGAGGTCTATGTAAAACAGCTTCACTTCTATTATGTTTTTTTTAACTTAAAGAAAATCATATAATAGAGATTATTTTATATTTGGAATAAAATTATGTCCACTTTTAATCCATTGGTCACTAACATGTCTATTTCAACTTTTTTGCTGCATATGTTAGGTGTTTTTATTCGGGTAGTACCTTTTAAGCTAGTGGCAGATCCCAATTAAGAGAGTGGAGGTTCAAAATTTGTACACCCATTTTGAGCAATCAAATAAAAATTCCTTAAAAATTCACAATATTATCATACAATGTTGTGACACAATTTTTCATATAGTAAGCTTTATAAAACCATTCCTAACACAATTGGAGGTACTTTGTTTTAGTAATAAGATAGTTATAACAAATACATATCATACATAATCCTTAATATCTATGGTCCATAATCTATTAAACTTAGGTCTTGTTATTTTAATTTTCTTTTCTATCCATAATCAATATAACCTTAGAATTATTATTTTAATCGGCTTTGTATTAAATTTAATGACCATATTAGTTTGTTTTTATAATATTTAAATTAAAAAATTCATATATTATTTAAAACAAATATATTTTAATTAGAACTAAATGATAAAATTGTAATATTATTTAAACTATTATGTCTAAGTACAATGTAATGCTATTCTACATTTCAATAACTTTATTTTTGTGTCCCTATCAACATATGCAACAACTCTTACCATTATCTTTTAATAGAAATATTATAATTTTAATATAAATATTATAATTTTTTAATAATTCTTTTATATTCTAAAAATAGCCCTAAGCAAGCTCAAATTATTGAGATGGAAAATTTTATGGTTTGTTCCGTGACTTCATAATAACTAGAATGTAGTTATGAAAACAATATTAGAAAGTGGATTGTTATATTCCTTTTAACAATGAACAAAAAATCCAAACAGGTAGAAATGATGTGTTGCTATCCCTTCAAATGGCTAGAAACCAAACGGCTAGGGAGGACGTGGCACAGCCACTCACAAATTAGCCGTTGATTAAAAAAGCTGCGAGGCAGAGTTATATAATGAGGATTTTGATTATGATGTTCACAAGTTAAATTACTTTTGATTCTCCTCTGCAAAGCTGGACACAGAAATAACGTTTTTTTTAAACGACTTGGTGAAGGAGACCGTGCGAATGCATCCTCCCCTACTTGGTGAAGAAGAGCCTGCAAATGTTTCGTGTCACACTGACTACATCCCCGCGAAGGCCAACGTGGAGTTCTACAGTGTGGGGATGGGGAGTTTCGACCCCAGCGCTTCCTGGACTAATGAGAAGGACGTTGACATTACGAGGGTGAATAGAATTAAGATGATGCCCTTCGGTGCTGGGAGGAGGATCTGGCCATTAGCACTCACCACATCAATCTAATCATCTTATGGATGCATGCAATATGGAGTAGTATGCTTTGACTGTTGTCACAAATAATCCACCAGAAGTCCCCATGTTCCATTACTCCTGTGGAATGCAGCGCGGGGATTTGCGGAGGCAAAGTATCGATTGTATATACCTTTCCTAAGTGAGGCCGACATCGAGCTGCTTCCACTAGTGTAAATCTATTTATGAGGTTCTCTCCGGCTCTTTGATTCGATTCGTTTTCTAGTAGGTGCCATTTTTGGATTTCTGGGAGGTGTGAAATATTCATTTATATTGCATATTTTTATGATCAATTTCTAAGAAATATGGTAGCACACAAACATGATCTCTATTCTTGTTTCCGTTAATGTATAGTTTTATGAGATTAATTTTCGGATTAATCATATTATTAAAAGATTTGATTGATAGGGTTTGCACCTTCTTTTAATCAGGATAAGGTTTGCACCTGCTTTTAATTGCTTTCTTTTAAGCTGATGTCTTTCCAATTCACTATGCAGGGTCTTCCACGACAAGATAAGATTACAACAAATTGGATCATTGGATGTAAATAAGGCCCTAAAGAAACCTAGTTCTGGCTAGACAAGAAAGGTAAGTTTCTGCCTCTTCATTTTGTATTTCTTGAAGTAAACCCTTTTCAATGAATTATATGTAGTCTTTTCTTCATTTTCAAGTGGTTTTATAATTTTTGGATTAATACGGTGTTAGTAATATCACCTATTTTTTTTTATTACAACTCTATTTTCGGTGTCTAGACCCAATCTATTCATCTCAGTTTTATTAGTAAAACCCAGTTTATTCACCTCAGTTCTATTATTCCATTTTCTTTATGGTTTCCTGGGCTCACCATATTTTCTTTTTAATTCACTTCAGCCAGTTGTAATCTCTTTGTCTCAAATTTCTTGGTTATAATTTAGATATTTCTTTGTTAGATCTATCAAATATCAAATCAAATTTCTTATGGATGTGTGGGATATGGATGTGTGCAATATGGAGCAGTATGCTTTCACTGTTGTCACGAAGAATCCACCAGAAAGAATCTGGACGAATAAAGCGAGGCGCACGAAGTCCCCATGTTCCATTACCCCTGTGGAATGCAGGCGGTGATGCTTGCATTGGGAATTTGCGGAGGAAAAGTATCGACTGTATATGCCTTTCGTACGCGACATCGAAATCGAGTTGCGCTGCTTCCACCGATGCAAATCTATTTATGAGGTTCTCTATGGCTCTTTGATTTGATTCTTTTTCTCTGTTTCGATTCGTTTTCTAGTAGGATGCCATTTTTAGATTTCTTCCAAGAGCGAAATATTCATTTATATTGCATATTTTTATGATAAATTTCTAAGAATTCTGGTAGCACAAAAACATGATCTCTATTCTTTTTTTTCCATTGATGTATAGTTTTCTATTCTTTTTTTTCCATTGATGTATAGATTTATGAGATTAATTGTAGGATTAACCATGTTATTAAAAGATTTGATTGATAGGGTTTGGGCCTTTTTTTAATCAGGATAGAGTTTGGGCCTTCTTTTAATTTCTTAGTCTATGAGATTAGATGATTTAGATGAGATTACTGGATTTCTTAAAATGATTTTCAATTATGTTTTTATGATTTACAAATACGTTTTTCATTTGTCTTATAATTTATGTTAGATTTTATTTTCACATTATTACTTTGGTTAAATTCAATGTATTTTAAATTGTATTTTCATACATTTAAATTACTTTAAAGAAGTAGGCTAGGTTAGACTAGGGTAGGTTAAGCTAGGCTAGGGGAGGCTAAGTTAAGCAAGGCTAGGCTAGGGGAGGCTAGGTTAGGCTACTATCATGTAGGATAGACTAGGTTAGGCTAGGTTAGGTCAAGATAGGGTAGGTTAGGGTATCTTAGGATAGGCTAGGATAAGCTAGGCTAGGATAGGTTAGACTATGTTAAGCTAGGCTAGGTAAGAGTACACTATGTTAGGCTAGGGTATGTTAGGCTAGGCTAGGTTAGCCTAGGTTAGGTTAGGTTATGTTAGGTTAGGCTAGGCTAGGCTATGTTAGCTTAAGTTAGGCTTAGTTAGGCTAGGCTATGTTAGGTTAGGTTAGGTTAGGCTAGGTTAGGATAGGATAGGCTAGGATAGGATAGGCTAGAATAGGGTAGGCTAGGTTACGTTAGGTTAGGTTAGGTTAGGGTAGGATAGATTAGGCTAGTCTAGGTTGGGCCATGATAAGACAGGCTAGGTTAGGATAAGATAGGTTAGGCTAGGTTAGGTTAGGCTAGGTTAGGCTAGGATAGGTTAGGTTATGTTAGGCTAGGCTAGGCTAGGTTAGGTTAGGAATTGATAGGATAAGATAGGACAGACTAGGCTAGGCTAGGTTATGCTAGGATAAGATAGGCTAGGTTAGGTTAGGATGAGATTGATTAGGCTAGGATAGTTTAGGCTAAGATAAGCTAGGCTAGGTTAGGCTAGGCTTGGCTAGGCTAGTCTAGGATAGGGTAGGCTAGGCTAGATAGGTTAGGATAGGTTAGTTTAGGTTAGTTTAGTTTAGGTTAGGATACATTAGGCTAGGCTAGGCTAGCTTAGGCTAGATTAGGCTAGGCTAAGCTAGGTTAGGTTAGGCTACGTAGGTTAGGATAGTATAGGTTAGGTTAGGGTTAGGCTGGGCTAGGCTATGCTAGGATACGGTAGGTTAAGCAAGGCTAGGGTAGGGTAGTGTAGGCTAGGTTAGGATAGGGTAGGGTAGGGTAGGCTAGAATAGGGTAGGATAGATTAGGGTAGGTTAGGCTAGGATAGGGTAGGATAGGGTAGGGTAGGTAAGGGTAGGTTAGGCTAGGATAAGCTAGGGTAGGCTAGGTTAGGGTTGGTTAGGCTACGCTAGGTTAGGCTATGGTGGGTCAGGGTAGTGTAGGCTAGGCTAGCATAGGGTAGGCTAGGCTAGGATAGGTTAGGCTAGGGTAGGCTAGGGTAGGCTAGGCTAGTTTAAGGTAGAGAAGGGTAGGGTAGGTTAGGGGAGCTTAGGTTAGGTTAGGCTAGGTTAGGCTAGGCTAGGTTAGGCTAGGGTAGGGTAGTCTAGGGTAGGCTACCCTAGGCTAGGCAAGAGTAGGCTAAGCTAGGGTAGGGTAGGGTAGGGGAAGGTAGGTTAGGCTAGGCTAGGCTAGGCTATCTTAGGCTAGGCTAGGATAGGATGGTCTAGGGTGGGCTATGCTAGGGTGGGCTAGGCTAGGCTCGGTTAGGTTAGGCTAGGTTGGGCTACGCTAGGCTAGGTAAGGTTATGTTAGGCTAGGATAGGTTAGGTTAGGTTGGGCAAGGTTCGGTGAGGCTAGGCTAGGTAAGGTTAGGTTAGGCTAGGTTAGGCTAATATAGGTTAGGTTAAGCTAGGTTAGGTTAGGTTATGTTAGGATAGGGTAGGCTAGGCTACGTCAGGCTAGGGTAGGGTAGGGTAGGGTAGGGTAGGGTAGGTTACGGTGGGTTATGTTAAGTTAGGCTAGGTTAGGCTAGGCAATGCTAGGGTAGGCTAGGTTAGGTGAGGTTAGGATAAGCCAGACTAGGCTAGGGTATGCTAGGTTAGGCTAGGCTAGGCTAGGGTAGGCTAGGTTAGCCAAGGTTATGCTAGGCTAGGCAAGGCTAGGCTGGGCTAGGCTAGGCAAGGCTAGGTTAGCCGAGGATAGGCTAGGCTAGGCTAGGCTAAGTGATGCTAAGCTAGGCTAGGTTAGGCTAGGTTAGTCTAGGTTAGGTTAGGATAGGTTAGGCTAGGTTAGGCTAGGCTAGGTTAAGATAGGTTAGGCAGGGTTAGGGTAGGTTAGTTTAGGTAGGCCTAGGTTAGGTTAGTTTAGGTTAGGCTAGGCTATGTTAGGATAGGATAGGCTAGGCTAGGCTAGGCTAGGGTATGTTGGGGTTGGCTATGTTAGGCTATGCTACGGTTGGGTATGTTAGGCTACGCAAGGTTAGTATAAGGTAGGTTACATTAGTATAGGGTAGGCTATTTTAGGCCCGGTAAGCTAGGCTAGGCTAGGTGTAATATCCCAAAATGGGAACTATGAGCAAGGGATGCCTGAAAAATGCATTTTTCAGGAATCACTCCTAGAGGATTTGAAACCAAGACCTGGATCCCTTAGACCAATGTATATATGACCGAAATCCAAGAGGAGGCTCCAAAAAAATCACTCTAGGTGGGTTGAACAGATCTCCCACACCTATTTGTCTTGAAAAAGTGCCCAATGAAGGGACTGCAACTATGTATGAACAAGGGATAGAGTAACAACATTATTTTTATGAGCCTGAATACATGAAGATGTAGGTAGCCAAAAAATTTGTAATATAGTAGCAAGATATTACAATTCCTTTGACAAAAGAGTCACTCATGATTGGCAATACAAGCCTCAATAGATCATATACATGAAATGTGAAATATACTGCTACACTCATAATGCCCTAGGCTATGACTGCGCAGTTTATAGGAGACACTGCAACATGTTGAATGATAATACAAATATATAACAATATATGGCTCAATAAATGTGGGGGAGAAATCTCTCAACACCATAAAACAATAATACAACAATCCTTAGAAGGATTGGCTGAAATATATACAAAATGTAAAAACTGCAGAAATGCCGGAGTTGCTGTAGCAGTGGCAACTTGAGAACTGGAACTAGATGGAGATAGTTGAAGATGATGCACAATATGAGTATATCTCCTCTAATGGATCTTCCAAGTGAAAATTTGATCCTATCACTGAAGATCTTACCCTCCAATCAACATTGCAAACCCCCTCTGCAAATGTACTTTGAAAATAAAACAGTCACTAAAGGATACTACGCTGTAGGTGGAATAAAATGTGTTGGCCAAATGCCAAGATCTGCAATATGCTATGAATCCTCCCTTACTGATCTCCCAAAGGAAATAAGTCTCTCTCCTCTGAAGAGCAAGCCAAGAAATGGTGTTTTGGAACCTCCACTGCAACACCCTGCAACACAATGTTATAATTAAGAATAAATAACGTTGTAGTTGAAGGAGGTGGCTTGGCCTTGAGCATGAATGTGGAGAAATAAAGTGAAATCCCTCAAGAGGCCTCTCAAGAATGAGAATGAATCCTAAAGAGGAATTCCTTATGTTAAAAAACACTACAACTCTGCTAAACAACAAGAGACTGCGAATAGTTTAAGCAAACTAAGAAATCACTAATCATAAGCATGAGTTACAATGGATGCCTTGCCCTCCTTTTAAACAAATGCAAGCTCCCTCTCCATGGGTCCCACTCATTAGGGTTTCCTCCATCAAGGAAAATTCCCTCCTCTTTCACTGCGCTGCCCCACAAGATGATCTCCACCTCCTATCACTGCGCTATTTGACTTGGTCAAACTTGATCTTGTCTTTATGCAAATGTCCTCTTTCACACATGAGGGTGTGAAATCCAACTCCACTATTGATCCTCTTTCATACGAAGAGGGATTTTATTCATATTTCTGAATTATATGGGCCTCTTTACCCATTTATTCATTTCCTAAGTGAAAAAAACAAAAATTAATATTCCATTTAGCTGCATGCTAAAAGTGGAATATTACAATCCTCCACTCCCAAATTTTGCTTGTCCTCAAAAAACTGCATAAGATAAAATCCTCCAAGGATCAAGATTTTGTCTCATCAATATATCTCCAAGTTTTCCCTCCAACATATGCAAACTAGCTTTTGGTGAGCATCCCAAATAACTATCATGTAAGAAATAAACATCTATGGAGGAAAAAAATGGCTTTCTATGAGCCTTTTTGCGGCATGAGATTTGACATGAATTGGAATTTACCATCCACATATGAATCTCCCATCCCAAAGAAATCATCCATACAAAGTGAGCTACCTCCCAACATGGCAACTCATGGAAATCTCCTTCAAACATGAGCTCCAGAAATGAAGGTGGGCTGAAAATTTTCATATGGTAAGCATCATAGCCTACCCCACGCTATCCTCCTCTCCACTTGTGATAAGTGTAGACTGTGTTATTATCTCAGGCTGCAATGGTATTTCCCTTAAGTGGAAAAATGAAGAAAAACCCTCCAAGGATCTCCCTTCCAACATTGGCGAACAAGGTGGCCCAAAACATTTCATCCATGATGAACATGACATGGTCATCATAGAGTATCCAAATGGGAAGTATGCTGAAGGTTTTACATGATTATGCATGATACAAACAATGTCTCAAGAGGACACAACACAGTCTCATCCACTGTAACTTCAAAAAATATCATGGAAAGTAATATAAAAAAATCATCACATCTACTAACGAATAGTAAATGGTTGAATGTGTCAACAATACATGATCAAACACTTGCTCATGGTTATACAGTGAATGGCTATAAAAATCATGGCCCAGACCAAAAGAAAACAAATGTGTGGCTATGTTGGACATATCTCCTCCCATGCTCCCATTAGAACATGTAATACAAAAAATGTGGGAATTATCTCTCCTCAAGGACACATCCAACTCATGTGTCAATTCCCCAATCATGCTCTCAACAAGAATAGAAACAATATCAGAAAATGAATTCATGATCAGTACAAAAATGAAGGAGATACTGATGGCTTCATGTGGTGCTTAAAGAAACCAATAGCCTCCTAAGGATGTACAACACAATCTTACAAACTGTTGCTTCAGAAATTTACATGGAAAAATGTTTCTTGATACATGGTCAATCATGCATGTCATCATATAGTAAATGGTTGGGTGCAAAAAATAAACATACATGTAATGATAAAACATTTTCCCAAGGCCACATAAAAGATGGCTATGTCTATCATATGGTTTGGCCCAATTTTGATCATGGATCAATATGAAAAACTTGCCCTCTTGTGGAGAAATGCACTGCATAGTAATGTTAAGAGCATGAAATTATTGTGTTAGCCAATCAATAATTGGAAAAAAAAAAATTTTACCATATGCTGGAAGTAAGATGACACATGGGTCCATAAATGAGTCCTCCATAGTGGTTTGGTATGCATCCATGAAGAGGAATGAACTATGTGTTGCATGAAGATCCTCCTTCTCATGCTTGGAAGCCCAAGTCAAGAAGAACATATCACCATAATAGATGTCTCCATCCACTACCCTATCATCCTTACCCCCTCCTTTTCCACCAAGTGCATCCGATGTGAAGTGATCCTAGGGACAATCCATCCATATACCCTTAGAGAGAGTGCATGACATAGGGATCATGGAGGAAAAAGCGACTGAGTTCGGAAGGGGATTTTTTGATGTTAGGATCAAATATTCCATGTTGAAGAGCAGCTTTAGTAAGCCCAAGAATAGAATTCAAGATTGCAATATCAACTTCAACAAAAAGAAAAACAAATGGCCACCATGGAATATTTGTGCATGGAGGCCATTAAACATAGATACCCATCATACCCCTATGTAGTCTACCTCAAAGAAAAATGGATCCTATTTAAACTCATGATACTAGCCTCTCATGGTTCCTTACCTTTTCATAACTAATGAGAATTCATTGAAATTTTCAACCAGTCAAGTATGGCAGACAAGGAAAATATGGTAGAATTCTACATGCACAATATTTTGTTGGAAAACTTGAACATTTGGGACCATAATCCTAGAATGGGAGACATGCGGTTAATGGAATTAGCCTCTTAGATGGTTAACGAGGAAGCTAGAGCACAAGAAGTAAGGAGGGTCATGAGGAGAGAAAATAGGGAGCCTATATATATTAGGGAAAAACTATTTAGTCGGAGGGGCATCATCAAAAACCATCTAAAGATAGAAAAGGATGATGCACTTGTAGAAAATTACCTCAACACACAAGTACAAGCCATGGCCCATTTTGATGATGCTTCTAGGTTTTTGGGAGATGAATGCATAATGGCTAGTCAAAGGAGAAGGAATAGCCTCCCTCAATACCTCATAAACATGGAATACCACACATAAAAAATATTGAGAATTTCTCTAGAAAGGGCACCACTATACAAGAGGGCCATGCAGGCCAGGAATATTCAGTGGCTTAGTTTGAAACTTAGTCCACCCTTATTTTTGGGGCTTAGTGACGAGAAAAACCAAGATGAGTAGAAAAAATTATGGTAGGAAGAAGAATAGAATGATGGATTTTACCCTCCTGAAGGGACTCCCACACTTCTTCCTTGTGGAGTTACAGGGTTCATTAATGCTTTGAAAGAGATGCGGAATGAAGACTAAGTTGCTTAGAGGATGAGAAAAAATTTGGTGGGGCTGTGATGATGAAAGCTATCATTAGGTATAATTGGAGGGGTTAACTACCACCTATTTATCCTTATTAAGTCTCTCTTTTTCACATTTAAATTATATTATGGTCTTTTCTTGCTAGTGTAGATGGTGATTAAGGCTTGTCATACTTCCAATACCTAATATGGGTTAAATGGAGGATAATCATGAAGATATTGCACTTTTGATGAATATTTTATAATTAAAGCTTGGAGTAGACAATAAGGAGAGATTCTATGGGTATTTTCCACCTCCTTAACTCCCAAAGGCACCCAAGGGATCCTTGAGATTACCTCCAACATCTCGAAATCAAGGGCAACCAAGGAAGTGGGAGAGGAAGTGTACGAAAGCTCCACTTCTCTTGCAATGAAAAAGGAAACATCACCTAATTTTTGGGGAGCTGTTGGTAGATACCCTCTAGGTTAAATATGGCTGAGAAAGAGCTCATTAGAATTCAAACTTTGAAGGAAGCTAATAGAATCTTAGCACTTCTAATATGTTTTTGAGATTTTTATGATTATGTAATGAGACTATTTTCTACAATAAGATGAGTATTCATATTCTCCTTCACTAATTTAGTTTCAGAGGGCTAGGCTTGTAGGTTAGGGCCCAATCAATTGACCTTAGTCTCTCTTGTGTATTCATTCTGATTTTTATGTCATTGTAGCTAGTTTTCTTAATGAGTTTTAGCTAGTTTACTTACATTTCAATTCACTTTTTAAATTTTTCTTCCATTTCTTTGTTGTCATTGAGCTTGCATAAATGTAGGTAGATTAGCTTATAAACTCAGAAATTTGTGTGTCAAGCCTCCCTCTCTCATCTCTTTCACTGGAACTTTAGGAGGGAAAATATTGACCACAAGAAAAATTTTCTCTTTAATATATGATTTCTTCGAAATAATAGCTAGGTTGTTGTAGTGTCATGAACATGTCTAGACTAGAGAGTTAGATTTCTGTTTGAATGTTTAAGTAGGCCTTCATTCAAAATTCAACGCATTTTTTTGATTTCCTTCATCGTAGATTTTCCAATGTTTGTTGCATGAACATGTAGTTTTCTTTCAAGTTCAAGTAGCAAAAAAAATGAGGACTTCACCAGCACCCTTATCTTCATTTTTCACCCATCAACAACCTTCTTTTCATCAAATCACCTTCAACCTTGTTTTTAAGATTTTCACCTTCACACCATGAGCAACCTTAGAAGTGAAAGACATGATTCTTAAGATGTTATGAGCTTGTAAAATGGGTTGGATACCTTCCATTCATCCAATTACACCTTCATTCCACATCCCCTATGCTTTTCTCCATCATTTTTGGTATGAAATTTCCTCAAACTATTTCCTGTACCAATTCAAGACTTTCTTGTAGGACTTTAGGAAACCTATAGAAGAATAAATAATAGCACCATTGGACCTATCCTTAAGCCCAGAAACCAACATCAATGTCATATATACCTATCAAAACCATCGAGACACCTTCATCCCCACGTCCATGAGTTAAAAACCTTCCTAAACCAACTTAACACCTTATCCTCCTTGCTACAAAACAATGCATTTACATGCATAATTAGTTCATGATTAGATTCATAATTAAAATAATTATAGATAAATAATGAAGTATATATATTTTGTTTATCCATTTGGCCTAGCAATGCGTGAGTAGATTTTCCTTCCTTCTGAAATTTAAATTCAACCATTTACTTCATGAAGATACCTAGTTTGCTTCTATTTCTTTTGAGAGTTTAAATCATAAATCTATTTCATTGCAGAATAGCTAGATGTATTTTCTTGCTTTATAATAGTCATTTGATGGTTAATAGAGTAATGGTTTTGAGCTAATGGTAGTTCTAGGTCTAATCGAGAAGTGTGAAATACCTCACTCAGAAACCCTAGAAATAACACCCTTTAATAGGAATCAGAAGAGGATGACATGAGTAGAATACATCTGTTGTGTATATAGCACTTTCACCTCCAATTTTTTAAGAACCTCGGGCTGGTAAAGTAAAGTATATTAGCCCCTGGGAGTTGCAACATTCCTGGTACAATACGAGGGCTCACCAAAAAGCAAGGAAAAGTACATTTAGGATGGAAACCTATCCAAAATTAGCACCACAATCTTGTGGACCATTTGAAACTTAGGACTAGGTTGGACTAGGTTGGACCCATAGCTTATCAATTATATTTACCCACTCGCATTAAAATTCATAATGTTTTCATGATTCTTTACTTAAGAAATATATACATGATAGTTCTCACATTATTTATTGGAAAATTATATAGCTAGAATTCAAAGGAGACTCCCTCGAAGAACATCTATGTATTCTAGAGAGGAAAGAGATCTAGCTCTGAAATCAAGTATTTTTTTTATATTAAAGTGCAATGGAAGAACTTTACTACCAAAGAGGCTACATGGGAGCGAGAAGATGAGATTCTTGAAAACTATCCAAAAAATTTCCAGAGAGAAGAAACTAGAAATTAAACATAGAGGAAAATATTGTTAAAAGGGTGGAAGATGTGATATCCCTATGTTTTTTGAAATAATTAATATTGTTATATTTTTCCAGAATTAAACTATGTTGGATTCAATGGTGATTCCATAAATTATGTAAATGAACAATATACATGTGGTTATGAAATCAATAATTGCAGTTATAAATTAATGGGAACAGAAAATTACTTGAAATGAGACACTTAACTAAAGAGATAATTTCTAATCTCAATCATAGATAAGAGTGAGATAAATATTCCATGATAAATAGATGTTTCTAAAATAACAAATTTAATGTATGGGAGACAAAGATCCATTAAATATACTAGCTAGAGAAAACTTCCAGTACATTGAAGGATAAAGAACTCCTGAAGATAAAAAAAGGCTTTAATAACAGAAATACTTCCATAAAAGCGGGACAATGCTAATGGAAGAAAAGTTAATTAAGGAAGAAAAGGTATAAAACACCTAGGGAGGAGATGAAAGGGTTGCTGAGATCTGAGGGATATTACTTGATATTAATCTTGGCTCGGGGGGAACTGGTGGTCAATTCATGGTTGGGTGGAAAGTGTACTCATTTAGTGATTCTTTTGATTCTCTTGTTGGAAATTCTATGAGATTTATTTTGTTGATGAATAGGTACCTGCATATTGTTTATTGAAGGAATGGATTGAACTTAAAATGGTAATTAGGTTGGCAAGTAAACATATTCCTACTCTCTATTGAAGAACAAAGATACAATTTAGTGTAGAAAATATGTATTGTACTAGAAATTATTTATGTACAAATGGTGTAGACAATATATTTTCATGGCTAAAGAGTTTGTATCTGGGTAAATTCTTTGTAGTGATAGGAATTGGATTTTTTGTGATTAATATATAGGTTGAAAGGATTTTAAATGTGATTTTTGTTAAATTTTATTAATACTTGTCACTGATATGAAGGTATGATCTCTTGTTAATAAATTGTTTATTCTTACTATTTTAATATTATTGGTGGTACAGTTGAGCTTTAACTATTTTAGTCAGTTTATCGTATATAAGAAAATAATAATTACTGGTTAGAGTAAATAGATTTTGAGAGTTAAAGTAGTGCACTTATAACACTGAGGTCATATCCTAATTTCTAAAATGTCCAAATTTAAACCTAGGCATAAGGGATAACATAGGAGCATGATGGTTACCAAAGAAATGATTAAGTATTTCTGGTGCAACTTGATGTGTCATTGAAAATATAGTTAGGAAAATTAGGTTGTGTTGGAAGATAAAAGATATTATATGAAATCAGGGTAATAATGAGTATGAATGCCTTCACTCTGATACAAAAAACTAGGGATATATTCTTAAACGAGACGGATATTATGGTAATATATCAAAAAATTAGATAATTAAATGAAATAAATTTTAGGAAAATAAAATTATAAAAAATTGAGTACTAGAGTAAGTTAACTACTGTATTCAAAGAACACCCATAAACATAACCTCTGTAGAAATACTTTGTTAGTTAATTGATATTTATATCTTAACAAATTGACCAGTGAACCTAGTTTCAACCATCGGTATTAGTATGAGCTAAGTTAATTCACTACGGGTTAATCAACTGAATTGATCATGGACTTGTAATATATATACAATACACAGATATACTATACAAAGCCATATAACTATCACAATATGAATCCATATACAAATAAATTTCCCTTCTAGTAAGAAAGAACACACAGCTATAGGATCTCTTATGAACCCATGTAAACAAGATAGCTCATAAAGAATATCAAAAAAATCCCATAGCAAAAAATTTAAATAAAAGGAAGAAAAAATATCAAATGAAAGGGAATAGACTACCCAACGAATAAAAATCAATCATAATTACACAACCATTAAACAAAAAATAAAATAACAAAACACAATTGAGTTATTCATATTTTCCACCAGATCAGACACTTGAAAAAATCAAGTGTTGGAAGGTGAAACTTGAGGAGAAGTACTAAAATCATCGACTTGAAAAACTCTATGTCAGGTCAGTTGAAGATTGGTGCAAAACCTCCATAGTCGGAGATAGGGTTTGAGGGTATCTTGTGTACCTGCAAAGTAGAAGTCACAATCAACAAACGAGAATGATGTTGGAGAAAAACAAATAATATGCATTATTAAATAATTAGCGAGGGAATTCCCATTTATATTACCTGATTATGAGTTAATGGAGCTTGTGTTCTTCACCATTTTGCTGAAAATGGAATATAAGATAGCTTTGAGGTAGGAAAACCATATCCAAAAGAATATGTAATCAAAAACAACCATACATGCATACATGCAGTAGGAAGATCCATTAAATTACCTAAGAAAGTAAAGTAAAACAAAGGATTGATGCCTTTGTGCAATGATTGGGTCTTATGGCTACATAGACACCTTGCAAGGCTGAGTAAAATTGTTATTAGGAAAGAATCGAACTTTGAATAATTTTCCTTTGGCATATATAAAACCCTAGTGTTTATAAGAGTAAATATTGTTTTAATGGAAATTTAAAGCAGAATAGGCATAAAAATTCAATTAGTAACTCACTAGTACATAAAAAAGGGAAGAAGCGAATTTGTCACCTTATGTAGCCATGGTTCTTGGAGATGAACCAATGAACCCAACAAGACACATCGACCTGTTAACCTATGCAATAGAAATTGAGTATTGATGACCATAACTTCACACCTTTAGGAGGATATGGAAAACCAAGAAACCAAATTTCAAAGTGATAATAACCACTCTTAGAAAATTTAAATTTACAAAACGGTCAAGTGTAGAACCCTTACTGTGGAAAATGAAAAAAAATGAAATAGTGCATTGAACCAAAATACCTCGACACCATAAATAGTGCACTATCGTTGTGTTTTAAAAATAGTGTTGGTATATTTGAGGCTATTACCAGTTTCCAATTACAGAAGAGAAAAAATAGAGTGACGACAGCGATACGAAAACGAGGAAAAAATGTGGATTAGTTCACAGGAAATATCTATACAAGCTTAAGGTTTGGGTTGAAAGATAAGAACCATTAGATGGGGACAACGAATCTACGCCCTTCACATATTCATACGTTACCTTGTCCTCATAATGTGTTATCATTCGCTCATTAGATGGGATAGCGTTGGCCACATGGATGCATTAGGGGTAATGTACTTTTCATGTGGTGAGTTACCATACATAATTTATGTGATATGACCTAATGGTATAGGAATTAATAAATCACCATATTACTTGGGGAAATAAATAAGAAATGGGGGTCAGATAGTTAGGTTTAAATGTTATAAGATTCATCTAGGGAGATGATACTTGCATATAGTAACTATGCAAATGATCCAATTATCAGCATAGGGGAAATTAAAGATGCATAAAACATTAAGTAATAAGTGCATAGATATAATTCGTCAGGATCAACTATTTAGCAAATACAATAAGAAAATATAAGAATTATATGCCATGCAATAACATATGCAAATGATTAGTAAGGAAGTTAAAAAAACAAAATAATGTGTGATATATGAAGAGAAAATGTGACATTTTAATTTATATTGTAAAATTGATGTTAATTTATAACTACTATCTATATGTTATATATTTTAATGTGATATGATTTTATTTTATCTAAAAGAAATGTTAGTAATTTTATTAATTAGAAACAAAATTACAATATAAAAAAATGAAATTAAAAATTATTTACATCTAGCTTCTAACATGTAAGATGCAATGTCAACACATCTACTCAATATTGGGTTGTAGAGGGCCTCTCTGTGTAATGATTATAAAAGCTATGATTAAATATAGTTTTCATTTTCAACCTTAATTATTTAATGGATGATTGCTAGTATCGATGTCTATTGTGACAAACTCTAATATTTTTAAATTGATTCTCCTAATCTTATTATTGGGCTTATATATGTCAAAGTTTGATAAATATTTAATAGGTGTTTAACTAATGTGTAGGAATTGACCACTACAACTTTATGTTCCACTCTTTCACATCATAAAGCTCATATGAACCTTGTATATCCCATTTTTTTATATAAAAATACATTATTCTCACACACTATATATTCTTTCATTCAAACATAAGCTTAAACACACACAAAGGTCTTCCATACTAGTTTGACCACAATCTAGTTCTTTGTTTCACTCTAAATTCCATAGTATCCACATAAAAAAAGTATTCATTGTTATTCATGACTGATTTTGATTTCTTTTATTATGTTTACAAGCTTGTTATGTTCTTGCATAAAACTAAACTCACTCATCGATAGCAAGTAGTTGTCAACTAAGTCACCTAATTCATGTTAGTGTTCAAGTTTGAGAATATATATATGTGTGTGTGTGTTTGTGTGTATAATAAAATTATGTATTCTCCCTAAAAATATGATAAAAATATCACTTGTAATCTAGATCATCTAATTTTAATAATAATTTGGTAGGATTTTAAAAAAACAATCCTCATAAGATATAATAAATCCATTGATAATCATATCAATACCTCATATATATTTCTTAATTTCATTGTGAAATAAACTTCTCTTCAAAATAGATTTATGCTAACCAAAAATCTTATTATATTTTTATTTATTTATTTTATTATTGTAATACATTTACTTCATATCTATTTAATATTAATTTGTTTATTTATATAATTTTAAATAATATATATTTATTTAATTAGTATTAATCATTCATATATTCAAACTCATATCTATATATATGTTATATCATGTAATATTCATGAGGCATTCCATTTAACTTATAAAATAAATAATTTATATGTTGTTAATTCATTTCTTAACCTAAGACATTGTTATATTTATAATGCATTCTATTTAATTTATTTAATTAATATTAATCATTCATATATATTCAACCCTTTATTTATATGTGTTATATCATGTAATATTCATGATACATTCCATTTAACCAATAAAATAAATAATTTATATGTTGTTAATTCATGTCTTAAGATAAGACATTGTTATCTTTATAATGCATTCTATTTAATTAATCGTGATTTGTATCGGAGGATAATTTTCAATTTTTATTAAATTGGTAATTAATATTTTATTGGACTGAAATGTTTTACGTTATTATTATATTAAAAAGGGATTGTTTGCAAGTAAATGAAGCACTTAACGATGGGCTATCATGTGTGTTGCCAAGAGGATATTTGATAAGTGTCCATTTTTTACTAGTACATATCATTGAGTGATTGAAGGGCAGATTTTCAGTCCCTTGAAAGGTTTCCAGGTTCGAGCACGTGGTGTGGATGCTGCATAATTCTAATACAAAGGCAATATTCAGACGGATCCCAGCTTGGGGAAATTGGTCCACTTCTATCTTTGTCATTAATCCAAGTGAAAGCACCCTGAATTTATTTCTTTCATCGATTATCTATATTGTACAATATGTTACATGTTATTGATAGGAATTTTATTGTTATTGTTCATTACTAGGGTTTTATGAGCGACGGTAATTTTATCACTAAAATAAAATCTATTTATTAAAGTAATTTATCAATACATGTTGTTCAAATG
Source organism: Pinus albicaulis (assembly GCA_034641835.2). Lineage (NCBI taxonomy): Eukaryota > Viridiplantae > Streptophyta > Pinopsida > Pinales > Pinaceae > Pinus > Pinus albicaulis. Next base: position 1,256,663,410 of record CM076584.1, read on the forward strand.
AAAGATTGGATACTATATTTTCGGTGGAAGATAATATGGGAATATCATTTTATTTATCATTTTAATTTACTTTGATGCATCCAAAATTTGTATATATGTAATTGTAAACATCTAATGCGCATGGATTTTTTTTAAGAACTAGCGCTCTTAGATTCTTTCTATTATAAACCCTCTGATACTCGCGACTTGTAGTTGAGCAACCAATGATAATGGTATACCACACAGATCGACGATCAAGGATGAATAATTTTCCACATGACACAATCGATGATGCAACATTGAAAAAAGATTCATATATATATATATTCTTTTGTCACTATTTTTTTATATTTTTTGAAATGTGTTACTCTCTCAATGTGGAAGTCAAGTTGACTTATAATTCATTAAAATAAATAGGATGTAGGAAAAAAGAAAGGCTCAATTATAAAAATCAAGCATGGTTTTGTTAAGGTGCAGTTATCTTATATAAATATATAAATTTTTGAATATATATAATTAATTGATATTTATTGATGTTAGTTGAAGTTAGTGTGTTTAATTTTATTTAATTCAAAATATGTAAAGAAATTTTAATATAATTATCAACTAAATTTAGGTATTTGATAGATAATTTTAACATTAAATTATAAAATATATTACAATATTACAGAAAATTATATTGAAAATATTTTATATTAAGAAGCTATGATTCAATCTATGTTAAAATATGAAGTCTATCTACTTACCTTAACACAAATTTAGTTTAAATCAATTGTGATAAGTGAGATATTAAATTAAAAAAATACATGTTTGTACTTTTATAAAACTCTTTTAAATGTTTATAATCATATAATCATATGTTTTTTAGACATATTATTTACAGAAAACTATAAATAATGTATATATGGAACATATAGTAAAATTTTCAGAAAATATTTATAATATTGAGTATTTTAGATATCTGAAAATATATGATAATAAGTATTTAAGATGTAAATTAAATTCAAAAATACATATAAATAATATAGATTATTAATGAAACAATAAATTAATAAATAAGAAAAAAAAACACCTCAACAAATAAATATTTATTTTGTGATATATAGCAACTATTTTAGTTATAACGAACTTTTAGATTTTATTTATTTATTTACATATTTTGAATTAAATAAAATTAAGCACACTAACTTCAACTAACATCAATAAATATCAATTAATTATATATATTCAAAAAATTATATATTTATATAAGACAACTGCACCTTAACAAAACCATGCTTGATTTTTATAATTGAGCCTTTCTTTTTTCCTACATCCTATTTATTTTAATGAATTATAAGTCAACTTGACTTCCACATTGAGAGAGTAACACATTTCAAACAATATAAAAAAATAGTGACAAAAGAATATTTATATATATAGGTCTTACACCTTGGTTATCATCAGTTGTGTCATGTGAGAGAATTATTCATCCTTGAGTAAATCCGATACCAATGGAACTGAGTATACCATTATCATTGGTTTCTCAACTACAAGTAGCGAATATCAGAGGGTTTATAATAGAAAGAATCGAAGAGTGCTAGTTCTTAAAAAAAATCCATGTGCATTAGCTGTTTACAATTACATATAGACAGATTTTGGATGCATCAAAGTAAATTAAAATGATAAATAAAATGATATTACCATATTATCTTCCACAATACTAGAGAAAATAAATAGGCAAGGAACTCCTTTCACCTTCTAAAAGAAGAGAGGGTTTGGTAGGGTATGCCCTAAATTCCTGAAATATACCTATATATATATAATATACCGGAAAGTCCATGTTGAATAGGTTATATCCTTAGCACCCCCATATCCAGACTAAACAACCCGAATCCATGGGGTTGGTTCGTTTGGTTGGTTCCAAGTAGTCAAGCTGACTCTTTTTGCACATTAAATGTGTATATCAACATTTTCACTTTGAAATGTGTATACATTGGAATTCTAATAACTGAAAAAGTTCGTAAACCTTCCAACCCTGAATACCATTATATATTGATGTAAAATCGGAATAAAATATAATAAATTTAATTTAATAATCAAAATAAAATATATTCAAACTATAAATTACACTATGCATAAAATGTATTGATATTTCCAAGTAGTCAAACTAACTCTTTTTGCACATAAAATTTGTATATCAACAATATAACTTTGAAATGTGTATACATTGGAATTCTAATAACTGTAAAAGTTGGTAAACTTTCCAGGCCTAAAAACCATTATATTTTGATGTAAAATCGAAATAAAATATAATAAATTTAATTTTATAATCAAAATAAAATATATTGAAACTATAAATTAAGCTATGCATAAAATGCATTTAGATTTCCAAGTAGTCAAACTAACCCTTTTTGCACATTAAATGTGTATATCAAAAATTTAACTTTGAAATGTGTATAGATTGGAATTCTAATAACTGGAAAAGTTCGTAAACCTTCCTCCCCTAAAAACCATTATATATTGATGTAAAACCGAAAAAAAATATAATAAATATAATAAATTTAATTTAATAATCAAAATAAAATATATTCAAGCTATAAATTACATTATGCATAAAATGGATTAATATTTCAAAATAGTCAAACTAACTCTTTTAGCACATTAAATTTGTATATCAACAATTTAACTTTAAAATGTGTATACATTGGAATTCTAGTAACTTTAAAAGTTGGTAGACCTTCCAAGCCTAAAAACCATTATATATTCATGTAAAATCAAAATAAAATATAATAAATTTAATTTAATAATGAAAATAAAATATATTCGAACTATAAATTACACTATGCATAAAATGTATTAATATTTCCAAGTAGTCAAACTCACTATTTTTACACATTAAATGTGTATATCAACAATTTAACTTTGAAATGTGTATAGATTGGAATTCTAATAACTAGAAAAGTTGATAAATCTTCCAGCTCTAAAAACCATTATATATTGATGTAAAACCGAAATAAAATATAATAAATTTAGTTTAATAATCAAAATAAGATATATTGAAACTATAAATTACACTATGCATAAAATGTATTAATATTTCAAAGTAGTCAAACTAACTCTTTTTGCACATTAGCTCTGTATATCAACAATTTAGCTTTGAAATGTGTATACATTGCACTTCTAATCACTAGAAAAGTTGGTAAACCTTCCAACCTAAAAACCATTATATATTTATGTAAAATCGTAATAAAATATAATAAATTTAATTTAACAATCAAAATAAAATATATTGAAACTATAAATTGCACTATGCATAAAATTTATTAATATTTCCAAGTAGTCAAACTAACTCTTTTTGCACATTAAATGTGTATATCAAGAATTTAACATTAAAATGTGTATACATTGAAATTCTAATAACTGGAAAATTTGGTAAACCTCTCAGCCCTAAACACCATTATATATTTATCTTAATAAAATATAATAAATTTAATTTAATAATCAAAATAAAATATGTTGAAATTATAAATTATACTATGCATAAAATGTATTAAAATTTTCAAGTAATCAAACTAACTCTTTTTGCACATTAAATATGTATATCAACAATTTAACTTTAAAATATGTATACATTGGAATTCTAATAACTGGAAAAGTTGGTAAACCTTCCAACACTAAGAACCATTATATATTGATGTTTGTTTTCAGATGCATTGTAACCTCCACTTACAATGATCTTACATATAACCATTATTTTCGTTATAACTAATTTTTAAATTTAAGAAAAATATTTTTTAAAGTTTTTAAAAAATAAACTTCCATTTTATTAACAATTATATATTAGCTCATCTTCAAAGAAAAATAAAACAACTTTAACCAAAAAAAATACAATTACTAAACCATTTTCATTCCATTAGTCTTTATCTATGAAAGTGCAGTATGATTGAGTGCGTACATTTCATCCATTACCACACAATTCCGACATAATGCTATAGTTCGTTATAGTTCTCAGCATAGTTGAACTTTCCGGCATAATGCTATAGTTCCTCTTTTATTCTCAGCACAATTGAACTTTATTGAAGACAAATATATAATAGGAATAATAAAGTCACCATGAAACCAAAGATCAAGAGACAACACACAGCGAAATTTGCATTTGAACACATCTTAAAAATATTGCAACCATGACCAAAAATCAAGGCATCAGAAACAATAAATGAAACCTAACATAGTAAAAAATCTCCAAGTTCATAGCTTTACAGGAAATCAAGAAAAAATTTTATGCTAAATTACAAACCCGAACGACTCTCAAAAATTGAAAAATAAATGTACTTCTACAAAAACCATAAAATACCTAAATTATCAAAACTTTATAGAATTTATAGGATTACAATACTCGGAATAAGACAGTGTAGATATTGGTTTTTCCAATAACAGTCATGGGTACGTCATGAGAAAAACAACATGAGAAAAACAACACAGTTACCCTAATAATGCAATGCCATAATGTTTCAAATTTGTCAAAATTTAACGAGAGGCAACAAATATTCTTCCCAAACACATATCAATCCAATCTTATAAAGAAATAAAGAAGGCTGAGTTGCCATACCTGTAAATAAAAGTTGTCGAAAATATTCACAATGAGATAGAAAACCCATGCGCGCCTATGAAGATCACGGGAAGGGTGGGTTGTATTTATAGGAACCAAAGTTGTATTTATAGGATCCGTGAATGAAAATCGTAGGAACCAAGTTCATCTTTGTAGCCCAAAAAACGTAGAACCACACACAATGGAGCTACACAAGTGGTTTGGCATGCTGCAACCGTCTGCACTGCCTGAATCGTATCTTGGCATCCTGGCTGATGAGGCTGTAGTGCCAGGGTTTTGACATCCGCTTCGTCTAGCTCCCTCGACATCCGTTTCGTCCAGCTCCCTCGGGTCGAAATCGAAGGAGAGGCACAGAACATGAAGGTAGAAACTCTGGTATCAAAGATTTTGGAGAAATCAAAGGATTCTTAGACATTTCTTTCAATTTCATGGCCACACTTCACTTGTTTAACAGTTTTCTTATTTTAACTAATTAATAACCATATTTAATCGTAAGGTCCATAGTGTTTCAATCGTCCAACATCCAAATCAACGTTACACAATAGTACATGTGGCATTTGAGGAAAGTTGTTTTCAAATAAGAACGCTTTACAGCGTAAATATTTCTAAATTCATATTAGGTTCACAATTTTGGAATTTGGAGGGTAATATTAGCTGATCCTGGTGACTTTTGATGTCAAGGCCACCTTGTATTTATGGAGGTCTATGTAAAATGGCTTCACTTCTATTATTTTTTTTTAACTTAAAAAAAATCATATAATAGAGATTATCTCATATTTGGAATAACATTATGTCCACTTTTAATCCATTGGTCACTTACATGTCTATTTCCACTTTTGTGCTGCATATGTTAGGTGTTTTTATTAGGGTAGTACCTTTTAAGCTAGTGGAAGATCCCAATTAAGAGAGTGGAGGTTCAAAATTTGTACACCCATTTTGGGCAATCAAATAAAAATTCCTTAAAAATTCACAATATTATCATACAATGTTGTGACACAATTTTTCATATAGTAAGCTTTATAAAACCATTCCTACCACAATTGGAGGTACCTTATTTTAGTAATAAGATAGTTATAACAAATATATATCATACATAATCCTTAATATCGATGGTCCATAATCTATTAAACTTAGGTCTTATTATTTTAATTTTTGTTTCTATCCATAATCGATATAACCTTAGACTTATTATTTTAATCGACTTTGTATTAAATTTAATGACCATATTAGTTTGTTTTTATAATATTTAAACTAAAAATTTCATATATATTATTTAAAACAAATATATTTTAATTAGAACTAAATGATAAAATTGTAATATTATGAAATCTAATATGTTTAAGTACAATGTAATGCTATTTTACATTTCAATACCTTTATTCGTGTGTCCCTATCAACATATGCAACAACTCTTACCATTATCTTTTAATAAAAATATTATAATTTTAATATAAATATTATAATTTTATAATAATTCTTTTATATTCTAAAAATAGCCCTAAGCAAGCTCACATTATTGAGATGGAAAATTTTATGCTTTGTTCCGTGACTTCATAATCACTACATGCCTTATCCCATCACCATAATTGATGTTGATGACCATGTAAGTGGATAGAATGTAGTTATGAAAACAATATTAGAAAGTGGATTGTTATATTCCTTTTAACAATGAAGAAAAAATCCAAATAGGTAGAAATGATGTGATGCTATCCCTTCAAACGGCTAGAAATCAAACGGCTAGGGAGGACATGGCACGGCCACTCACAAATTAGCCGTTGATTAAAAAAGCTGCGAGGCAGAGTTATATAATAAGGATTTTGATTATGATGTTCACAAGTTAAATTAATTTTGAAACGACTTGGTGAAGGAGACCGTGCGAATGGATCCTCCCCTACTTGGTGAAGGAGAGCCTGCAAATGTTTCATGTCACACTGTGACTACATCTCGGTGAAGGCCAACGTCGAGTTCTACAGTGTGGGGATGGGGAGTTTTTAGGAGAGAAGTTGGGGAGTTTCGACCCCAGCGCTTCCTAGACTAGGAGAAGGACGTTGACATTACGAGAATGAATAGAATTAAGATGATGCCCTTCGGTGCTGGGAGGAGGATCTAGCCATTGGCACTCACCACATCAATCTAATCATCTTATGGATGCGTGCAATATGGAGGAGTAGTATGCTTTCACTGTTGTCACAAAGAATCCACCAGAAGTCCCCATGTTCCATTACTCCTGTGGAATGTAGCGGGGGGATTCGCGGAGGCAAAGTATCGAATGTATATACCTTTCCTAAGTGAGGCCGACATCGAGCTGCTTCCACCGGTGCAAATCTATTTACGAGGTTCTCTCTGGCGCTCTGATTCGATTCGTTTTCTAGTAGGTGCCATTTTTCGATTTCTCGGAGGTGTGAAATATTCATTTATATTGCATATTTTTATGATCAATTTCTAAGAAATATGGTAGCACACAAACATGATCTCTATTCTTGTTTCCATTAATGTATAGTTTTATGCGATTAATTTTTGGATTAATCATATTATTAAAAGATTTGATTGATAGGGTTTGCACCTTCTTTTAATCAGGATAAGGTTTGCGCCTTCTTTTAATTGCTTTATTTTAAGCAGATGTCAGTCCAATTCAATACGCAGGGTCTCCCACGACAAGATAAGATTACAAAAAATTGGATCATTGGAAGTAAATAAGGCCCTAAAAAAACCTAGTTCCCGCTAGACAAGAAAGGTAAGTTTCTGCCTCTTCATTTTGTATTTCTTGAAGTAAACCCTTTTCTTCATTTTCAACTGGTTTTATAATTTTTGGATTAATACGGTGTTAGTAATAGCACCTATTTTTTCTATTACAACTATATTTTTGGTGTCTAAACCAAACCCAGTTTATTCATCTTAGTTTTATTATTCCATTTTCTTTATGGTTTCTTGGGCTCGCCATAGTTTCTTTTTAATTCATTTCAGCCAGTTGTAATCTCTTTGTCTCAAATTTCTTGGTTATAATTTAGATATTTCTTTGTTAGATCTATCAAATCAAATCTCTCATGGATGTGTGGGATATGGATGTGTGTAATATGGAGGAGCAGTATGCTTTCACTGTTGTCACGAAGAATCCACCAGAAAGAATCTGGACGAATGGAGAGCGGCGCTCGAAGTCCCCATGTTCCATTATTCCTCTGTAATGCAGGCGGTGATGCTTGCATTGGGAATTTACAGAGGCAAAGTATCGACGGTATATGCCTTTCATACGCGACATCGACATCAAGCTACGCTGCTTCCACCGATGCAAATCTATTTATGAGGTTCTCTATGGCTCTCTGATTTGATTATTTTTCTCTGTTTCGATTCGTTTTCTAGTAGGGTGCTATTTTTGGATTTCTTCCAAGTGCGAAATATTCATTTATATTGCATATTTTTATGATCAATTTCTAAGAATTCTGGTAGCACACAAACATGATCTCTATTCTTTTTTTCCATTGACGTATAGTTTTATGAGATTAATTGTAGGATTAACGATATTATTAAAATATTTGATTGATAGGGTTTGGACCTTCTTTTAATTGCTTACTCTATGAGATGAGATTATTGGATTTCTTAAAATGATTTTCAAATATGTTTTTATGATTTACAAATATGTTTTTCATTTATGTCTTATAATTTATGTTAGATTTTATTTTCACATTATTACTTTGGTTAAATTCAATGTATTTTAAATTGTATTTTCATACATTTAAATTATTTTAAAGATTTTTTCTTATATTTAAACTTTTATTAATAGCTTTTAATTAATTTATTTTTTGAATGATTTCTTCATTAATATTCTAATATACAGTAAAGTACCATAAGCTTGAGTAGCCTAGCCTAAGCTACTAAAGGATAGACTAAGTTAAGCTAGAGTAGGCTAGGTTAGGCTAGAATAGGCAAGAGTAGCTTAGGATAGGCTAGACTAGACTAGGATAGGCTAGGTTAGAGTAGGTTAGGCTAGTGTATGCTAGGGTAGGCTAGAGTAGGCTAGGTTAGACTAGGGTAGGTTAAGCTAGGCTAGGGGAGGCTATGTTAAGCTAGGATAGGCTAGGCGAGGCTAGGTTAGGCTACTATAGTGTAGGATAGACTAGGTTAGGCTAGGTTAGGTCAAGATAGGGTAGGTTAGGGTATCTTAGGATAGGCTAGGATAGGCTAGGCTAGGATAGGTTATACTATGTTAAGCTAGGCTAGGTAAGAGTACACTATGTTAGGCTAGGGTATGTTAGGCTAGGCTAGATTAGCCTAGGTTAGGTTAGGTTAGGTTAGGCTAGGGTAGGCTATGTTAGCTTAGGTTAGGCTGGGTTAGGCTAGGCTATGTTAGGTTAGGTTAGGTTAGGTTAGGATAGGACAGGCAAGGATAAGATAGGCTAGAATAGGGTAGGGTAGGTTAGGGTAGGGTAGGATAGATTAGGCTAGTCTAGGCTGGGCCACGATAAGATAGGCTAGGATAGGCTAGGTTAGGATAAGATAGGTTAGGCTAGGGTCGGTTAGGCTAGGCTAGGCTAGGCTAGGCTAGGCTAGGTTAGGTTAGGTTAGGCTAGGAAAGGCTAGGGTAGGTTAGGTTAGGCTAGGTTAGGCTAGGATATGATAGGATAAGATAGGATAGATTAGGCTAGGCTAGGTTAGGCTAGGATAAGATAGGCTAGGTTAGGTTAGGATGAGATTGATTAGGCTAGGATATTTTAGGCTAAGATAAGTTAGGCTAGGTTAGGCTAGGTTTGGTTAGGCTAGTCTAGGCTAGGCTAGGTAGGTTAGTCTAGGTTAGTTTAGGTTAGGTTAGGCTACATTAGGCTAGGCTAGGCTAGCTTAGGCTAGACTAGGCTAGGCTAAGCTAGGTTAGGCTAGGCTAAGTAGGTTAGGTTAGGTTAGGATAGTATAGGTTAGGTTAGGTTAGGTTAAGATATGTTAGGTTAGGGTTAGGCTGGGCTAGGCTACGCTAGGGTATGGTAGGTTAGGCAAGGCTAAGGTAGGCTAGTGTAGGATAAGTTAGGCTAGGGTAGGGTAGGGTAGGCTAGCGTAGGGTAGGATATATTAGGGTAGGTTAGGCTAGGATAGGGTAAGATAGGGTAGGGTAGGGTAGGTAAGGGTAGATTAGGCTAGGATAGGCTAGGGTAGGCTACATTAGGGTAGGTTAGGCTATGCTAGGCTAGGCTATGGTGGGCCAGGTTAGTGTAGGCTAGGCTAGCATAGGGTATGGTATAGTAGGCTAGGTTAGGCTAGGCTAGGCTAGTGTAAGGTAGAGTAGGGTAGGGTAGGTTAGGGGAGCTTAGGTTAGGTTAGGCTAGGTTAGGCTAGGCTAGGTTAGGCTAGGGTAGGGTAGTCTAGGGTAGGCTACCATAGGCTAGGCTAGAGTAGGCTAAGCTAGGGTAGGGGAAGGTAGGTTAGGCTAGGCTAGGCTAGGCTATCCTAGGCTAGGCTAGGATAGGATGGTCTAGGATGGGCTACGCTAGGCTCGGTTAGGTTAGGCTAGGTTGGGCTAGGCTAGGCTAGGTAAGGTTAGGCTAGGCTAGGATAGGTTAGGTTAGGTTGGGCAAGGTTGGGTGAGGCTAGGCTAGGTTAGGCTTGGTTAGATTAGGTTAAGCTAGGTTAGGTTAGGTTATGTTAGGTTATGCTAGGCTATGTTAGGCTAGGGTAGTGTATGGGTAGGGTTGGGTAGGGTAGGGTAGCGTAGGGTAGGTTACAGTAGGTTATGTTAGGTTAGGCTAGGTTAGGCTAGGCAATGCTGGGCTAGGCTAGGCTATGCGAGGTTAGGCTAAGCTAGGCTAGGCTAGGCTAGGCGAGGTTAGGCTAAGCTAGGCTAGGCTAGGCTAGGCTAGGCAAAGCTAGGTTAGCTAAGGTTACGCTAGGCTAGGCAATGCTAGGCTAGGCTAGTCTAGGCAAGGCTAGGTTAGTCGAGGCTAGGCTAGGCTAGGCGAGCTTAGGCTAGGCTAGGCTAGGCTACGTTAGTCTAGGTTAGGTTAGGATAGGTTAGGTTAGATTAGGCTAGGTTAGGCTAGGCTAGGTTAAGCTAGGTTAAGCTGGGTTAGGCTACATTAGTTTAGGTAAGGCTAGGTTAGGTTAGGTTAGGTTAGGTTAGGCTAGGCTATGTTAGGATAGGTTGCGGGCGAGGCTAGGCTAGGCCAGTGTAAGATAGTGTAGGCTATGTTAGGATAGGTTAGGCTAGGCGAGGCTAGGCTAGGCTAGTGTAAGATAGTGTAGGCTATGTTAGGATAGGTTAGGTTAGGATATTTTAGGCTAGGTTAGGATAGTTTATGCTAGGTTATGCTAAGCTAGGTTAAGCTAGGATAGATAGGCATGGCTAGGTTAAGGTAGGCTCGGCTAGGTTGGGCTTGGTTAGGTTAGGTTAGGCTAGGTTAGGGTAGGCTATGCATGGTTGGTCATGGTTAGGCTAGGTTAGGCTATATTATGATAGTCTTGGATAGGTTAGGCTAGGCTAGGCTAGGCTAGGAGATGCTAGGTTAGGTTAGGCTAGGCTAGGCTAGGGTAGGAGAAGTTAGGTTAGGTTAGGCTAGGCTAGGTTTGGCTAAGTTAGGCAAGGCTAGGTTAAGTTAGGCTAGTGTAGGTTAGGTTAGGCTAGGATAAGGAAGGTTAGGTTAGGTAGGGTTAGGCTAGGTTAGGTTAGGTTAGGTTAGGTTAGGTTAGGTTAGGATATGTTAGGCAAATCTAGGTTAAGCAAGCTTAGGATATGTTTGGCAAGGCTAGATTAGGCTTGGCCAGGCTAGGTTAGGCCAAGCTAGGCTAGAGTAGGCTAGGTTAGGTTATGTTAGACATGGCTAGGTTAATCTAGGCTAGGCTACGATAGGTTAGGCTAGGCTAGGTTTTTCTAGGTTAGGGTAGGTTAGGCATGGCTAGGCATGGCTAGCTTAGGCTAGGATAGGCTAGGTTATGCTCGGCTTGGTTAGGGTAAGGTAGGCTAGGCTAGGCATGGCTTGGTTAGGCCAGGCAAGGGTAGGCTATCGGTTAGGCTAGGCTGGGGTAGGTTAAGTTAGGATATGCTAGATTAGGATAGGTTATGTTACGGTAGGTTAGGCTAGGTTAGGTTAAAATGAGTTATGTTAATTTCTATGAATTATGTTAAAATGGATGACTTATATGAGGAATTTGCATGGAATTAAATAGAGTAAATTATTATGGCTATAATTGCATATTCCTGTGTTTATACTGATTATATTCCTGTGTTATATTTTCTAAGTTATATTTTGAGTTTGAGAGAATTCTAACTTGGGCTTTGGAAAGAGAATCTAAATAACTAGATTCTTAGAGTATCTAATATAAAAAGGAGTAAGGTTAACCCTCAATATTAAATGCATACATAGAAAGTACAAATTAAAACTAAAATAAATAATGTAAAACTTCCACTTAAGAGTGAGTTGGAAAAAAATTAAGTGGAACTATTGAGAGTTCTTATAAATGAATATGGGCAATGATTTTAGATAAGGAAACATGGAATATATTTAATATTCTTGTATACCATTTATATTAAGTTTTTTTGTGAGTATGGTTAAATATCTTGATTAGGAGTGGAAAAAGTATACTAAATTTGTTATACTAACAAAATCCTTATCTTAGTAAATTATACTAGAGTAGATACTTTAACTTAGTTTTAATACAATAAATAGTAGGTTAAAGTATGTATACATAATCATAATTAGCATATATATGCATGAATTTGTATACAAACACTTAAATATTAAATTTCATGAAGAATCCCTATCAGAGGTAAAGGGACTAGTACAAAGGAGTAGAGACCATGAAGCAACCAGGGAAAGTTTTTTATTTAAACAGTATAAGAAATGTCATATTAAGATGTGTATTTGAAATTTCAGAAAATTATTTTCTTACTGCAATTACTTTAAATTACATAGGTAAATTATGTGGATTATAATGGAAAAAGAAACCTAACAAATACTCACAATGAGGGAATATAAATTTAGGATAGGAAAAATACTCTTAGAAAAGTTAAGGCCTAGCCAATACAAATTTGAGATGACACATGCCTTTACCTTCTATTAAATATTGAACAATAGATTTATATTTTGTAGAAAATAAATTGAAAGAAAAGAACCCATGTTGGGTGTAGCCTTCCTATTTTTTTTAAAGATAAATTGTTGGTCAATTTCATATAATGAATACAAGTATATATGAAAAATATAATAAAAATAACATTTAAAAATATATAAAACAGTGGTAGAGCATAATTACATACTAGCTATAGAAAGATAACAATAAAAATGTGGAAATGGTATATCAACCCAACAATTAAAAGAGACATATATACAATCACAAGGTCTATAAGGACTTGAAAAATTATAAGATCTCAACCATATATACCTAATACATAGGTTAACCAATGTATTGCCTAAAATCGTTTGAAAGAAGAATAATATTTTGTTCAAAATAAGATGACCCATAATATAAAGGCATTTTTCCTTTCCCGGGAAATCATAGACCAATACGTCTCAAACATATAGATGAAAAGTACTTAATTAAGCATATACGAATGAACTGTAAGGAAGAGAAAGGAACTAACTTAGTCTTTATTGTCGAAAAGAGTCACGAGATAGAAAAAATATAGTACAAATGCACTCGATTGAATCGATACCTATATGAGAGTAAAAAACATGGAATTTAAACAAGTGTAAAAAACATGGAATTTAAACAAGTGTAAAAGAACGTGATTGTATTTATCAGAAAAAATGATGATTTACTTTAATAGAGAATGAACCCAAAGTATATATTCTCAAGATTGAATGTGGTGCATCCATTTCTATTACCTTGTAAAGTTCAACAACAAATAAATGTTAGCATAATATCTTAAAGAAAGAGGGTAATTATTTTTTAGGAGTGAAGAACTCTATATCAAATTAATGAATGGTGCAACAAAATTATAAGTAATAATACTTTAAATAACTATTTTAAAAGAGAGAATAAAAATAATTGAAGAATTAGGGTTTAATAATTAAAAACCATGAAGAGAGTGTAACTATTTTCTGCCAAGAATATAAGAATTAGGTGATCTACATTGATAATTAAGAAAATATTTCAAGCCTAAAAAGGCATGGTCATTACTAGAATAAAAAAAAAATAAAAAAAAAATAACATTTAGGGTTTCAAGGATAAAAACCCTAGGTAGAAATGCGAAATCAACCTTGTAGTGACAATTGGTTGAATGCAAAGTTAAAGCTAGAATAGAAATTACCAAGGATACCATGGAGGAGTAAACAAGCAACTAGTAAGTCAAAGTGAGGTTGAATTCATAGAGAATTAAGGGAAACAAGTATTGATAGAGGAAATTCACCTTGAATCGCTCTATAAGAAGAAAATAATTCGGTAGTGGATCACATTAAGGAAGACTTGAGATTGCTCTAATTAAAAACCCCTTCATTTCTACATTTTCTAATGGATAAAAATATACAAGTCAGAAAACCAAATATGAGAATGAGGTGAGTTGAAGTAACAAGAACAAGAACAATGGAATTCAAGTGAAGAATGTTAGCTCTATGACAAATAGATCCACAAGCATTCCCTTCTCATGTAAATATGTCAAATAATGGAGAAAGTGAGAATAATAGCTCTGGAATAGGTATAAAATAATAAATATAATATTTAAAATATTTAAAAAATAATAAAATAATAAGCATTGTACTCAAAATTTTACAAATGAACCTATGAAATAATTAGGTATCTTCGTCTTTAAAACAAATTGAAGGGTTGCAAAATACTTAATTCAATTCTATTTTAGGTATCTTAGTCTTTGAAATTGGGTCAAATGGGAGAAGAAAATACCTAGAATTCCATTAGTACGTCCAAATAATTCCATTTTATTTATAAATTATTTTTTAGGAGTCTCTTAATAACCATAACATCAAAGCATAAGTATTGGTATTGGATGATTAGCTTTATAGTTTTTTTTTATGTTTTTTCAATTATGGTTTGAGGATTTTGATTTTATAAATTATATAATATTTATTTCTTTCCAAACAAAAATATTTAGAGTATTTATAGATTAATAAAATAATATTTAGAATATTTATAGATTAATAAAATAATAAACATTATGGTGGAAATTTTACAAAGGAATCTATGAAATAATTAGGTAATTTTTTCTGTCAAATACATTGAGCACCTAATTGTATTGGAAATTGGGTCAAATATGAAATAATTAGTTATATTTTCTATAAAACAAATTGAATTGGAAATTGGACTTAATTAGAAAAAAAAATACTCAAATTGAAAAATTCCACTAGTATGTCCAAATAATTCCATTTTATTGATAAATTATTCTATTCTTAAGTAGAAATAATTCATTTTTTTTTTTAAATAATTTCTTTAAGGAGCCTTCTAATAACCATAAAGTCAAATCACAAGTATTGGTTGATTAGCTTTATAATTTTGTGAGTTTTTTTTTTTTTTTCAATTAAAAATATTAGTTGACTTAACATGTGGTCCTCAAAATCAGTTCTGGATGACCTTTTCTAGTAAAAAAAAATATATTTTCTAATGATTTAGATGAGATTATTTGATTTCTTAAAATAATTTTCAATTATGTTTTTATGATTTACAATTATGTTTTTCATTTAAAAATAGTTTTTCATTTATATCTTATAACTTGTGTTAGATTTTGTTTTTACATTATTATTTTCTTTAAATTAAATGTATTTTAAATTGTATTTTCATACATTCAAATTATTTTAAATAATTTTTGTTATATTTACAATTTTATTAATAGCTTTTAATTTATTTTGTTATATGAAAAAATTAGATAATTAAATGAAATAATTTTTAGGAAAATAAAATTATAGAAATTTGAGTACTAGAATAAGTTAACTACTATATTCAAAGAACACCCATAAACATAACCTCTCTAGAAATACTTTGTTAGTAAATTGATATTGATATCTTAACAAATTGACCAGTGAACCTAGTTTCAACCATCCGTATTAGTATGAGCTAAGTTAATTCACTACGAGTTAATCAACTGAATTTATCATGGACTTGTAATATAAATACCATACACATATATACTATAAAAAGCCATATAACTATCACAATATGCATCCATATACGAATAAATTTCCCTTCTAGTAAGCAAGAACACACAGTTATAGGATCTCTTATGAACCCATGAAAACAAGATAGCTCATAAAGAATATCAAAAAAAGTCCACAGTGAAAAATTTAAATAGAAGGAAGAAAAAATATCAAACGAAAGGGAATAAACTACCCAATGAATAAAAATAAGCCATAATTACACAACCATTAAACAAAAAATAAAAGAACAAAACACAATTGGGTTATTCATATTTTCCACCAGATCGAAAACTTGAAAAAATCAAGTGTTGGAAGGTGAAACTTGAGGAGAAGTACTAAAATAATCGACTTGAAAAACTCTATGTCAAGTCAGTTGAAGATGGGTCCAAAACCTCCATAGTCTAAGACAGGGTTTGAGGGTAGCGTGTGTACCTGCAAAGTAGATCTCACAATCAACAAACGAGAATGATGTTGGAGAAAAAAAAATAATATGCATTAGTAAATAATTAGCGAGTGAATTCCCATTTATATTACCCAAGTATATGTCAATGGAGCTTGCGTTCTTCACCATGTTGCTGAAAATGGAATATAAGTTAGCTCTGAGGTAGGAAAACCATATCCAAAAGAATATGTAACGAAAAACAACCATACATGCATACTTGCAGTAGGAAGAGCCATTAAATTACCTAAGAAAGTAAAGTAAAACAAAGGATTGATGCCTTTGTGCGGTGATTGGGTCTTATGGCTATAGAGACACCCTGCAAGGCCCAGTAAAATTGTAATGAGGAAAGAATTGAACTTTGCGGAATTTTCCTTTGGCATATATAAAACCCTGGTGCTTGTAAGAGTAAATATTGTTCTAATGGAAATTTAAAGCAGAATAGGCATACAAATTCAATTAGTAACTCACTAGTACATACGAAGAGGGAAGAAGTGAATTCGTCACCTTATGTAGCCATGGTTCTTGGAGATGAACCAATGAACCCAAAAAGACACATCGACCTGTTAACCTATACATTAGAAACTGAGTATTGATGACCATAATTTCACATCTTTAGGAGGATATGGAAAACCAAGGAACCAAATTTCAAAGTGATAATAACCACAAGTTCTACAAAACTACCAATTGTAGAACCCTTACTGTGGAAAATGAAAAAAACATGAAATAGTCTATTGAACCATAATACTTGGGCTTCATAAATAGTGCACTATTGTTGGGCTGTAAAAATAGCGTTGGTAGATTTGTGGCTATTACTAGTTTCCAATCACATGAGAGAAAAAATAGAGTGATGACAGCGATACGAACACCAGGAGAAAATGTCGATTAGTTCACAGGAAATGTCTATACAAGCTTAAGGTTTGGGTGGAAAGATAAAAACCATTACATGGGGACAACGAATCTACACCCTTCACGTAGTCATACCATACCTTGTGCTCATCATGTGTTATCATTCGCTCATTAGATGGGATAGCGTTGGCCGCATGGACGCATTAGGGGTAATGTACTTGTCATGTGGCGATTTACCATACATAATTTATGTGATATGACCTAATGATATAGGAATTAATAAATGACCATATTATAAATAAGAAATGGGGGTTGGATAGTTAGGTTTAAATGATATAAGATTCATCTAGGGAGATGATTCTTCCATATATTAATTCTGAAAATGATCCAATTATAATCATAGCGGAAATTAAACATGCATGAAACATTAGGTAATAAGTGCATAGATATACTTTGGATGTGGATGATGGCTCGGAGTGATGGGACTTCCGCCCCTTGGTGGATCCCGAGGGTGTTCGCTTGCTGCGGCCATATGCCCCCCTGCAGTGCCATTACTCACACATTAACTTCACCAACCTGTTCTGCTTTAACACCGTTCACCGCGCCTGTCATCTACCTCGCCTTGCTGGTTCATTTGGCTATGGATTTCATTCTGGAGAATTCATCTGCTCATTGTGTTTTTTGTAGTCATCCTTCTCCCGTCTGTGGTAGTTGCCCCCCTGCTTGCACTGTTCCAAGTGAACGCACCCAAACAGGTCGACGTTGCTCCATCCTAGGATGCTTGGAAACTCTTCCAGGTTTCCACTTCACCCAGACCAGCTACTGTCATCTCAATTTCTGTTTTCCTTCTCACGCAGCTAATTTTCGGAGATCTTCGTTGCATCCCGACTACTCCTTCTGCCCCAAGCACTCCTGGCTTCATGCGGCTTTGATGCCTCGGCTCAGGCAGAGAATGCGTTGCAGGCACAAAATGAGCAGAGGGCACTCTTCCCGCCCTCTCCCTTCCATTAGCTCACCCTCGGCATCTTCTGAGGAGGACGTAGATTGGAGTTTGCATTTGGATTTTGGGCATCGGAGAGGCATCTCCTACCCTCCTGGAAGCACTCACTCTGTTCTGCCTTCACAGCCTCCTCCGCCTGTCTCTCAGCCTGCCTCCCCTGCTTCTAATTTTCCCACCAACCCAGCCCTCTGCCAGTCTTCACAAAGGGCGGAATTCCGCTTCAATTTCTCCTCAAACATGCCTGTTCTCACTGCTTTCATCACTGTTACTGTTTGCGAAGAATCCCCTATCCCAGCTCTAGCTTCAATGCCCCGCCCTGCCCCTATTCCGCCTAACCCTTAGCCCTCACATGCAAATATTGGCATTCCAGCCCTTGTTGAGCCAGTCAGCATTGGTCATTCCATTCTTGGAATGGAAAATTTGCAGGTGGAATTCTTCAGCAAGAGTGGCAGGCCAGAGAAGGACAACGATGATAGAGAAGTTGAGTTTGGTTGCAGGATCGTGGAAGAACTGGAGTCCCCTACTCCTGAACGGTGACTTTGATCCCCCTCAGCTTGCTTTGGTACAAATTTTCGACCTCATGGAAGAATTTTTTGGTTTTTTGAGTTTATATTCAGCTGTAAAAGCTATAGGCTATTCTAGTTTACTGTCTCTTGTTGTATCACAGTACTTTTACTATTTTACCGATTTCCCTTCTAAGGGCGGTGGAATTTATTTTAAAAGATCTGGTTTCCCACTCTGGGCAGTTCAGTTGCTAAGGTTAAGCTTGGAGATCAAGCCCTGTTCTCAGGATCACACAACTGAAACCAGCACAGTTTTGTACTATTATGTTTTATAAATAGATTTATTTTTACCGAGAAAAAAAAAAGTGCATAGATATAATTCATCAAGATCAACTATTTACCAAATACAATATGAAAATATAGGAATTATATGTCATGCAATAACATATACAAATGATTAGTAAGGAAGTTAAAAAAACAAAATAATGTGTGATATATGAAGAGCAGATGTGACATTTTAATTTATATGGTAAAATCGATGTTAATTTATAACTACTATCTATATGTTATATATTTTAATGGGATATGATTTTATTTTATCTAAAAGAAATGTTAGTAATTTTACTAATTAGAAACAAAATTACAATAAAAGAAAAAACTGAAATTAAAAAATATTTACATCTAGCTTCTAGCATGTAAGATGCAATGTCTACACATCTACTCAATATTGGGTTGTAGAGGGCCTCTCTGTGTAATGATTATAAAAGCTATGATTAAATATAGTTTTCATTTTCAACTTTAATTATTTAATGGATGATTGCTAGTATCGATGTCTATGTGTGACAAACTCTAATATTTTTAAATTGATTCTCCTAATCTTATTATTGGGCTTATATAAGTCAAATTTTGATAAATATTTAATAGGTGTTTAACTAATGTGTAGGAATTGACCACTACAACTTTATGTTCCACTCTTTCACATCATAAAGTTCATATGAACCTTGTATATCCCATTTTTTTATATAAAAATGCATTTTTCTCACACACTATATATTCTTTCAGTCAAAGATAAGCTTAAACACACACAAAGGTCTTCCATAATAGTTTGACCACAATCTAGTTCTTTGTTTCACTTTACATTCCATAGTATCCACATAAAAAATATATTCATTGTTATTCATGACTGATTTTGATTTCTTTTATTATGTTTACAAGCTTGTTATGTTCTTGCATAAAACTAAACTCACTCATGGATAGCAAGTAGTTGTCAACTAAGTCACCTAATTCATGTTAGTATTCAAGTTTGAGAATATATGTGTGTGTGTGTGAGATAAAATTATGTATTCTCCCTAAACATATGATAAAAATATCACTTGTAATCTAGATCATCTAATTTTAATAATAGTTTGGTAGGATTTTAAAAACTTCAAAACATAATAAAAATAATAATTTATTATAAAATTATGATTTTTTTAAAATATTATTCTTATTTATAAAAAATAAAAATAAATTATTATTTAAATATTTTAATAATAATAAAAGAATTATTTAATTTGATTTATATAATGTAAACCAGATGAAATTTAGACTAAAAATATTTAAAAATTAATATTTAAAATTTAATATTTATGTTTATACAAAAATTAATTCATATTGAAATTATTAAATTAAATTGTATCTATAAGTTGTACCCATTTTAGTGTTATGGAACCAATCAAGGACTGATGGTGATGTCACTAAAATAACATTTTCGAGGTCATTACAATGAGTGAGTATGGAGTTGTTCAAAAGCTAACAAAGAGGTCTCAAATATCACTAAGTTCACCCTCTTTTTAATAAAAAAGAAAAAAAAAATTGTGGGTCAAATTCTGTTGAACTTCAACCGCTCTTCATAGTTTTTCTAGCATTCATATATGGATTTCATTATATATTGACGTTTATGGAAAATTAAATTAAATATATCTGAATTCATATTAGGTTCACAATTTTGGAATTTGGAGGATAATATTAGCTAAACATAGTGACTTTTGATGTCAAGGCCACCTAGTATTTATGGAGGTCTATGTAAAACGGCTTCACTTCTATTATGTGTTTTTTAACTTAAAAAAAAATCATATAATAGAGATTATCTTATATTTGGAATAACATTATGTCCACTTTTAATCCATTGGTCACTAACATGTTTATTTCCACTTTTGTGCTGCATATGTTAGGTGCTTTTATTCGGGTAGTACCTTTTAAGCTAGTGGCAGATCCCGATTAAGAGAGTGGAGGTTCAAAATTTGTACACCCATTTTGGGCAATCAAATAAAAATTCCTTAAAAATTCACAATATTATCATACAATGTTGTGACACAATTTTTCATATAGTAAGCTTTATAAAACCATTTCTAACACAATTGGAGGTACTTTGTTTTAGTAATAAGATAGTTATAACAAATACATATCATACATAATCCTTAATATCTATGGTCCATAATCTATTAAACTTAGGTCTTATTATTTTAATTTTATTTTCTATCCATAATCAATATAACCTTAGACTTATTATTTTAATCTGCTTTGTATTAAATTTAATGACCATATTAGTTTGTTTTTATAATATTTAAATTAAAAAGTTCATATATTATATAAAACAAATATATTTTAATTAGAACTAAATGATAAAATTGTAATATTATTAAATCTATTATGTTTAAGTACAATGTAATGCTATTCTACATTTCAATAACTTTATTCTTGTGTCCCTATCAACATATGCAACAACTCTTACCATTATCTTTTAATAGAAATATTATAATTTTAATATAAATATTATAATTTTTTAATAATTCTTTTATATTCTAAAAATAGCCCTAAGCAAGCTCACATTATTGAGATGGAAAATTTTATGGTTTCTTCCGTGACTTCATAATAACTACCTGCCTTATCCCATCACCATAATTGATGTTGATGACCATGTAAGTAGATAGAATGTAGTTATGAAAACAATATTAGAAAGTGGATTGTTATATTCCTCTTAACAATGAACAAAAAAATCCAAACAGGTAAAAATGATGTGCTTCTATCCCTTCAAACGGCTAGAAACCAAATGGCTAGGGAGGACGTGGCACAGCCACTCACAAATTAGCCGTTGATTAAAAAAGCTGCGAGGCAGAGTTATATAATGAGGATTTTGATTATGATGTTCACAAGTTAAATTACTTTTGATTCTCCTCTGCAAAGCTGGACACAGAAATAACTTTTTTTTTAAACGACTTGGTGAAGGAGACCGTGCGAATGCATCCTCCCCTACTTGGTGAAGGAGAGCCTGCAAATGTTTCGTGTCACACTGTGACTACATCTCCGCGAAGGCCAACGTGGAGTTCTACAGTGTGGGGATGGGGAGTTTCGACCCCAGCGCTTCCTCGACTAATGAGAAGGACGTTGACATTACGAGAGTGAATAGAATTAAGATGATGCCCTTCGGTGCTGGGAGGAGGATCTGGCCATTGGCACTCACCACATCAGTCTAATCATCTTATGGATGCATGCAATATGGAGTAGTATGCTTTGACTGTTGTCACAAATAATCCACCAGAAGTCCCCATGTTCCATTACTCCTGTGGAATGCAGCGTGGGGATTTGCGGAGGCAAAGTATCGATTGTATATACCTTTCCTAAGTGAGGCCGACATCGAGCTACTTCCACTGGTGTAAATCTATTTATGAGGTTCTCTCTGGCTCTTTGATTCGATTCGTTTTCTAGTAGGTGCCATTTTTGGATTTCTGGGTGGTGTGAAATATTCATTTATATTGCATATTTTTATGATCAATTTGTAAGAAATATGGTACCACACAAACATGATCTCTATTCTTGTTTCCATTAATGTATAGTTTTATGAGATTATTTTTCGGATTAATCATATTATTAAAAGATTTGATTGATATGGTTTCCACCTTCTTTTAATCAGGATAAGGTTTGCACCTGCTTTAATTGCTTTCTTTTAAGCTGATGTCTGTCCAATTCAATATGCAGGGTCTCCCACGACAAGATAAGATTACAACAAATTGGATCATTGGATGTAAATAAGGCCCTAAAGAAACCTAGTTCCGGCTAGACAAGAAAGGTAAGTTTCTGCCTCTTCATTTTGTATTTCTTGAAGTAAACCCTTTTCAATGAATTATATGTAGTCTTTTCTTCATTTTCAAGTGGTTTTATAATTTTTGGATTAATACGGTGTTAGTAATACAGCAACTATTTTTTTTTATTACAACTCTATTTTCGGTGTCTAAACCCAATCTATTCATCTCAGTTTTATTAGTAAAACCCAGTTTATTCATCTCAGTTCTATTATTCCATTTTCTTTATGGTTTCCTGGGCTCACCATAGTTTCTTTTTAATTCATTTCAGCCAGTTGTAATCTCTTTGTCTCAAATTTCTTGGTTATAATTTAGATATTTTTTTGTTAGATCTATCAAATATCAAATCAAATCTCTTATGGATGTGTGGGATATGGATGTGTGCAATATGGAGCAGTATGCTTTCACTGTTGTCTCGAAGAATCCACCAGAAAGAATCTGGACGAATGAAGCGCGGTGCACGAAGTCCCCATGTTCCATTACCCCTGTGGAATGCAGGCGGTGATGCTTGCATTGGGAATTTGCGGAGGTAAAATATCGACTGTATATGCCTTTCATACGCGACATCGAAATTGAGCTGCGCTGCTTCCACTGATGAAAATCTATTCATGAGGTTCTCTATGGCTCTTTGATTTGATTCTTTTTCTCTGTTTCGATTCGTTTTCTAGTAGGATGCCATTTTTGGATTTCTTCCAAGTGCGAAATATTCGTTTATATTGCATATTTTTATGATAAATTTCTAAGAATTCTGGTAGCACACAAACATGATCTCTATTATTGATGTATAATTTAAATTTCTTTTTTTTCCATTGATGTATAGATTTATGAGATTAATTGTAGGATTAACCATGCTATTAAAAGATTTGATTGATAGGGTTTGGGCCTTCTTTTAATCAGGATAGAGTTTGGGCCTTCTTTTAATTTCTTACTCTATGAGATTAGATGATTTAGATGAGATTACTGGATTTCTTAAGATGATTTTCAATTATGTTTTTATGATTTACAAATATGTTTTTCATTTGTCTTATAATTTATGTTAGATTTTATTTTCACATTATTACTTTGGTTAAATTCAATGTATTTTAAATTGTATTTTCATACATTTAAATTACTTTAAAGGAGTTTTCTTATATTTAAAATTTTGTTAATAGCTTTTAATTAATTTATTTTTTGAATGATTTCTTCATTAATATTCTGATATAGAGTAAAGTACCATAAGCTTGAGTAGCCTAGCCTAAGTTACTGAAGGATAGACTAAGGTAAGTTAGAATAGGCTAGGTTAGGCTAGAATAGGCAAGAGTAGCTTAGGGTAGGCTAGACTAGACTAGGATAGGTTAGGTTAGAGTAGGTTAGGCTAGTGTATGCTAGGGTAGGCTACAGTAGGCTAGGTTAGACTAGGGTAGGTTAAGCTAGGCTAGGGGAGGCTAAGTTAAGCTAGGCTAGGCTAGGGGAGGCTAGGTTAGGCTACTATAGTGTAGGATAGACTAGGTTAGGCTAGGTTAGGTCAAGCTAGGGTAGGTTAGGGTATCTTAGGCTAGGCTAGGATAGGTTAGACTATGTTAAGCTAGGCTAGGTAAGAGTACACTATGTTAGGCTAGGGTATGTTAGGCTAGGCTAGGTTAGCCTAGGTTAGGTTAGGTTAGCTTAGGTTAGGCTACACTAGGCTATGTTAGTTTAAGTTAGGCTCAGTTAGGCTAGGCTATGTTAGGTTAGGTTAGGTTAGGTTAGGATAGGATAGGCTAGGATAGGATAGGCTAGAATAGGGTAGGCTAGGTTACTCTAGGTTAGGTTAGGTTAGGGTAGGATAGATTAGGCTAGTCTAGGTTGGGCCACGATAAGATAGGCTAGGTTAGGATAAGATAGGTTAGGCTAGGTTAGGTTAGGCTAGGCTAGGCTAGGCTAGGTTAGGTTAGGCTAGGCTAGGCTAGGCTAGGTTAGGTTAGGCTAGGTTAGGTTAGGATATGATAGGATAAGATAGGATAGACTAGGCTAGGCTAGGTTAGGCTAGGATAAGATAGGCTAGTTTAGGTTAGGATGAGATTGATTAGGCTAGGATAGTTTAGGCTAAGATAAGCTAGGCTAGGTTAGGCTAGGCTTGGCTAGGCTAGTCTAGGCTAGGGTAGGCTAGGCTAGATAGGTTAGGATAGGTTAGTTTAGGTTAGTTTAGTTTAGGTTAGGATACATTAGGCTAGGCTAGGATAGCTTAGGCTAGATTAGGCTAGGCTAAGCTAGGTTAGGTTAGGCTACGTAGGTTAGGATAGTATAGGTTAGGTTAGGGTTAGGCTGGGCTAGGCTATGCTAGCATAGGGTAGGTTAGGCAAGGCTAGGGTAGGGTAGTGTAGGCTAGGTTAGGATAGGGTAGGGTAGGGTTGGCTAGAATAGGGTAGGATAGATTAGGGTAGGTTAGGCTAGGATAGTGTAGGATAGGGTAGGGTAGGTAAGGGTAGGATAGGGTAGGGTAGGTAAGGGTAGGTTAGGCTAGGATAAGCTAGGGTAGGCTAGGTTAGGGTAGGTTAGGCTACTCTAGGTTAGGCTATGGTGGGTTAGGGTACTGTAGGCTAGGCTAGCATAGGGTAGGCTAGACTGGGATAGGTTAGGCTAGGGTAGGCTAGGCTAGGCTAGGCTAGTTTAAGGTAGAGAAGGGTAGGGTAGGTTAGGGGATCTTAGGTTAGGTTAGGCTAGGTTAGGCTAGGCTAGGTTAGGCTAGGTGTAACACCCCCAATTTATGTGTTGAATTTGAAAAGTTAGACATTTGAACTTTAATCCTAAGGGGAGTGGACCCCAAAGGATAAGTATGGTGTGAATGTACTTGAATATTTAATTTGAAAAAATAAATAAAATAATTGTGCATTTTGACCAAGATGAGAATTAGAGATCACTTGCCAAATCCATGAGGATGGATAAGGCAACAAATCCCCACAATCTTTCAAAAATCCTTGAAAGAAATTAATTTAGATTTGAGGAGGAATCTAAATTTCCCCAATGAAGAGGAAAGTAGTTGGGAGGAGGTAAGAAAAACTGGAAAAGCTGAGGAAAAGCATAAAACAGCTTTAAAGAGTCCCAAAATGGGAAGCCTAGGCTAAACAGGAAAGAAAGCATCCTACTATTCTGGACGCAGAATTAGAAACATGCTTTGGGGAAACATGAGCTTAAATAAGCTACTCCTAAGAAGATCAGAGGTTGATCTGTGATGGAGGTGATCTCAGCTCGGGGGTGAGTTCTGGGAGACAAAGAGGACTCTAAGGTTGGGAGGTTGGTCATTTGCAATAGTGGTATGTTTCTGAAATTCTTGTTTATGTTGATTTGTTATGGTATGAATTGGCTACATATAAAAACAAAAATTAATGAAATGGTATGATTGATTTTAGTACTACATTTAACAGAATCCATCTTAAGGCATTCACCTTCTATATTCTGTTTAGTTGTAGACCAGTAATCCATAGAGTAGAAACCCACAGAATTTTTAAACCAAAGACGGTTTAAATCTGAAGGTACTTAGTCTCCACAGATAATTAAATATTAACTGGTTCCCATATACATATACAAAGGTGAAATTATATGCTCATATGTACGTTAGAAAACTATTGTAGCAGAACTGAAATTTACATGGGACAATAAAAGAGAAGTAAAGACATTAGAATATACATTTTGAAAATTTCTAGCTTGAGAAGAAATTTTACTCTATAGAAGTGATATATTCATTTATAGCATTTATAAGTGTATATATTGCAATTCTAAATCTACCTCTAATCCTTGAAACAAGTATCATAGAAAAAGACTTAATTTATAATTAAGGTTCTCTACTCAATTACTATCGAATACATTTATATATGCATAAAAAAAAATAAAAAAAAAGTATAAGCGCCGTGAGCTAAAATAATAACAATACATATATATATGCATCAAAAATAAAATATAAGAGCCGCGAGTTAAAGCAATAACTCATTGTAACAACGATTATAAAAGAATAGTTTGGTGAAAAAAAAATATATATATGTACCATATATCTGTGCGAATTGGTGAACGGTCAAACTATATTAAACCATGGTGATTATTCAATTTACTATGCAGTGGGCCTGTTTCAATACAATACCCTCGAATTATACAGCCATTAACGTCCACGGCCTTTTAGGTTTTGTTTAAACATGAGATGGAGTGAACAGATTGTAAAAACGAAGATATATTTTAAACATGTAGTTCTAAACTGGCATGTGAATACCTATTATCTATATTCATATTATCTATCATATGGATATTATTTATCATATGAACACTCATATTTTAAACGCTGATAGGCATCAGACGCAACAATAAAAACTAGGAATTAACACGTAGGTAACAAAAGCAACATTAAAACTATGAAATGACGCAGAGATAACCATGACCGAGTAACCACCCTGTATGCAGGGTATCACGGTCCATATGCCGCGGGTGGAAGGTTGTTACGGTACTATAATGAGTTATCAAGGCGTTGCAGCCATGCTTGTTTCCGTGAAGGATATTACTAGCATTAAAAACAACAGAAATACAGAGGCGCAATCGCATTAAGGGAAGGGAGTTACCGACGGAGGAGTTCGGCTCTTCCCCTGGCAAGGTTCGTTGGTCAATATCGCCAGCTACAGCGAAAAAAATCGACATAGTTTGGAGGCGAACGGCCAGAACGCTGTTGACCATAGTCACGACTGAGCCATGTTAACGAAACATATAAACGTCGCCATAAAATAAGTTCTGACAGTTAGCGTTGGAAATCACAGACAAATAAATTACAGGCGTAAATCTCTGCAATCAGATGGCCGAACTAGTGATTAACCTGAGAATAGGGCTCTCTTTCAACCCTGGTATCGCATCGATTTAAATAGAAAAAAAAAAACCAACACAAGTAGTCAATACAAAAAAAAATAGTAGCACGGCAGCCATGGGAAGGCTATCACACTTGGGCGCAAATAAACCTGAGATTAGGCATCGGGACGTAGGATAACAAGTTAACAAAGGGTTTGGCGTGTCGACAGGAGGAAAACCCATTTGAGGGATTTTATCCATTGCGATGCATATTGAGCGTGGCAGTAAAAGACCTGAAAAAGGAAAACCTTACGAGTAAAACAACTCGTCTTCACATCCACGCAGCCTACCAACACTTAGGATAAGAAAAACAAGGATAGCAAGAGCGCGGCCAGAGAAACCCCGTCGTCTACACCCTCTACACAAACAATCCATAAACGATTTAGATACAGCATTACCTAAAGATATCAGAACGAATTTCAGAATGTAAAGAATGATAGAAATTTTACGCACATACCTTCAAGCTGACCTGGTACTCCTGTATCAAATCCCCATGGAAAGATCCACGCCTTCGGTGAACGAGTTGGGAAGAAAAACAATCACCCCAAACAGAATAAGATTCAACTGTAAACGGAGCTAGCTATATAGATAATAACCAGTAGAGGGAAAAGTGAGTGGATGCCGCCGAGATAAGTCGGAAGGGTAGGAGAAACCCTAATCCCACTGCCCCAGAAGGGCAGAGAATCCCAAAGTCGATTTGGAAAACAACCCAGCTTAGTCGACATCGTGGTACTCGGTGATGTAAAAGAGTTGCAAACAAGGTACTGAAATGCAGAAGTTGGCTCGCACAGTACTGAGCCAGGCGGGGATACAAACGGAAATGCTACACGTAACATATTTGCTGGGGCATGGATCTATAAACGACGGAATCTGGTACTCCAATCTCCTGAGCGAGACGCCGTCCCTGCATACCAAACCATCAAACATCAAGATGAAATCCCACACGTTAAACCAAAACCATTATAACTCGACGCAATGAACGTCAAAACGCATAGCTGGTAACATCATTGCAGGTGGTAATATTCATACAAGTATAAACTGAGAATAACGTACCCTACCGCGACGAATTAGAAACAAGGTGGAAAAGTAAAACAACGCCACCGAATTTTATGATTAGTGTAGGGTATAGACCGGAATGGGTAGGTCTTGACGTCCCATAATTGATAGCCGGACCACTGTCATATCCATTAATAATCCGTGTCGACATGGCATAACAAATAGCCGAGTCCCTGTTATGTATATCAATGGTCTTGCCGCCTTAGACTCATCGACATACTCAGCTATGAGAACGTACCCACTGTATTATATACAATAGTGATATTTCAATGTGTTATTGAGATATGGGTATATTATGTTTAATACATGCTTGGTGCGGGTTCAATCATATTGTCAAATGGAATATATAGGTGATTATAGTTATACGAATTCAATGCTAATATCAAAGCGGGTGTCATAAATATATATATATATAGGTTATATATATATGTGTGCATTCAATTCATATTATTAAAGGGTTTAGATATACATGTTATATATGTGTGGTATATATATGTTATATATATGTAATGTGATATATATATATACATATATACGGAATTCAATAGTAATACAAGAGGTGTGTTACATATATATATGGGGTATATGAGGGGATCAAAAGATATGTTCGATAAATGCATTTTATATATATGTGTTATCTATATATAGGTGATATATATATATATATATATATATATATATATATAGGTGGATTCAAAGATATATGTGTTAAATATATATGTGTTAGGTGAGGTTATTGAAAAGTATGTATGTCCATAGAGTCTATGTTTATATTATGTCTAGAAAAAAAAACATCCCATGATAATATAAAGGGGTATGGAAGTATATATACTTGGTTGAAAGGTGTACAGGGGGAATGTTCAATGCTTTTAGGAAGGGAGAGATACTAGATGAGTAGAGGAAATTTTAGCAAGAGGGAACTAAAGTTAAATTTCTGAACTCATTATTCAAATAACTAGGTAAATAGAGAGGAAATCCCAGTATATAGGGGGAGAAGAAAAAAAATAAAAATTAAACTGGAGGTGTTACAAATGGTATCGGAGCCAGGTTACAAAACTGGCTGTTGTTACTGTACTCACTGAATTCTGAATGCCAGTCTTATAAATGAACATTGTAGAAATTGTTGTTACTTCTTTCAATTTCACTGACCAATATTATGAGTGTGTACAGTGGTGCAAACATGGCTGAAGAGGGAGGAATTTATGTGGATCCCTGTGATGAATTTGCTACTCCAGATCCCAATGCCCTGGTAATGGCTATGTTGCACCGATGGCAACGAGAACTGGTTGAACTAAGAAGCCAGAATGACATGTTGTCATCAGCCAGTAAGGAGCAGGAAAATCTCATCAGAGAACTAACTTCCCGGAATAGCCAGGAAGGCGAAGGTTCCGGAAAGAGAAATATGGATGAGTCTGATGATGATGATGATGATGCTAGACATCAACATAAACAGAAAAGAGAATTGCAGGGGGAATTCCGAAAGATTAAACCTCCCTCCTATGATGGGGAGAAGGAAGAAGATGTTGAAGCTTGGTTGCTGAACATGATCAAGTGTTTCCAAGTTTATGAATATGAGAGCAATCTGAAGGCCAGATTAGCTGTGTATCAGCTACAAGGAAAGGCTACACTATGGTGGGAAGAGACAAAAATGGTGCATGCCATTGATGAAAAGACAGTTACTTGGAAAGATTTTCAGGCTAAGTTCAAAAATCGTTATTTGAACGAACGTTATTATGATGATAAAGCTAAAGAATTCCATGAACTTAGACTAGGACAGCTCACTATCGATGAGTTTGTCACTAATTTTACCAATTTACTGAGATATGTCCCTTACATTAGGGAATCAAAAGAAAAGGTCGAAAGGTTTTTGAATTGTTTTCCTACTGTGTACAAGGAGAAAATTGAGTTTGACAACCCAAAGACAATGGACGAAGTGGTTAGGAAAGAAAGATTATGCTATCAGCAGTTTAAAGGTAAGGTTGAACAAGGGAAGAGCAGTCTGAACAAGGGTGAGTTCAAAGGGAAAAGACCAAAACCAGCATATCTAAGAAATTTTGGCAGAGATCATCAGCAAAAAAAATTCAATAAACCAAAAGAAAGCCAAACTGCTCAGTCCCAAGTGGCTTCAAAACAAGTAGAAGGAAATAATAAAAAGGAAGGGACAGTCAGAATGAAGGAACCGTTGAAGTGTTGGGGCTGTGGAGAACCCCATATGATAAGGGACTGCCCCCATCGAAATATTCATATCATCACCAGAGAGCGATAGGCAACAATAGTAAATGACATAGCCAGAAATATACCAACTATCAGTGCAGCATTGGAAAATCGGCAAGGAGAACATCAAGCAACCATGGTGTAAATGGAGGGTAAGATTTCTGAGCTACCCGTTACTATTTTGATTGATCCAGGTGCTTCTTTGAGTTACATTAGTCCTGGAATTGTAGAAAAATGTAAAATTAAACCTGAAAAATTTTAGCAGTCATGGTTGGTACAGCTAGCCACTGGAACTAAGAGAAAAGTTACACATAAGTTGCCCAAAACAGCAATACAATTAAATGGCTTTCCAACAGAAGTAAATTTGAACATATTATCATTAGGATCCTGTGACTTGCTGATAGGAATGGATTGGATGGAAAAGAAGAAAGCCCTGATGAACTGCTGGGATAAAACCCTGCATTTTGTGGATGAAGAGGGGAAACCTTTTACATTAAAAGGAAAACCAAAATCCATTTCAGTAAGACAAATATCAGCCTTACAATTGAAAAGAACAGCTAGAAAAGGATACCAAGTTTATGCAGTACATGTGGAAGAAGTGGAACAGAGAACTGAAGAAAATCTGCTGAGTGAATTACCAGTGGTAAGGGATTTTAAAGAAGTTTTCCCAGATGAGATTCCTCATCTTCCCCCCAAAAGAGAAATTGACTTTTCCATAGATTTGGTGCCGGGAGCCACACCTATTTCCCGAGCCCCCTATCGAATGAGTCCGCCTGAACTTATGGAGCTGAAGATGCAGCTGCAAGAATTACTGGATAAAGGTTACATTAGACCAAGTGTGTCTCCGTGGGGAGCACCGGTCTTATTTGTGAAAAAGAAAGATGGAACTTTTAGGATGTGCATTGATTATTGTCAACTGAACAAGTTGACCATTAAAAATAGATATCCACTACCTAGAATTGATGATCTTTTTGATCAAGTGAGAGGGGCCTCAGTGTTTTCCAAGATTGACTTAAGAACTGGGTATCACCAGCTCAGAATCAAGGAAGAAGACATTAGCAAAACAGCTTTTCGAACCCGGTATGGACACTACGAATTTGTAGTCCTACCTTTTGGATTGACAAATGCCCCTACCACCTTTATGTGTCTGATGAACAGTGTGTTAAATAAGTATTTGGATAAATTTGTTCTGGTGTTCATAGATGATATTTTAGTCTACTCCAAAAACAAAGAGGAACATAAAGAACATTTGCGGATAGTGTTACAAACTTTGAAAGAAAATCAGCTATATGCTAAGTTCAGTAAATGTGAATTTTACAAGGATCAAATTCAATATTTGGGTCATATCATCTCTGAAAAAGGCCTTGCAGTTGACCCTGAAAAGATAAAAGCAATTAAAGAATAGCCGGTTCCAACCGATTTTTCAGCAGTAAGGTCATTCATGGGGATAGCAGGTTATTATCGTAGATTTGTGGAGAGATTTTCTGCCATAGCACATCCCATCACTTCATTGCAAAGAAAGGGTGTCAAGTTCGTGTGGACTGAGAAATGTCAACATAGTTTCGAACAATTAAAACAAAAACTTATTTCAGCCCCTATATTAAAAATTGTTGATTCTGATAAAGAGTTTGTTGTATGTACAGATGCTTGCAGAGAAGGGCTAGGAGGAGTCCTATTGCAGGAAAATTCAGTTATTGCATATGAATCTAGAAAACTGAAAATACATGAATAGAATTATAGTGCATATGATTTAGAATTTGCAGTTGTTATCCATGCTCTGAAAATGTGGCGGCACTATCTTTTGGGGAAAAAGTTCACATTGATGACTGATCATATTAGCCTCAAATATTTCTTTTCCCAAACTAACCTGAATGCAAGACAAGCCAGATGGTTGTCCTTTTTAAGTGAATTTGATATGGATATAAAGCATATCAAGGGAAAAGAAAATAAAGTTGCTGATGCATTAAGTAGAAATGCTTGTCAACATCTAAACAGCATTGGGAGTAGTGCCTAGATGGAGGTAGAGAAATTGGTGGGAAAAGCAGCAAATCAAGATCCCAACTATGAAGCACTCTTGGTGAAACTACAGAAAAGGGGTAAAACTGATTTCAATAAAAACCAAAAAGGGCTACTCTATTACAAAAACAGGTTGTATATTCCAAATATAGAATCATTAAAAAGAGAAATTTTAGATGAATATCACAAACAGCCCTATGCAGGACATCCAAGATACCAAAAGATGTTAACAACCTTGAAGAAGAAGTTGTTCTAGCCAGGAATGAAGAGAGATGTGGCAGAGTATTTAAGTAGATGTAAGGAATGTCAATTAGTCAAAGTTGAGCATCAACACCCAGCAGGGCTTTTAAACCCTTTGCCAATTGCAGAATGGAAATGGGACACAGTCTCCATGGATTTTATAACAGGATTACCCAAAACTAAATATCAACATGATTCTGTAATGGTAGTAGTAGACACTCTCACAAAATCTACCCACTTTATACCAGTAAAGTCTACCTTTGGGACAGCTCAAGTAGAAAATGTATTCTTGAAGGAGGTAGTAAGGCTTCATGGGGTGCCAAAGGTAATTGTTTCAGACCGAGATGCTAAGTTTACAGCAGCGTTTTGGAAAGGATTGTTTGGAGGGATGGGTACTAAGCTGAATTTCAGTACTGCCTATCACCCTCAAACTGACGGGCAAACAGAAAGGACGAATCAAATTTTGGAGGATATGTTGAGAATGTATGTGATGGATAGACCATAAAAGTGGGAGGAGTATCTACATTTAGCTGAATTTTCCTATAATAATAGTTACCAATCTTCTATTAAAATGAGTCCGTTTGAGGCATTATATGGAAGGAAGTGTCGTACTCCTTTGAGCTGGAGCCAACCAGAAGATAAATTAATGCTGGGGCCTGATGCCTTACAAGAGATGGAAAGAATTGTTAAACAGATACAAAGAAATATCAAGACAACACAAGATCGTCAGAAAAGCTATGCTGATAAGAAGAGAGTGCACCGAGAATTCAAAGTAGGGGATCATGTGTATTTGCGCATCAAACCCAAAAAGAGCACACTTTATGCTGGAAGTTGTGCAAAACTTGCTCCTAGATATTGTGGGCCTTTTGAAATTTTAGAAAGGGTGGGACCAGTGGCTTACAAGCTGGCCTTACCACTCCATGTTAGAGTGCATGATGTGTTTCATATTTCTTTATTAAAAATATATGTGCATGATGCTTCTCACATAGTTGATTGGAATGTTGTACAGGTGGAACCAGAAGGGGAGTTTATGCCAGAACCGCTTCAAATATTGGAGCGGGAAGAAATTGAATTGAGAAACAGAACAGTGGCCAGAGTAAAAGTGCAATGGAAGCACTTTACTGCTGAAGAAGCTACCTGGGAAAGGGAAGCTGAAATGATGGAAAAATATCCATTTTTGTTTAAGTGAACTTTGGTAGTTGAATAACAACACCGAGGACGGTGTTTATTTTCAGAGGGGGAATATGTAACACCCCCAATTAATGTGTTGAATTTGAAAAGTTAGACATTTGAACTTTAATCCTAAGGGGAGTGGACCCCAAAGGATAAGTATGGTGTGAATGTAATTTAATATTTAAATTGATGAAATAAATAAAATGATTGTGCATTTTGACCAAGATGAGAATTAGAGATCACTTTCCAAATCCATGAGGATGGATAAGGCAACAAATCCCCACAGTCTTTCAAAAAATCCTTGAAAGAGATTAATTTAGATTTTGAGGAGGAATCTAAATTTCTCCAATGAAGAGGAAAGTAGTTGGGAAGAGGTAAGAAAAGATGGAAAAGCTAAAAAAGCTGAAGAAAAGCATAAAACAACTTTAAAGAGTCCCAAATGGGAAGCCTAGGCTAAACAGGAAAGAAAGCATCCTGCTATTCTGGACGCAGAATTAGAAACATGCTTTGGGGAAACATGAGCTTAAATAAGCTGCTCCTAAGCAGATCAGAGGTTGATCTATGATGGAGGTGATCTCAGCTCGGGGGTGAGTTCTGGGAGACAAAGAGGACTCTAAGGTTGGGAGGTTGGTCAATTGCAATAGTGGTATGTTTCTGAAATTCTTGTTGATTTTGATTTATTATGGTATGAATTGGCTACATATAAAATTTAAGGGAATTGTATGATTGATTTTAGTACTACATTTAACAGAATCGATCTTAAGGCATTCACCTTCCAGATTCTGTTCAGTTGTAGACCAGTAATCCATATAGTAGAAACCCACAGAAACTTTAAACCAAAGACGGTTTAAATCTGGAGGTACTTATTCTCCACAAATAATTAAATATTAACTTGCTCCCTATATATATATAAAAATGTAAAATTATATGCTCATATGTAAGGTAGAAAACTAGGGTAGCAGATCTGAAATTTACATGGTACAATACAAGAGAAGCAAAGGCATTAGAATAGGTATTTCGAAATTTTCTAGCTTGAGAAGAAATTCTACTCTATAGAAGTGTTATATCATTTATAGCATTTATAAGTGTATATATTGCATTTCTAAATCTACCTCTAATCCTTGAAACAAGTATCATAGCAAAAGACTTAATCTATAATTAAGGTTCTCTACTCAATTACTATCGAATACATATATATATGCATCAAAAGAAAAATAGAATATAAGAGCCATGAGTTAAAACAATAACTCATTGTAAAAACGATTATAAAAGAATAGTTTGGTGAAATATATATATATATATATATATATATATATATATATATGTGCCATATATCTATGCGAATTGGTGAACGGTCAAACTATATTAAACCATGGTGATTATTCAATTTACTATGCAGTGGGCCTGTTTCAATACAATTCCCTCGAATTGTACAACCATTAACGTCCATGGCATTTTAGGTTTTGTTTAAACATGAGATGGAGTGAACAGATTGTAAAAACGACGGTATATTTTAAACATGTAGTTCTAAACCGGCATGTGAATACCTATTATCTATATTCATATTATCTATCATATGGATATTATTTATCATATGAACACTCATATTTTAAACGATGATAGGCATTAGACGCAACAATAAAAACTAGGAATTAACGCGTAGGTAACAAAAGCAACATTAAAACTATGAAATGACGTGGAGATAACCATGACCGAGTAACCACCCTATATGCAGGGTATCACGGTCCATATGCCGCGGGTGGAAGGTTGTTAAGGTATTATAATGAGTTATCAAGGCGTTGCAGCCATGCTTGTTTCCGTGAAGGATATTACTAGCATTAAAAAAAACAGAAATACAGAGGCACAATCGCGTTAAGGGAAAGGAGTTACCGACGGAGGAGTTTGGCTCTTCCACTAGCAAGGTTCGCTGGTCAATATCGCCAACTATAGCGAAATAAATCGACATATTTTGGGGGCAAATGGCCAGAACGTTGTTGACCATAGTCACGACTGAGCCATGTTAACGAAACATATAAACATCACCATAAAATAAGTTCTGACAGTTAGCGTTGATTCTAGAACAAGACCAGATTTCGGAAAGCACAGACAAATAAATTAAATGCGTAAATCTCTGCATTCAGATGGCCGAACTAGTGAGTAACCTGAGAGTAGGGGTCTCTTTTGACCCTGGTATCTCATCGATTTAAACAGAGAAATAAAAAAAAAAAAACCAACACAAGTAGTCAATACAAAAAAATAGTAGCATGGTAGCCATGGGGAGGCTATCACACTTGGGTGCAAAGAAACCTCAGATCAGGCGTCGGGACGTAGGATAACAAGTTAACAAAGGGTTCGGCATGTCGACAGGAGGAAAACCCATTTGAGGGCTTTTATCCATTGCGATGCATACTGAGCGTGACAGTAAGAGACCTGAAAAAGGAAACCCTTATGAGTAAAACAACTCGTCTTCACATCCACGCAGCCCACCAACACCTAGGATAAGAAAAACAAGGATAGCAAGAGCGCGTCCAGAGAAACCCCGTCGTCTACACCCTCTGCACAAACAATCCGTAAAAGATTTAGATACAGCATTACCTAAGGATATCAAAACGAATTGCAGAATGTAAAGAACGATAGAAATTTTACGCACGAACTCTCATACCTTCAAGCTAACCTGGTACTCCTGTATCAAATCCCCATGGAAAGATCCGCGCCCTCGGTGAATGAGTTGGGAATGAAAACAATCACCTGAAACAGAATAAGATTCAACTGTAAACGGAGCTAGCTATATAGATAATAACCAGCAGAGGGAGAAGTGAGTGGATGCCGCCGAGATAAGTCGGAAGGGTAGGAGAAACCCTAATCCCACTACCCCAGAAGGGCAGAGAATCCCAAATTCGATTTGGAAAACAACCCAGCTTAGTTGACATCGTGGTACTCGGTGATGTAAAAGAGTTGCAAACGAGGTACTGAAATGTAGAAGTTGGCTCGCACAGTACTGGGCCAGGCAGGGATACAAACGAAAACGCTACACGTAACATATTTGTTGGGGCATGGATCTATAAACGACGGCGTCTGGTACTCCAATATCCTGAGCCAAACACCGTCCCTGCATACCAAACCATCAAACATTAAGATTAAATCCCACACGTTAAACCAAAACCATTATAACCCGACGCAATGAACGTCAAAACGCATAGCTGGTAACATCATTGCAGGCGGTAATATTCATACAAGTATAAACTGAGAATAACGTACCCTACCGCGACGAATTAGAAACAAGGTGGAAAAGTAAAACAACGCCACCGAATTTTATGATTAGGGTTAGGTATAGACCGGAATGGGTAGGTCTCAGCGTCGCGTAATTGATAGTCGGACCACTGTCATATCCATTAATAATCCGTGTCGACGTGGCATAACAAATAGCCGAGTCCCTGTTATGTATATCAATGGTCTTGCCGCCTTAGACTCATCGACGTACTCAGCTATGAGAACGTACCCACTGTATTATATACAATAGTGATATTTCAATGTGTTATTGAGATATGGGTATATTATGTTTAATACATGCTTGGTGCGGGTTCAATCATATTGTCAAATGGAATATATAGGTGATTATAGTTATACGAATTCAATGCTAATATCAAAGCGGGTGTCATAAATATATATATATATAGGTTATATATATATGTGTGCATTCCATTCATATTATTAAAGGGTTTAGATATACATGTTATATATATGTGTTATATATATGTAATGTGATATATATATATACATATATGCGGATTCAATGATATTAACAAGAGGTGTGTTACATATATATATGGGTTATATGAGGTGATCAAAAGATATGTTCGATAAATGCATTATATATATATGTGTTATATATATAGGTGGTATATATATATATATATGTGTGGATTCAAAGATATATGTGTTGTATATATGTGTTAGGTGAGGTTATTGAAAAGTATGTATGTCCATAGAGTCTATGTTTATATTATGTCTAGAAAAAAAAACATCCCATGATAATATAAAGGGGTATGGGAAGTATATATATACTTGGTTGGAAAGGTACATGTGGGGAGTGTCTGGCACGCTTTTAGGAAGGAGACACTAGACGAGTAGTAAAATTTTAGCAAGAGGGAACTAAAGTTAAATTTCTAAACTCATTATTCAAATAACTAGGTAACAGAGAGGAAACCCTAGTATATAGAAGTAGAGAAATAAACTGAGGTGTTACAGCTAGACATGGCTAGGGTTAATCTAGGCTAGGCTACTAAGGAATAGGCTAGGGTTAGGCTTTGCTAGGTTAGGTAGGTTAGGTATGGCTAGGCATGGTTAGGTTAGGCTGGGGGATAGGCTAAGTTATGCTTTGGGCTTGGTTAGGGTAAGGTAGGTAGGCTAGGCATGGCTTGGTTAGGCTAGGCAAGGGTAGGCTATCTCGTTAGGCTAGGTCAGTAGGGTTAAGTTAGGATATGTTAGATTAGGATAGGTTATGTTACTACAGTGAGGCTAGGTTAGGTTAAAACGAAGTTATGTTAATTTCATGAGTTGGTGTTAAATGGTTGACTATATGAGGAATTTCCATGGAATTAAATAGAGTAAATTATTATGGCTATAATTGCATATTCGTGTTTATAATGATTATATTCCCCGTGTTATATTTTCTAAGTTATATTTTTGAGTTCGAGAGAATTCTAACTTAGGCTGAAAGAGAATCTAAATAACTAGATTCCTAGGGTATCTAATATAAAAAGGACTAAGGTTAACCCTCAATACTAAACACATACATAGAAAGTACAAATTAAAAACTAAAATAAACAAGTAAAACTTCCACTTAAGAGGGAGTTGAAAAAAATTGAGTGGAACTATTGAGAGTTCTTATAAATGAATATGGGTAATGATTTTAGATATGAAATATGGAATATATTTAATATTCTTGTATACCATTTATATTACATAGTTTTTTGTGAGTATGGTTAAATATCTTGATTAGAGTGGAAAAAGTATACTAAATTTGTTATACTAACAAAATCCTCATCTTAGTAAATTATACTAGAGTAGATACTTTCAACTTAGTTTTAATAGAATAAATAGTAGGTTAAAGTATGCATAAATAATCATAATTAGCATATATATGCATGAATTTGTATACAAACACTTAGATATTAAATTTCATGAAGAATCCCTATCGAGGTAAAGGGACTAGTACAAAGGAGTAGAGACCATGAAGAAACCAGGGAAAGCTTTATATTTAGCCAGAGAAGAAATGTCATATTAAGATGTGTATTTGAAATTTCTGAAAAAATTATTTTCTTACTGCAATTACTTTAAAATTACATAGGTAAATTATGTGGATTATAATGGACCTAACAAATACTCACAATGAGGAATATAACTTTAGGATAGGAAAAATACTCTTAGAAAAGTTAAGGCCTAGCCAATACAAATTTAAGATGACACATGCCTTTACCTTCTATTAAATATTGAATAATAGATTATATTTGTAGAAAATAAATTGAAAGAAAAAGAACCCATGTTGGGTGTAGCCTTCCTATCTTTTTTAAAGATAAATTGTTGGTCAATTACATATAATGAATACAAGTATATATGAAAAATATAATAAGAATAACATTGAAAAATATATAAAAAAGTGGTAGAGCATAATTACATACTAGCCATAGCCATAGAAAGATAAAAATAAACTATGCGCTTTTACTATTCACACATTACAGAGGAAAAACAAGTATACAATTAGGTTCTTAGAAAAATAAAAATCAGGAAATGGTATATCAACCCAACAATTAAAAGAAACATATACAATCACAAGGTCTATAAGGACTTGAAAAATTATAAGATCTCCACTATATATACCTAATACATAGGTTAACCAACGTATTTCCTAAAATTGTTTGAAAGAAGAATACTATTTTATTCAAAATAAGATGACCCATAATATAAAGGCATTTTTCCTTTCCCGGGAAATCATAGACCAATACGTCTTAAACATATAGATGAAAATTACTTAATTAAGCATATACGAATGAACTGTAAGGAAGAGAAAGGAACTAACTTAGTCTTGATTGTCAAAAAGAGTCACGAGATAGCAAAAGTATAGTACAAATGCACTCAGCTTGAATCGATACCTATATGAGAGAAAAATATCGTGAATTTAAACACGAGTAAAAAGAACGTGATTGTATTTATCGTAACAAATGATGATTTACTTTAATAGAGAATGAACCTACGTATATATTCTCAAGATTGAATGTGGTGCATCCATTTCTATTACCTTGTAAAGTCTAACAACAAATAAATGTTAGCATAATATCTTAAAGAAAGAGAGTAAGTGAAGAAA
Organism: Pinus albicaulis; assembly: GCA_034641835.2. Classification (NCBI taxonomy): domain Eukaryota; kingdom Viridiplantae; phylum Streptophyta; class Pinopsida; order Pinales; family Pinaceae; genus Pinus; species Pinus albicaulis. The sequence goes on from CM076584.1 coordinate 1,256,703,848, forward strand.
GAGGGTAATTATTTTTCAGGAGTGAAGAACTCTATATCAAATTAATGAATGGTGCAACAAAATTATAAGTAATAATACTTTAAATAACCATTTTAAAAGAGAGAATAAAAATAATGGAAGAATTAGGGTTTAATAATTAAAAACCATGAAGAGAGAGTAACTATTTTCTGCCAAGAATATAAGAATTAGGTGATCTACATTGATAATTAAGAAAATATTTCAAGCCTCAAAAGGCATGGTCATTACTAGAATAACATCAATAACAACATTTAGGGTTTCAAGGATAAAAACCCTAGGTAGAAATGCGAAATGAACCTTGTAGTGACAATTGGTTGAATGCAAAGTTAAAGCCAAAATAGAAATTACCAAGGATACTCATGTGAGGAGTAAACAAGCAACTAGTAAGTCAAAGTGAGGTGGAATTCATAGAGAATTAAGGGAAACAAGTATTGATAGAGGAAATTCACCTTGAATCGATGTATAAGAAGAAAATAATTTGCAGTGGATCACATTAAGGAATACTTGAGATTGCTCTAATTAAAAAACCCTTCATTTCTACATTTTCTAATGGATAAAAATACACAAGTCAGAAAACCAAATATGAGAATGAGGTGAGTTGAGTATCAAGAACAAGAACAATGGAATTCAAGTGAAGAATGTCAGCTCTATGACAAATATATCCACAAGCATTCTTGCCACAAATATGTCAAATAATGGAGAAAGTGAGAATAATAGCTCTGAATAGGTATAAAATAATAAATATAATATTCAAAATATTTATCAAATAATAAAATAATAAGCATTGTACTCAAAATTTTACAAATGACCCTATGAAATAATTTGGTATCTTCTGCTTTGAAATTGGGTCAAATGAGAAGAAAATACCTAGAATTCCATTAGTACGTCCAAATAATTCCATTTTTATTTATAAATTATTTTTTTAGAGTTCTAATAACCATAACATCAAAGCATAAGTATTGGTATTGGATAAACATTATGGTGGAAATTTTACAAAGGAATCTGCGAGTCAATTAGGTAATTTCTTCTCTCAAATAAATTGAGTACCTTAATTGTATTGGAAATTGGGTCAAATATGAAATAATTAGCATGTTTTCTATAAAACAAATTGAATTGGAAATTGGATTTAATTAGAAAAAGAAAAAATACTCATTCCACTAGGATGTCCAAATAATTCCATTTTATTGATAATACTTGCCCTAAGTAGAAATAATTCTAAATAATTTTTTTTAGAGCCTTTCTAATAACCATAAAGTCAAATCACAAGTATTGGTTGATTAGCTTTATAATTTTGTGAGTCACTCAAAAATATTAGTTGACTTAACATGGTCCTCAAAATCAGTTCTCGATGACCTTTTTCTAGTAAAAACATATATTTTCTAACGATTTAGATGAGATTATTTGATTTCTTAAAATAATTTTCAATTATGTTTTTATGATTTACAATTATGTTTTTCATTTGAAAAATAATTTTTCATTTATATCTTATAACTTGTGTTAGATTTGTTTTTTCATTATTATTTTCTTTAAATTCAATGTATTTTAAATTGTATTTTCATACATTCAAATTATTTTAGATAATTTTTGTTATATTTACAATTTTATTAATAACTTTGACTATTTTGTTATATCAAAAGATTAGATAATTAAAATGAAATAATTTTAGAAAAATAAAATTATAGAAATTTGGAGTACTAGAATAAGTTAACTACTATATTGAAAGAACACCCATAAACATAACCTCTCGTAGAAATACTTTGTTAGGTAAATTGATATTGATATCTTAACAAATTGACCAGTGAACCTAGTTTCAACCATCGGTATTAGTATGAGCTAAGTTAATTCACTACGAGTTAATCAACTGAATTTATCATGGACTTTGTAATATAAATACCATACACATATATACTATAAAAAGCTATATAACTATCACAATATGCATCCATATACAAATAAATTGCCCTTCTAGTAAGCAAGAACACACGCTATAGGATCTCTTATGAACCCATGAAAACAAGATAGCTCATAAAGAATATCAAAAAAATTCCATATGAAAAATTTAAATAGAAGGAAGAAAAAATATCAAAAAAGAAAGGCAATAAACTACCCAATGAATAAAAATAAGCCATAATTACACAACCATTAAAAAAATAAAAAATAAAAAACACAATTGGGTTATTCATATTTTTCCACTACACTCCAAACTTGGAAAAATCAAGTGTTGGAAGGTAGAAACTTAGGAGAAGTATTCAAATAATCAACTTGAAAAACTCTATGTCAAGTGAGTTGAAGATGGGTCCAAAACTCCATAGCCTGAGATGTGGTTTGAGGGTAGCGGTAATTGTGCGGAAATCTCACAATCAACCAATGAGAATGATGTTGGAGAAAAAAAATAATATGCATTAGAAAATAATTAGCTGTGGAATTCCCATTTACATTACCCAAGTATATGTCAATGGAGCTGCGTTCTTCACCATGTTGCTGAAAATGGAATATAAGTTAGCTCGAGGTAGGAAAACCATATCCAAAATAATATGTAACGAAAAAAAGCATACACGTATACATGCGTAGGAAGAGCCATTAAATTACCTAAGGAAGTAAAGTAAAACAAAGGATTGATGCCTTTGTGCGTGGATTGGGTCTTATGGCTATAGAGACACCCTACAAGGCCGAGTAAAATTGTTATCGTAAGAATTGAACTTTGCGGAATTTTCTCCTTTGGGCATATATAAAACCCTCGGTGCTTGTAAGAGTAAATATTGTTCTAATGGAAATTCTAGCAGAATAGGCATAAAAATTCAATTAGTAACTCACTAGTACATACGAAGAGGGAAGTTAGCACCCGTTTACCTTATGTAGCCATGGTTCTTGGAGATGAACCAATGAACCCAAAAAGACACATCGACTCCGTTAACCTATACATTAGAAACTGAGTGTTGATGACAATAATTTCACATCTTTAGGAGGATATGAAAACCAAGGAACCGAATTTCAAAGTGATAATAACCACTCTTAGAAAATTTAAATTTTACAAACAACAATAATTGTAGAACCCTTACTATGGAAATGAAACATGAAATAGTCTATTGAACCATAATACCTGGCTCCATAAATAGTGCACTATTGTTGGGCCGTAAAAATAGTTGGTAGATTTGTGGCTATTACTAGTTTCCAATCACAGGAGAGAAAAATGTCGATTAGTTCGCAGGAAATGTCTATACAAGCTTAAGGTTTGGGTGGAAAGATAAGAACCATTACATGGGGACAACGAATCTACACTCACGTGGTCATACCATACCTTGTGCTCATCATGTCTTATCATTCGTCAGATTAGATAGCGTTGGCCGCATGGACGCATTAGGGGTAATGTACTTGTCATGTGGCGAGTTACCATACATAATTTATGTGATATGACCTAATGGTATATAGAATTAATAAATGACCATATTACTTGGGGAAATAATTAAGAAATGGGGGTTGGATAGTTAGGTTTAAATGTTATAAGATTCATCTAGGGAGATGATTCTTCCATATAGTAATTCCGAAAATGATCCAATTATAATCATAGGGGAAATTAAACATGCATGAAACATTAGGTAATAAGTGCATAGATATACTGGATGCGGCCGATGGTTTCGGAGTGATGGGACTTCCGCCTTGGTGGATCCTAGAGTTTTACAGCATGTCACATGGCTCCTTGCCATCCCATTACTCACACATTAACTTCGCCAACTGCTCTACTATTACCATTCACCGCGCGTGTCATTTACCTCGCCTTGTCGGTTCATTTGGCTATGGATTTCATTCTCGATAATTCTAGTCTGCTCAGCTGTGTTTTTTTGCAGTCATCCTTCTCCGTCCGTGGTAGTTGCTCCCCGTTGCAGTAATCGTTCCAAGTGAACACAACCAAACAAAGTCGGCGTTATACCCATCCTCGGGGATGCTTGGAAACTTTCCAGTTTCCACTTCACCTGCACTGCACATCGTCATCTCACTTCTTGTTTTCCTTCTCATGCAAACAGATTTTCGTAGATCTTCGTTGCATCTCGACCGCTCCTTCCGCCCCCAAGCACTCCCCGGCTTCATGTGGCTTCGATGCCTCGGCTCGTGCAGTAGAATGCGTTGCAGCATTTAACGAGCAAAGGGCGCTTCTTCCCGCCATCGCCCTTCCATTAGCTCGCCCTGCATCTTCTAAGGAGGACGTAGATTAGATTTTTCATTTTGGATTTTGGGCATCGGAGAGGCATCTCCTACCCTCCCCCGGAAGCACTCACTTGCTCCACCTTCATAGCCTCCTCCGCCCGTCTCTCGACTGCCTCCTCGCTTCTAATTTTCCCACCAACTCACCGCGCTCAAAAAGGGCGTAATTTCGCTTTAATTGCTACTCAAACATGCATGTTCTCACTTCTTTCATCACCGTTACCGTTTGCGAAGAATCCTCTATCCCGCCCTCCAAGCAACTTCAATGCCCCGCCCCCGTCCCAATTCCGCCTAACCCTTAGCCCTCACATGCAAATATTGACATTCCGCCCGTTGAGCTAGCCGCATTGGTCATTCCCATTCTTGGAATGAAAATTTGTTGGTGGACTTCTTCGGCGCAAGAGTGGCGCGCGCAGAAGGACAAAATGGCGATGTGATAAGCTGGTTTGGTTCCGTGATCGTGGAAGAACTCGAGCTCTACCCCGAATGGTGAATTTGATCCCCTCGGCCGTGCTGCACAATTACCTATGGAAGAATTTTTGGTTTTTTTGAGTTTACAGACTATCGTAAAAGATATAGGCTATTCCAAGCATCGTCTCTGTTGTATCATAGTACATTTACTATTTTACCGGCTTCCCCCTTCTAAGGGCGGTGGAATTTATTTTAAAATAACCGGGTTTCTACTCCGGGAAGTTCAGTTTGCTAAGGCTGGGCTTGACATCAAGCCCGCTCTCGTGCTCACACAACCGAACCAGCGGCTTTTGTACTATTATGTTTATAAATAGATTTAGTTTTACCGAGAGTGCATAGATATAATTCATCAAGATCAACTATTTACGAAATACAATAAGAAGATATAGGAATTATATGCTATAATAACATATACAAATGATTAGTAAGGAAGTTAAAAAAAACAAAATAATGTGTAGATATACAAGAGCAGAGTGACATTTTAATTTATAGGTAAAATAGATGTTGAATTATAATCTTACTATTCATATGTTATATATTTTAATGATACATTTTATTTTTATCTAAAGAAATGTTAGTAATTTTTATTAATTAGAAAACAAAATTAAATACTCGAATAAAAATATTTACATCTAGCTTCTAGCATGTAAGATGCAATGTCTACACATCTACTCAATATTGGGTTGTAGAGGGCCCTGTGTAATGATTATAAAAGCTATGATTAAATATAGTTTTCATTTTCAACTTTAATTATTTACTGATGATTACTAGTATCCATGTCTATGTGTGAAAAAACTCTAATATTTTTAAATTGATTCTCCTAATCTTAGTTGGGCTTATATAAGTCAAATTTTGATAAATATTTAATAGGTGTTTAACTAATGTGTAGGAATTGACCATTACAACTTTATGTTCCACTCTTCACATCATAAAGTCTACATGAACCTTGTATATCCATTTTTATATAATAATGCATTATTCTCACACACTATATATTCTTTCAAATAAACATAAGCTTAAACAATAACAATAAAAGGTCTTCCATAATAGTTTGACCACAATCTAGTTCTTTGTTTCACTTGGGAATTCATAGTATCCACATAAAAAATATATTCATTGTTATTCATGACTGATTTTGATTTCTTTTATTATGTTTACAAGCGTGATATTTTTGCATGAAACCAAACTCACTCAGTGGATAGCAAGTAGTTGTCAACTAAGTCACCTAATTCATGTTAGTATTCAAGTTTGAGAATATATGTGTGTGTGAGATAAAATTATGTATTCTCCCTAAACAAATGATAAAAATATCACTTGTAATTCAGATCATCTAATTTTAATAATTTCATAGGATTTTAAAAACTTCAAAACATAATAACAACAATAAGTTATAAAAAATTATGATTTTTTAAATATTATTCTTATTTATAAAAAATTATTATTAAAATATTTTAATAAATAATAAAAGAATTAACAAATTTGATTTATATAATGTAAACCTATACTTAATTTGACCAAAAATATTTAAAAATTAATATTTATGTTTATACAAAAATTAATTCATATTGAAATTATTAAATTAAATTGTATCTATACGTTGTACAACATTTAGGTGTTATGGAACCAATCAAGGACTCATGGTGATGTCACTAAAATAACATCGCTGTTCATTACAATGAGTGAGTATGGATTTGTTCAAAAGCTAACAAAGAGGTCTCAAATATCACAAATAAGCTTCAATTTCTCTTTTTAATAAAAATAAAATAAAATTCAGGTCAAATTTCATGGAACTTCAACCGCTCTTCAGGGGTTTTTTCAGACCATATGTGATTTCACGAGTAGATTGACGTTTATGGAAAAATTAAATTAAATATATCTGAATTCATATTAGGTTCACAATTTTGGAATTTGAGGATAATATTAGCTAAACCTGGTGACTTTTGATGTCAAGGCCACCTAGTATTTATGGAGGTCTATGTAAAACGGATCCACTTCTATTATATTTTTTTTAACTTATCATATAATAGAGATTATCTTATATTTGGAATAACATACATCCACTTTTAATCCAAGTTGGTCACTAAATATGTCTATTTCCACTTCTTTTTGTCGCATATGTTAGGTGTTTTTATTCGGTAGCATCTTTTTAAGTGCCAGTGGCAGTATCCCAATTAAGAGAGTGGAGGTTCAAAATTTGTACACCCATTTTGGGCAATCAAATAAAAATTTCCTTAAAAAATTCACAATATTGTCATACAATGTTGTGACACAATTTTTTCATATAGTAAGCTTTATAAAACCATTCCTAACACAATTGGAGGTACTTTGTTTTAGTAATAAGATAGTTATAACAAATACATATCATACATAATCCTTAATATCTATGGTCCATAATCTATTAAACTTAGGTCTTATTATTTTAATTTTCTTTTATACATAATCAATATAACCTTAGACTTACTATTTTTAATCCACTTTGTGTTAAATTAATGACTATATTAGTTTGTTTTTATAATATTTGAACTAAAAAGTTCATATATTATTTAAAACAAATATATTTTAATTAGAACTAAATGATAACTTTATTCTTGTGTCCCTATCAACATATGCAACAACTCTTACCACTATCTTTTAATTAAAATATTATAATTTTAATATAAATATTATATTTTTTTAATAATACTTTTATATTCTAAAAATAGCCCTAAGCAAGCTCACATAATTGAGATGGAAAATTTTATGGTTTGTTCCGTGACTTCATAATAACTAATTGCCTTATCTCATCACCATAATGGATGTTGATGACCATGTAAGTGGATAGAATGTAGTTATGAAAACAATATTAGAAAGTGGATTGTTATATTCCTTTTAACAATGAACAAAAAATCCAAACAGTAGTAAATGATGTGTGTCGCTATCCCTTCAAATGGCTAGAAACCAAATGGTTAGGAGTGACGTGGCACAACCACTCACAAATTAGCCGTTGATTAAAAAAGTCAAAGGAAAAGGCAGTTATATAATGAGGTGATTTTGATTACATGTTCACAAGTTAAATTACTTTTGATTTTCCTCTTCAAAGTCGATTACTTAAATAACGTTTTTTTAAACGACTTGGTGAAGGAGACCATGCGAATGCATCCTCCCCTACTTGGTGAAGGAGAGTACCGCAAATGTTTCATGTCACACCGTGACTACATCCCCGCGAAGACCAACGTGGAGTTCTACAAAGGTGGCGATGGGAGTTTCGACCCCGCTTCCCCGGACTAATGAGAAGGACGTTGACATTAGCGAGAGGAATAGAATTAAGATGATGCCCTTCTGCAGCGGAGGAGGATTCGGCCATTGGCACTCACCACATCAATCTAATCATCTTATGGATGCATGCAATATGGAGTAGTATGCTTGACTCGTTGTCACAAATAATCCACCGTAAGTCCCCCATGTTCCATTACCTATGTGGAATGCACAAGGATTTATGGAGGCAAAGCATCGATTGTATATACCTTTCCTAAGTGAGGCCGACATCGTAGCCTGCTCTACTCAGTGTAAATCTATTTATGAGGTTCTCTCCTGCCTTGATTCGATTCGTTTTCAGTAGGAGCCATTTTGATTTCCGGGAGGTGTGAAATATTCATTTATATTGCATATTTTTATGATCAATTTCTAAGAAATATGGTAGCACACAAACATGATCTCTATTCTCGTTTTCCATTAATGTATAGTTTTATGAGATTATCCTTGAATGAATCATATTATTAAAAGATTTGATTGATAGGGTTTTCACCTTCTTTTAATCGATAAGGTTTGCACTGCTTAATTGCTTTCTTTAAGTCGAGTGTCTATCCAATTCAATATGTAGGGTCTCCCATTTGTAAAGATATTTGGTACAAATTGGATCATTGGATGTAAATAATGCCCTAAAAGAAACGTAGTTCCGCTAGACAAGAAAGGTGGAAGTCAGCTTCTTTATTTTGTATTTCTTGAAGTAAACCCTTTTGGTGTCGAATTATATGTAGTCTTTCTTCATTTTCAAGTGGTTTTGTTAATTCTTGGATTGAATACTAATAGTAATAGCACCTATTTTTTTTATTGCAACTCTATTTTCTGTAATAAACCTGAATTTATTCATCTGCTTTATTAGTAAAACCTGCTTTATTCATCTCGCCTATTATTCCATTTTCTTTTATATTGCCAGCTAGTTTCTTTTTAATTCATTTCAGCGCTTGTAATCTCTTTATTCTAAATTTCTTGTTATAATTTCTTAGATATTTTCATATCTACTAAACATCAAATCAAATCTCTTGCGGATGTGTGGGATATGGATGTGTGCAATATGGAGCAAGAGTGCTTTCACCGTTGTCACTAAGAATCCACCGTGAAAGAATCGATTTAATGAAGTTGCCATGTTCAAGTCTCCATGTTCCATTACTCCTATGGAATGCGTATGTGATGTTTGCATTGGGAATCTATGGAGGCAAAGTATCGATTGTATACGCCTTTCAGACGCTGACATCGAAATCGGTACACGTTTTGCTTGCCAAATACAAATACGATTATCGAGGTTCTCTATGGCTCTTTGATTTGGATTCTTTTTCTGTCTCGATTCGTTTTCTAGTAGAATGCAATTTTCAGTTTCTTCCAAGTGCGAAATATTCATTTATATTGCATATTTTTATGATAAATTTCTAAAGTGCAGTAGCACACAAACATGATCTCTATTGTTTTTTTCCATTGATGTAGATTTATGAGATTAATTGTAGGATTAACCATGTTATTAAAAGATTTGATTGATAGGGTTTGGGCCTTTTAATCGGGATAGAGTTTGGGCCTTCTTTTAATTTCTTACTCTTGTGAGATTAGATGATTTAGATAGAGATGGATTTTCTTGAAATGATTTTCAATTATGTTTTTATGATTTACAAATATGTTTTCATTTGTCTTACTAATTTATGTTAGATTTAATTTTCACATTATTACTTTGGTTAAATTCAATGTATTTTAAATTGTATTTTCATACATTTAAATTACTTTTAAAGTTTTCTTATATTTAAATTTTTATTAACCAGCTTTTAATTAATTTATTTTTTGAATGATTTCTTCATTAATATTCGAGTATAGAGTAAAGTACCATAAGCTTGAGTAGCCTGGCCTAAGCTACTAAAGGATAGACTAAGGTAAGTTAGAATAGGCTAGGTTAGGCTAGAATAGGCAAGAGTGGCTTAGGGTAGGCTAGACTAGACTAGGATTGGTTAGGTTAGAGTAGGTTAGGCTGGTGTATGCTAAAGGTAGGCTAGAGTAGGGTAGGTTAGACTAGGGTAGGTTAAAGTGCAAACTGAGGAGGCTAAGTTAAGCTAGGCTAGGCTAGGGGAGGCTGGGATTGGAGGCTGCTCTGAGTGTAGGGCCACTAGGTTGAGCTGAGTCGAGGTCCAGAATAGGGTAGGTTGGGGTATCTTATGCTAGGCTAGGATAGGCTAGGCTAGGTAAAGTACACTATGTTAGGCTAGGGTATGTTAGGCTAGGCTAGGTTAGCCTAGGTTAGGTTAGGTTAAGGTTAGGTTAGGTTAGGCTATGTTAGCTTAAGTTAGGCTCAGTTAGGCTAGGCTATGTTGGGTTAGTTTTAGGTTAGGTTAGGATAGGATAGGCTAGGATAGGATAGGCTAGAATAAGGTAGGCTAGGTTACGCTAGGTTAGGTTAGGTTAGGGTAGGATATATTAGGCTAGTCTAGGTTGGGCCACGATAAAATGGGCTAGGTTAGGATAAGATAGGTTAGGCTAGGTTAGGTTAGGCTATGCTAGGCTAGGTTAGGTTAGGTTAGGTTAGGCTAGGCTAGGCTGAGTTAGGTTAGGCTAGGTTAAGGTTAGGATATGATAGGATAGATGAGATGAACTAGGCTACGATGGGTTAGGCTAGGATAAGATGGCTGGACCCAGGTTAGGATGAGATTGATTAGGCTAGGATGTAGTTTAGGCTAAGATAAGCTGAGCTAGGTTAGGCTAGGCTTGGCTAGGCCTAGTCTAGGCTAGGGTAGGCTAAGGCTGGATAGGTTGGGATGGGTTGGTTTAGGTTGGGATACATTAGGCTAAGAGGCTAGAGCTGGCTTAGGCTAGATTAAGTACCAGGCTAAGTTAGGTTAGGTTAGGCTATGGAGGTTAGGATAGTATAGGTTAGGTTAGGTTAGGGGCTGGAGGGCTAGGCTATGCTAGGATAGGGTAGGTTAGGCAAGGCTAGGGTAGGGTAGTGTGGGCTAGGTTAGGATGGGGTAGAGATGAATTGTAGGCTAGAATAGGGTAGGATGGAGTTAGGGTAAGTTGGAGGCTAGGATAGGGTAGGATAGGGTAGGGTAGGGTAGGGTTGGAGCTAGGATAAGCTAGGGTAGGCTAGGTTAGGGTAGGTTGGAAAACTCACAGCTAGGTTAGGCTATGGTGGGTCGGGGTAGTGTAGGCTAGGCTATCATAGGGTAGGCAGAGCTGGGATGAGTTAGGCTAGGGTAGGCTAGGCTAGGCTAGGCTAGTTTAAGGTAGAGAAGGAGTGGGGTAGGTTAGGAAGCTTAGGTTAGGTTAGGCTAGGTTAGGCTAGGCTAGGTTAGGCCTACAATTCTGGGAGTAGTCTAGGGTAGGCCACCCTAGGCTAGACTAGAGTAGGCTAAGCTAGGGTAGGGTAGGGTAGGGTAGGGGGAAAGGTAGGTTAGACTAGGATAGGCTGGAAGCTGTCTTAAGCTGGGCTAGGATAGGATGGTCTAGGGTGGGCTGGGCTAGGGTGGACAAGGCCTAGGCTCGTTTGGGATTAGGCTAGGTTGGGCTACGCTAGGCTATGTAAGGTTAGGTTAGGGTGGGATAGGTTGGGCTAGGTTGGGCAAGGTTGGGTGAGGCTAGGCTAGGTAAGGTTGGTTAGGCTAGGTTAGGTTAAGTTAGGTTAGGTTAAAAGGTAGGTTAGGTTAGGTTATGTTAGGTTAGGGTAGGCTAGGCTACGTCGGGCTAGGGTAGGGTAGGGTAGGAGGTAAGGTAGGGTAGGTTACGGTGGGTTATGTTGGGTTAGGCTAGGTTAGGCTAGGCAATGTTGGGCTAGGCTAGGCTGGGTGAGGCTGGGCCTAAGCGAGAATGAGCTGGGGCCAGGCTAGGTTGGAGGACGTAGGCTAGCTGAGCTGGGCTAGGATGGCAAGGTATGCTAGGCTAGGCGAGGGGCTAAGTTTGGGCTAGGCTAGGCTAGGCTAGGATGGCCAGAGGGCTTGGAAAGCTAGGCTGAGCTGGGCTGTGACATAGGCTAGACTAGGCTAGGCTAGGTTAAGCTGGGTTAGGAGGAATGGTGGGGGTAGGTTAGTTTAGGTAGGCCTAGGTTAGGTTAGTTTAGGTTAGGCTAGGCTATGTTAGGATAGGATAGGTTAGGCTAGGGTAGGCTAGGCTAGGCTGAAGCCTAGGGTGGGAGTATGTTGGGGTTGGCTATGTTGGGCTATGCTACGGTTGGGTATGTTAGGCTACACGAGGTTAGGATAATGTAGGTTACATTATTATAGGGTAGGCTATTTTAGGTAATCTAGGCTAGGCTAGGTGTAATATCCCAAAAATGGGAACTATAGACGAGGGATGCAGAAAAATGCACATTTTTCGGGAATGACTCTAGAGGATTCGAAACCAAAGACATGGATCCCTTAGATCAATGTATCTGTGGCCAAAATCCAAGAGGAGGCTCCAAACAAATCACTCTAGGTGGGTTGAACAAATCTCCCACACCTAGTTGTCTTGAAAAAGTGCCCAATGAAGGTGCATCTATGTATGAACGAGGATAGAGTAACAACGTTATTTTTATAGGAAACTGAATACATGAAGATGTAGGTAGCCAACAAATTTATAATATAGTAGCAAGAGATTACAATTCCTTAACGAAAAGAGTCACTCGGATTGGCAATACAAGCCTCAATAGATCATATACATGAAATGTGAAATATCTTTTATACTCGAGTACCCCAGGCTATGAAACATAGTTTATGAGGAATCTTTGCGACATATTTGAATAATAATACAAATATATAAAAATATATGGCTCAATAAATGTTCGGAGAAAGCTCTCAGCCCCATAAAACAATAATACAACAATCCTTAGAAGGATTATTAAAATATATACAAAATGGAAAAATTGTAGAAATGTCGGAGTTGCGGTAAACGTGAGGAAACTCGGCCCCGGAACTAGAAGGAGATAGTTGAAGATGATGCACAATGTGGTATATATCCTCTAATGGATCTTCCAAGTGAAAATTTGATCTATCCTTGAAGATCTTACCCTCCCAGTAACATTGCAAACTCCCTCTGCAAAATGTACTTTGAAAATAAAGCAGGTCTCACAAAAAGGATCTTGCTGCGTTGTGGGTGGAATAAAATGTGTTGGCCAAATGTGAAGATCTACAATATGTATGAATCCTCCCTTCTTGATCTCCCAAAGGAGATAAGTCTCTCTCCTACGAAGAGCAAGCCAAGAAATGGTGTTTTGGAACCTCAGCACAGCAACACTGCAACACAATGTTATAATTAGCCGAGAAATAACGTTGTAGTTGAAGGAGGTGGCTTGGCCTTGAACGTGAATGTGGAGAAATAAAGTGAAATCTCTCAAGAGGCCTCTCAGAATGAGAATGAATCCTAAAGAGGAATTCCTTATGCTAAACAACACTACAACTTTCTGTTAAAATGACGGAGGCTGCCCGAATAGTTTAAGAAAACTAAGAAATCACTAATCATAAGCTTGAGTTACAATGGATGCCTTGCCCTCCTTTTAAACAAATGCAAGCTCCTCTCCATGGGTCACACTCATTAGGGTTTCCTTCATCAAGGAAAATTTCACTCCTCTTTCACTATGCGCCCCACAAGATGATCTCCACCTCTATCAGCACACGCTGTTTGACTTGGTCAAACTTGACCTTATCTTTATGCAAATGTCCTCTTTCACACATGAGGGTGTGAAATCCAACTCCACTTCTTGATCTTCTTTCATACGAAGAGGGATTTTATTCCTATTTACGAATTGTATAGGCCTCCTTACCCATTTATTCATTTCCTAAGTGAAAACAACAAAAATTAATATTCCATTTAGTTGCACATGCTAAAAGTGGAATATTACGAGTCCTCCACTCCCCAAATGTTGATTTTCCTCAAAAAGCTGCACATAAGATAAAATCCCTCAAGGATCAAGATGTTTTCTCCTTGATATGTCTCCAAGTTTTCCCTCAACATATGCAAACTAGCTTTTGGTGAGCATCCCAAATAGCTATCATGTAAGAAATAAACATCTATGGAGGCAAAATTGAGTACGTCTGTGACATTTTGAGGCATTATATTTGACATGGTTGGATTTACCATCCACATATGAATCTCCCATCCCAAAGAAATAATCCATACAAAGTGAGTTACCTCCCAACATGGCAACTCATGGAAATCTCCTTCAAACTTGAGCTCCAAAAATGAAAGATTGGAGCTGAAAATTTTCATGTAAAAACAGCATCATAGCCTACCCCACGCTATCCTCCTCTCCACTTGTGATAAGTGCTAGGTGTTATTACCTCGGGCTACAATGGTTTTCCTTAAGTGGAAAAGTGAAGAACACTCCTCCAAGGATCTCCCTTCCAACATTGGAGAACAAGGTGGCCCAAAACATTTGTCATGATGAACACGGCATGGTCATCATAGAGTATCCAAATGGGAAGTATCTTTTGAAGGTTTACATGATGATGCATGATACAAACAATGTCTCAAGAGAACACAACACGAGTCTCATCCTTTGTAACTTCAAAAAATAGCATGGAAAGTAATATGAAAAAATCATCACATCTACTAATGAATAGTAAATGGTTGAATGTGTCAAAAATACATGATCAAACACTTGCTCATGGTTATATAGTGAATAGCTATAAAAAACTCATGGCCCGGCCCAAAAGAAAACGAATGTGTGGCTATGTTGGACATATCTCCTCCCATGCTCCCATTAGAACATGTAATGCAAAAAAATAAAATTATCTCTCCTCAACGACACATCCAGCACATGTGCTCAATTCCCCAATCATGCTCTCAACAAGAATAGAAAAAATATCGGCAAATGAAGTCATGATCAGTACAATAATGAAGGAATGCGATGGCTTCATGTGGTGTTTGAAGATACCAATAATAGCCTCCTAAGGATGTACAACACGATCTTACTGTTGCGAAAACGAGGAAATTTACATGGAAAAATGTTTCTTGATACATGGTCAATCATGCATGTCATCATATAGTAAATAGTTGGGTGCAAAACATAAACATACATGTAATGATAAAACATTTGCCCAAGGCCACATGAAATATGGTTATGTCTATCATATAGTTTATTTAATTTTGATCATGGATCAATATGAAAAACTTGCCCTCTTGTGGAAAATGAGTCCTCCATAGTGGTTTGGTATGCATCCATGAAGAGGAATGAACTATGTGTTGCATGAAGAGATCCTCCTTCTCATGCTTGGAAGCCAAGCCATGAAGAACATATCATCGTAATAGATGTCTCCATCCATGCCCTATCATCCTTACCCCCTCCTTTTCCACCAAGTGCATCTGATGTGAAGTGATCCTGAGGACATTCCATCCATATACCCATAGAAAGTGCATGACATAGGGATCATGGAGGGAAAAATTTGAGTTGGGAAGAGGATTTTTTGATGTTAGGATCAAATATTCCATGTCGAAGAAAGCGGCTTTGGAAGCCCAAGCATAGAATTCAGATTGCAATATCAAATTCAACAAAAAGACAAAAAAATGGCCACCATGGAAGATTTGTGCATGGAGGTCATTAAGCATAGATACCAATGGAACCCCTATACGGTCTACCTCAAAGAAAAATGGATCCTATTTAAAAAAATCATGATACTAGCCTCTCACGGTTCCTTACCTTTTCATAACTAATGAGAATTCATTGAAATTTTCAACTTGATCAAGTATTGTGGAACCGAGAAAATATGGTAGAATTCTACATGCATGATATCTTGTTGGAAACTTGAACATTTGGGACCATAATCCTAGAATGGGAGACATACGGTTAATGGAATTAGCCTCTTAGATGGTTAACGAGGAAGCTGAAACCTGTAGTAAGGAGGGTCATGAGGAGAGAAAATAGAGAATACCTTGTATTAGGGAAAAACTATTTAGTCGGAGGGGCATCATCAAAAACCATCTAAAGACAGAAAAGGATGATGCACTTGTAGAAAATTGCCTCAACACACAAGTACAAGCCATGGCCCATTTTGATGATGCTTCTAGGTTTTGGGAGATGAATGCATAATGGCTAGTCAAAGGAGAAGGAATAGCCTCCTCACTACCTCATAAACATGGAATACCACATAAAAAAGATTGAGAATTTCTCTAGAAAGGGCACCACTATACAAGGCCATGCGAATGGGGAATATTCAATGGCTTAGTTTGAAACTTAGTCCACCGTTGTTTTGGGACTTAGTGATGGGAAAAACCAAGATGATTAGAAAAAATTATGGTAGGAAGAAGAATAGAATGATGGATTTTACCCTCTGAGAGGACTCCCACACTTCTTCCTTGTGAAGTTAGAGGGTTCATTAATGCTTTAGAAGAAATGAGGAATGAAGACTAAGTTTCTTAGAGGATAGACGAAATTTAGTAAGAGTTTGTGATGATGTAAACTGTCATTAGGTATAATTGGAGGGCTAAGCGCCAAATATTTATCACTTATTAAGTCTCTCTTTCCTCACATTTAAATTATATTGTAAGTCTTTTCTTGCTAATGTAGATGGTGATTAAGGCTTGTCATACTTCCAATACCTAATATGGGTTAAATGGAGGATAATCATGAAGATATTGCACTTTTGATGAATATTTTATGATTAAAGCTTGGAGTAGACAATAAGGAGAGATTCTGGGTGTTTTCCACCTCTTTAACTCCCAAAGTCACGGGGATCCTTGAGATTACCTCCAACATCTCGAAATCAAAGGCAACCAAGGAAGTGGGAGATGAGAGTATTTTAAGCTCACTTCTCTTGCAATGAAAAATGAAACATCCACCTAATTTTTGGGAGCTGGTGATAGATACCCTCTAGGTTAAATATGAGTACAGAAAGAGCTCATTGAAATTCCAAGACTTTGAAGGAAGCTAATAGACTCTTAGCACTTGTAATATGTTTGAAAGGATTTTTATGATTATGTATTAGAGACTATTTTCTACAATAAATGAGTATTCATATTCTCCTTCACTAATTTAGTTTCGGAGGGCTAGGCTTGTGGGTTGGGCCCAATCGATTGACCTTAGTATCTCTTGTGTATTCATTAAAGTTTTTATGTCATTGTAGCTAGTTTTCTTAATGAGTTTTAGCTAGTTTGCTTACATTTCAATTCACTTTTTAAATTTTTCTTCCATTTCTTTGTTGTCATTGAGCTTGCATAAATGTTGGTAGAATATCTTATAAACTCATAAATTTTTATTGTAGTACTCTCTCTCATCTCTTTCACTCGAAGACTTTAGGAGGGAAAATATTGACCACAAGCAAATTTTCTCTTTAATCTATGATTTATTGGAAATAATAGCTAGGTTGTTGCTTAATTAATATGAACATGTCTAGATTAGAGAGTTATATTTACGTTTGAATGTTTAGAAAGTGAGCCTTCATTCAGAAATTCAACTCTCATATTTTTCAATTTCAAGTAGCTCAAAAATGAGGACTTCTGACACCATATATTCATTTCTCACCCATCAACAACCTTCTTTTTATCTGGAAATCACCTTGACCTTGTTTTTAAAGATGTTCACCTTCACACCATGAGCGACCTTAGAAGTGAAGAACATGATTCTTAAGACGTTATGAGCTTGTAAAATGGGTTGGAGACCTTCCATTCATCCAAGTACACCTTCATTCCACCTCCTATGCTTTTCTCCATCTCATTTTTGGTATGCAAATTTCCTCAAACTATTTTACTGTACCAATTCAAGACTTTCTTGTGAGACTTTCTGAGAAACCTATATAGAAGAATCAATAATAGCACCATTGGATCTATCCTTAGCCAAAGAAGCAACATCAACGTCATATATACCTATCAAAACCATCGAAGACACCTTCATCCCCGTCCATGAGTTAAAAACCTTCCTAAACCACCTTAACACCTTCTCCTCCTTCTTTGCATAAAACAATGCATTTACATGCATAATTAGGTCATGATTAGATTCATAAACAAATAATTATAGATAAATAATGAAGTATATATATTTTGTTTATCCATTTGGGCTAGCAATGTGTGAGTAGATTTTCCTTCCTTACGCAATTTATGTTCAACCATTTACTTCATGAAGATACCTAGTTTGCTTATATTTCTTGTGAGAGTTTAAATCATAAATACATTTCCTTGCGAATAGCTAGATGTATTTTCTTTCTTTAGAATAATCATTTGATGGTTAATAGAGTAATGGTTTTTGAGTTAATGGTAGTTCTAGGTCTAATCTTAAAAGTGTGAAAGAATTCCTCAAAACCTAAATAACACCCTTTAATAGGAATCGGAAGAGGATGACATGAGTAGAATACTGTCCTTGTTGTGTATATAGCACATTCACCTCCAATTTTTAAGAACCTCGGGTTGGTAAAGATAAAATATATTAGCCCACGGGAGTCGCAACATTCACTGGTACAATACGAGGGCTCACACCAAAAACCAAGGAAAAGGAATACATTTAGGATGGAAACCTATCCAAAGTGCTTCCTAATGTTGTGGACCATTTGAAAATTAGGACTAGGTTGGACTGGATTTGGACCCATAGCTTATCAATTAGATTTACCCACTCGCATTGGAAATTCATAATGTTTTCATGATTCTTTACTTAAGAAATATATACATGATAGTTCTCACATTATTTATTGGAAAATTATATAGCTATAATTCAAGGAGACTCCCTCGAAGAACATCTCTGTATTCTAGAGAGGAAAGAGATCTAGCTGCGAAATCAGTGGTTTTCCTTAAAGTGCAATGGAAGCACTTTACTACCAAGAGCTACATGGAAGCGAGAAGATGAGATTCTTGAAAACTATCCAAAAATTTTCCGGAAGGAAGGAAAAACTCGAAATTAAACATCGAGGAAAATATAGTTAAAAGGGTGGGAAGATGTGATATCCCTATGTTTTTTGAAATAATTAATATTGTTATATTTTTCGAAGAATTAAACTATGTTGGATTCAATGGTGATTCATGTATGTAAATGAACAATATACACATGTGGCTATGAAATCCAATAATTGCGATTATAAATTAATGGGAACGGAAAATTACTTGAGCAGACACGCAACTAAAGAGATAATTTCTAATCTCAATCATAGATAAGAGTGAGATAAATATTCCATGATAAATATATGTTTCTAAAATAACAAATTTAATGTATGGGAGACAAAGATCAGTTAAATATACTAGCTAAGAGAAAACTTCACGGTACATTGAAGGATAAAAGAACTCTGAAAGATAAGAAAGGCTTTAATAACAAAAATACTTCCATAAAAACGGGACAATGCTAATGGAAGAAAAGTTAATTAAGGAAGAAAAGGTATAAAACACCTAGGGAGCGAGATGAAAGGGTTCTTTGAGCTGCGAGGGATATTACTTGATATTAATCTTGGCTCGGGGGGAAGCGGAAGTTGAATTAATTCATGGTTGGGTGGAAAGTGTACTCATTTAGTGATTCTTTTGATTCTCTTGTTAGAAATTCTATGAGATTTATTTTCTTGATGAATAGATGCACACTGTATTGTGTATTGAAGGAATGGATTGAACTTAAAATGGCAATTAGGTTGGCAAGTAAACATATGCCTACTCTCTATTGAAGAACAAAAGATACAATTTAGTGTAGAAAATATGTATTGTACTAGAAATTATTTATGTACAAATGGTGTAGACAATATATTTTCATGGCTAAAGAGTTTGTACTCCCAGGTAAATTCTTTGTAGTGATAGGAATTATATTTTTGTGATTAATATATAGGTTCAAAGTTTTTAAATGTGATTTTTGTTAAATTTTATTAATACTTGTCAACGATATGAAGGTATGATCTCTTGTTAATAAATTGTTTATTCTTACTATTTTAATATTATTGGTGGTATAGTTGAGCTTTAACTATTTTGTTCAATTTATCATATATAAAAAAATAATAATTACTTGTTAGAGTAAATAGATTTTTGAGAGTTAAAGTAGTGCACTTATAACTGTTGAGGTCATATCCTAATTTCTAAAATGTCCAAAGTTAAACCTAGGCATAAGGGATAACATAGGAGCATGATGGTTACCAAAAAAATGATTAGTATTTACGGTGCAACTTGATGTGTCATTGTAAATATAGTTAGGAAAATTAGGTTGTCTTGGAAGATAAAAGATATTATATGGTAATTAATAATGAGTATGGATACCTTCACTTTGATACAAAAAACTACGGATATATTCTTAAAAGCGAGATGGATAATATGGTAATATATCAAAAAATTAGATAATTAAATGAAATAATTTTAGGAAAATAAAATTATAAAAAAATTGAGTACTAGATTAAATTAACTACGCTGTTCCAAGAACACCCATAAACATAACCTCTGTAGAAAAATTTGTTAGTTAATAAATATTTATATCTTAACGAAATTGACCGGTGAACCTAGTTTCAACCATCGGTATTAGTATGAGCTAAGTTAATTCACTACGGGTTAATAAAGTAAGATTGATCATGGACTTGTAATATAAATACAGCAATACACACTTATATACTATAAAAATCCATATAACTATCACAATATGCATCCATATACAAATAAATTGCCGCCACAGTAGCGAGAACACACGAGTTATAGAATCTCTTATGAACCAATGTATACAAGATAGCTCATAAAGAATATCAAAAAAATCCCATAGCAAAGAATTTAAATAAAAGAAGAAAAAGTATCAAACGAGGAAATAGACTACCCAACGAATAAAATCAGCCATAATTACACAACCATTAAACAAAAAATAAAAAAGAACAAAACACAATTGAGTTATTCATATTTTCCACCCGGATCAGGACACTTGAAAAAATCAAAGTTTGGAAGAGTGAAACTTGAGAGAAGTACTAAAATCATCGACTTGAAAACTCTATGTTAGGTCGGATGAAGATGGGTGCAAAACCTCCATAGTCGGAGATAGGGTTTGAGGGTATCTTGTGTACACCACCAAAGTAGATATCACAATCAACAAACGAGAATGATGTTGGAGAAAAACAAATGATATGCATTATTAAATAATTAGCGAGGGAAATCCCATTTACATTGCCAGTACGAGTCAATAGACTTGTGTTCTTCCACCATTTTGTTGAAAATGGAATATAAGTTAGCTACGAGGTAGGAAAACCATATCGAAAAGAATATGTAATGAAAAAAAACCATACATGCATACATGCGATTAGGAAGATCCATTAAATTACCTAAGAAAGTAAAGTAAAACAAAAGTTGATGCCTTTGTGCAATGATTAGATGTATAGCTACATAGACACCTTGCGAAGGCTGGCGAGTAAAATTGTTATTAGGAAAGAATCAAACTTTGAAGAATTTTCCTTTGGCATATATAAAACCACCGAATTGCTTACCAGAGTAAATATTGTTCTAATGGAAATTTAAAGAATAATGAGCATAAAAATTCAATTAGTAACTCACTAGTACATACAAAAAGCGAAGAAGCGAATTTGTCACCTTAATAACCATGGTTCTTGGAGATGAACCAATGAACCCAACAAGACACATCGACACTGTTAACCTATGCAATAGAAATTGAGTATTGATGACCATAATTTCACACCTTTAGGAGGATATGGAAAACAAGAAACCAAATTTCAAAGTGATAATAACCACTCTTAGAAAAATTAAAATTTACAAAATGGTCAAGTGTAGAACCCTTACGTGGAAAATGAAAAAACATGAAATAGTGCGATCAACCATAATACCTCGACACATAAATAGTGCACTATGGGTGTGTTGTAAAAATAGTGTTGGTATATTTGATGCTATTACCCGGTTTCAATTACGGAAAGAGAAAAAATAGAGTGACGAAAGCGATACGAAAAACCCGGAAAAAATGCCGATTAGTTCATAGGAAATTTCTCTGACTTAAGGTTTGGGTGGAAAGATGAAACCATTAGATGGGGACAACGAATCTACGCCCTTCACATAGTCATACGATACCTTGTCCTCATCACGTGTTATCATTCGCTCATTAGATGGGATAATTGGCCACATGGATGCATTAGGGGTAATGTACTTGTCATGGTGAGTTATAATACATAATTTATGTGATATGACCTAATGGTATAGGAATTAATAAATCACCATATTACTTGGGGAAATAAATCAGAAATGGGCGTCGGATAGTTAGGTTTAAATGTTATAAGATTCATCTAGGGAGATGATACTTCTATAGTAACTATGCAAATGATCCAATTATAAGCATAGGGGAAATTAAAGATGCATGAAACATTAGGTAATAAGTGCATAGATATAATTAAGTCAAGATCAACTATTTAGCAAATACAATAAAGAAAATATAGAGATTATATGCCATGCAATAACATATGCAAATGATTAGTAAGGAAGTTAAAAAAACAAAATAATGTGTGATATATGAAGAGAAAATGTGACATTTTAATTTATATTGTAAAATCGATGTTAATTTATAACTACTATCTATATGTTATATATTTTAATGTGATATGATTTTATTTATCTAAAAGAAATGTTAGTAATTTTATTGTTAGAAACAAAATTACAATATAAAAAAAGTGAAATTAAAAGAAATATTTACATCTATCTTCTAACATGTAAGATGCAATGTCTACATCTACTCAATATTGGGTTGTGAGGGCCTCTACGTATAATGATCATAAAAACTATGATTAAATATAGTTTTCATTTCAACCTTAATTATTTAATGGATGATTGCTAGTATCGGTATATTGTGATAAACTCTAATATTTTTAATTTATTCTCCTAATCTTATTATTGGGGCTTATATATGTCAAGGTTTGATAAATATTTAATAGGTGTTTAACTAATGTGTGAGAATTGACCACTAAAACTGTGTTGCACTCTCTCACATCATAAAGTTCATATGAACCTTGTATATCCCATTTTTATATAAAAATACATTAATCTCACACTATATGTTCTTTCATTCAAACATAAGCTTAAACACACCTGAAGGTCTTCCATACTAGTTTGACCACAATCTAGTTCTTTGTTTCACTTTAAATTCCATAGTATCCACATAAAAAAGAGTATTCATTGTTATTCATATTTGATTTTGATTTCTTTTATTATGTTTACAAGCATTGTGTTCTTGTAAAACTAAACTCACTCATGGATAATAGTAGTTGTCGACTAAGTCACCTAATTCATGTTAGTATTCAAGTTTGAGAATATATATATGTGTATGTGTGTTTGTGTGTATAATGGAAATTATATATTCTCTGTCTGGTAGAAATTTTAAAAACTTCAAAACATAATAAAGATAATAGGTTATTATAAAATTATGATTTTTTTTTAAAATATTATTCTTATTTTAAAAAAAAAAATCATTATTTAAATATTTTTAATAATAATAAAAAGAATTAATTAATTTGATTTATATAATGTAAACGAGACATAATTTAAACTAAAAATATTTAAAAATTAAAATTTAATATTTAATATTTATATTTATACAAAAATTAATTTCTGTGAAATTATTAAATTAAATTTTATCTATACGTTGGAATTTTAGTGTTATGGAACCAATCAAGAATCGATGGTGATGTCGGTAAAATAACATTGTGGAGGTCATTACAATCGGTGGTATGGATTTGTTGAAAAGCTAACGGAGAAGTCTCAAGTATCACTAAGCTTCATAGATTTTTTCAAAAAAAAATAAAAA
Source organism: Pinus albicaulis (assembly GCA_034641835.2). Classification (NCBI taxonomy): domain Eukaryota; kingdom Viridiplantae; phylum Streptophyta; class Pinopsida; order Pinales; family Pinaceae; genus Pinus; species Pinus albicaulis. The sequence goes on from CM076584.1 coordinate 1,256,727,465, forward strand.
ATTGTGGGTCAAATTAAATTTGAACTTCAACCGCTCTTCATAGTTTTTATGGCATTAATATATGGATTTCATTAGAGATTGAGGTTTATTTAAAATTGAATTTACTAGCAATTGCACCATATGTTGCAAAAAATAGTAGTATAGAGGAAAAAATATGTGATATGTTATGTGATTTAATTGAATATTGAACTTATAAATATGAATTAATTTATTTAAATTAAATTATACATTTGGAGAATTGTTTGGATAAAAAAATTGGTTTTTTATAACCTACGCAGGGTCTTCCTTTCATAGTGATGTATTATTATACACTATAGGCCACATGGCAGACTATTCTCTGGTGAAACAACAATAATAGCATCCATAATGGCCATCTCTTCTTGCATAATACAAAATAAAAAATCAAAACCACGAATACTTTTGTTGTTGTGAAGAAGAAACATCAAAACTTCCCACTTCAAAACCCAAAGCACGTTATCTTGAAGCCTTAAAGCCTTAATTTATATTGAATGAAGCCATTAGTGGGAAATGATTTATGGTGAATGAGACGCAACTAATATACGACGAGAATATGAAGAAAACATTTGTGAGCTTTCTAGTTAAAAAACAACGGTAGCATCCATAATGTCCATCTCCCATTTTTATCACTTTAGAATTAAATATAAAAACCCTAATTACTCTTACTATTGTGAAGGAGAAACATCAAACGTCCCACTTCAAAAACCCAAAGCTTTCAATGTTTGTCTTCAAAGCCTTAATTTATATTAGAGAATAGCTAATATCTTTATTTTTATTATACACTAAAAGAACTACTAATATCCTTTTATCCTTTTTAGCATTTTAGGCATACGATGCTATAAGAGTGTTATAAGTCCTTGGAAACAATGAATGGTGAACAATTAGGTAAAAACCCTTCTTCCTGCATTTTTCTAATGAAACAATTTGATTCATGCAAAGTCCAGAACTTGCAAGTGTCTAAATGACGAGAGGAATAACATCTCAAAATTAAATATAACAACAGTAATGATCTTTAAAGAGCACGCGCATTTCAAATTCATGAATAAGAACCACAAAAAGGAATTAAATCTTCTAAAATTTATTTTCATCTTCAGGTATATAAAGTTCATCTTCCATAAGGTATATAAAGTCTTTGTATTAAGAGTATTAAGGATTGAAAAAGTTCTATTGCGATGCGACAAAAACAACTGCCCCGGTCACCCCAGGCCTAGTGTTTGTATTTTACATATACACAATCGCACGATAATATAGTTGAAACAACATAGTAAACAGAAAACCACACATAGAGCACGGTAGACAGGACAACTACACATACAAAAGCACCTTCTATTCATACCCTAATAGGTATGCAAAGACCAACTTAACTTTCACTTTGACGAATCACCACCAAAAATACACACGATAATATAGTTTGACACAACATAGTAAGCCACAGAGACAACCACACATACGACCTGGGTAAACATAGACACTACACATACAAAAGCACCTTCTATTCATACCCTAATAGGCATCACAAAGAACCAACATAACTTTCACTTCGACGAATCATCACCACGAAGACGGAGCACGGTCTTGGAATTAGATTCCTTCTCAATGTTATAATCGGCCGGAGTATGTCCATCTTCCGGCTACTTATGAACAAAAATCAGCCTCTGTGGAAGTCAAGGGAAGGATGCCCTCCTTATCCCAATCTTAGCCTTCACACATTATCGGTGGTGTCTAGTTTTTTATTTAATAAATTTTCTGGGACTTAAAAAAACAATCTCATAAGATATAATAAATCCTTTGATAATCGTATCAATACCTCATATATATTTCTTAATTGCCTCATATATATTTCTTAATTTCATTGTGAAATACACTTCTCTTCAAAATAGATTTATGCTAACCAAAGATCTTATTATATATTTATTTATTTATTTTATTATTGTAATACACATTTGCTTCATATGTATTTAATATTAATTTGTTTATTTATATAATTTTAAATAGTATCTATTTATTTAATTAATATTAATCATTCATATATATTCAACCTATATCTAAATATATTTATATGTGTAATATTCATGATGCATTCCATTTAACCAATAAAATAAATAATTTATATGTTGTTAATTCATGTCTTAGATAAGACATTGTTATCTTTATAATGCATTCTATTTAATTAATCGTGATTTATATCGGAGGATAATTTTCAATTTTTATTAAATTGGTGATTAATATTTTATTGCCCCGAAATTTTTACGTTATTATTATATTTAATTAATAATTTTTTTTTATTAAAAGGTTGTTTTATAATTAAATGAAGCACTTAACGATGAGCTATCATGTGTGTTTCAAGAGGATATACGATAAATGTCCATTTTTTACTAGTACATATCATTGAGTGATTGAAGGGCATATTTTAGGTCCACAAGGTTGCAGTTCGAGCGGGGATAGGTGGATCACATATAATTCTAATACAAAGGCAATATTCGGACGGATCCCATATTGGGGAATTTGGTCCACTTCTATCTTTGTCATTAATCCAATATAGATAATTCATGGATTTGTATCTATATTGTACAATCTCTTGCATGTTATTGATAGGAAATTTTATTGTTATTGTTCATTACTAAGTTTTTATGAGCGACGGTAATTTTATCACCTAAAATAACATCTATTTATTTAAAGTAATTTAATAAATACATGTTGTTCAAATGAAAAATTGGATACTATATTTTCATTGGAAGATAATATGGGAATATTATTTTATTTATCATTTTAATTTACTTTGATGCATCCAAAATACGCCTATATGTAATTGTAAACAACTAATGCGGATGGATTTTTTTTAAGAACTAATGCCCTTAGATTTTTTCTATTATAAACCACGATACTCGCGACTTGTATTTGACCAACCAATGATAATGGTATATTTAATTACCATTGGTATCGGATTTACTCAAGGATGAATAATTCTCTCCTGACACAATGATGATATGCAAGGTGTAAGACCTATATATATAAATATTCTTTTGTCACTATTTTTTTATATTGTTTGAAATGTGTTACTCTCACAATGTGGAAGTCAAGTTGACTTATAATTCATTAAAATAAATAGGATGTAGGAAAAAGAAAGGCTCGATTATAAAAATCAAGCATGGTTTTGTTAAGGTGCGGTTATCTTATATAAATATATAAATTTTTGAATATATATAATTAATTGATATTTATTGATGTTAGTTGAAGTTAGTACGCTTAATTTTATTTAATTCAAAATATGTAAAGAACTTTTAATATAATTATCAACTAAATTTAGGTTTTTGATAGATAATTTTAACATTAAATTATAAAATATATTACAATATTATGAAAATTATATTGAAAATATTTTATATTAAACATGATTCAATCTATGTTAAAATATAGAGTACATCTACTTACCTTAACACAAATTTAGTTTAAATCAATTATGATAAGTGAGATATTAAATTAAAAAACTACATGTTTTTACTTTTAAAAAACTCATTTAAATGTTTTCATCATATAATCATATGTTTTTTAGACATATTGACTAGAGAAAACTATAAATAATGTATATATGGAACATATAGTAAAATTTTTGAGAAAATATTTATAATATTGAGTATTTTAGATATACGAAAATATATGAAAATAAATATTTAAGATGTAAATTAAATTCAAAAATACATATAAATAATATAGATTATTAATGAAACAATAAATTAATAAATAAGAAAAAAAAACACCTCAAACGAATAAATATTTATTTTGTGATATATAGCAACTTCTTTAGTTACCTCGCGAACTTTTAAATTTATTATTTATTTACATATAACATTATTTTAGTTATAACTAATTTTTTAAATTTAAAAAAAGAAAAAGTATTTTTTAAAGTTTTTAAAAAATAAACTTCCATTTATTACTTTAATTATATATTAGCTCATATTGAAAGAAAAAATAAAACAACTTTAACAAAAAAAAAAATACAATTACTAAACCATTTTCATTCCATTAGTCTTTATCTATGAATGTGCGGTATGATTCACGATTAACACATTTCATCCATTACCACCTGATTCTAGCATAATGCTATAGTTCGTTATAGTTCTCGTACGGGTTGAACTTTCCGGCGCATGCTATAGTTCCTCTTTTATTCTCGGCACAATTGAACTTTCTTGAAGACAAATATATAATAGGAGCCATGATCACCATGAGACCAAAGATCAGAGACAACACAAGCAGAAATTTGCATTTGAAGACATCTTAAAAATATTGCAACCATGACCAAAAATCAAGGCATTAGAAACAATAAGTAAACCAAACTGGTAAAAAATCTCGATTTCATAGCTTTGCAGAGAAATCAAAGCGTTTTTATGCTAAATTACAAACTTGAGCGACTCTCAAAAATTGAGAAAAATAAATGTAGTTCTACAAAAACCATAAAATACCTAAATTATCAAAACTTTATAGAATTGATAGGATTGCAATACTCACGGAATAAGGCAAATTGTAGATATTGGTTTTCAATCGCAGATCATGAAATTACGTCACTTCGAGAAAAACAACACGGTTACCCTAATAATGCTCAGCCATAATGTTTCAAATTTGTCAAAATTTTAACGAGAAGCAACAAATATTCTTCCCAAACACACATAATCCAATCTTATAAAGAAATTAAGAAGGTTGAGTTTCCATACACCGTAAATAAAGGCTGTCGAAAAATATTCACAATGAGATAGAAAAACAGCTGACGCCTATGAAGATCACGGGAAGGGTGGGTTGTATGTTATAGGAACCAAAGTTGTATTTATAGGATCGTGAATGCAAATCGTAGGAACCAAGTTCATCTTTGTAGCCCCGAAAACGTAGAACCACACACACGGATGGAGCCGCACAAGTGGATTGGCATGCGCAGCCTTCTTCATTTACTGAATCGTATCTTGGCATCTGGGCAGTGAGGCTGTAGTGCCGGAGGTTTTGACATCCGCTTCGTCCGAGCTCCCTCGGTCTAAATCGAAGGAGAGGCACGGAGAACATGAGAGAGTGGAAACTTCTGGTATCAAATATTTTGGAGAAATCAAAGGATTCTTGAACATTTCTTTCAATTTCATGGTACACTTCACTTGTTTAACGGTTTTTCTTATTTTAACTAATTAATAACCATATTTAATCGTAAGGTCCATAGTGTTTTAGTAGTCCAACATCCAAATCAATGTTACACAATAGTACATGTGGAATTTGAGGAAAGTTTTTTTCAAATAAGAATGCTTTACGAACGTAAATATTTCTAAATTCATATTAGGTTCACAATTTTGGAATTTGGAGGTAGTGGGCGATCCTGGTGACTTTTGATGTCAAGGCCACTAGTATTTAGCAGGTCTATGTAAAGTAAACTTCACTTCTATTATTTTTTTTAACTTAAAAAATCATATAATAGAGATTATCTCATATTTTAAATAACATTATGTCCATACCTTACATTAATTCATACATGTCTATTTCACTTTTGTCTTGCATATGTTAGGTGTTTTTATTAGGGTAGTACCTTTTAAGCTAGTGGCAGGATCCCAATTAAAGTGGAGGTTCAAAATTTGTACACACCCATTTTGGGCAATCAAATAAAAATTCCTTAAAAATTCACAATATTATCATACAATGTTGTGACACAATTTTTTATATAGTAAGCTTTATAAAATCATTCCTACCACAATTGGAGGTACCTTGTTTAATAATAAGATAATTATAACAAATATATACCATACATAATTCTTAATATCTATGGTCCATAATCTATTTAAAGTTAGGTCTTATTATTTTAATTTCGTTTCTATCCATAATCGATATAACCTTAGACTTATTATTTTAATGAAACTTTTTGTATTAATTTTTTTTTTTTTTTTTTTTGAATATGGTTATTATATTGATACAAAAATAGTGTTACATAGGGAAATAGAAGCCTCGAGTTCAGGCCATTCTTCTTACGGCATTCTTGCTTTACAAAATTTGGTAATTGATCATCAAAACATTTAGGAGGTAGACCATGAGAGCTTTGAGCGGTGAAATCTTGTCACTGTAGTGGTGACATCATGGTGAGTAATGAGCAGGACCTTAACATTATGACTCGTGGAAGTAGGCGAGTGTAACAAGATTTTTGCACAATTTTAGGTACCATAGAAAGAACAAAAATGGCAGGTTCCGCTTTTGTGACTAAAGCATGGACTTGGACATCTAGCGAGAATATATCTCCCACGCGGGAGACGTCCGTAAACAAAAAAGAGAGAAACCATAAGAACGATGGCAGAATTAAGTAGATGCATAAAAAAGCGTAGATAAACACCTTCGGACGATGAAAACCAAAACTCGGGAGCGCAAACACGGAACCCGTTGCGAGCGGAGGAGGATCTTCCTCGACAATGAAGGCGACCGAATTTGTGAGATCCTCATCTTGAGAGGAGGAGCATCCGCGTAGGACCATCATTTGGAGACGGAAAGGTTGCAACCCAAAGTTGGCTTTTTGTCGGAAAAACATTCTACCCCGATGTCGCGGAAGATTCTTGTGCTCTTGCCCTCTTGCTATGGGCTCCGGAAGGAGCCTCGTGGTGGTGCGGGCACGAGGTCGAAGAGCACGGTTCGAGAGGGGCTGCCGAAGGTCAATGGTAACCGTTGCAAGGAGAGAGGTATTGTTGATGCGCAGAAGTAAACGGGCATGGTGAGAATGCGCTGCACGGAAGACAAGCGAAAGTGCCCGGCGGGATGGCGATTCCGACCTCTTCCTCGACCTCTTCGCGGAAGCGGGGAAGACGGACGAGGTCCGAATTCGGAAGAGCAGATCATGAATGGGGTTGGAGGAGAAGGATGCGCGATGGCACGCCAATGGCACCCACGCTGTGGCATTCTCGGGGGCGTAAGCGAGGCATGGTTTGAGTGGTATAAACTTGCTAGTGACTAGAATCGAGAGAAGAATGTGCGCCGGAAGGTTGCGGAGGCACTATTGGAGAAATGGAGGCACAGGTATATCTGTCAGCGGTTTAAAACGCAACGACACCGTTGTCTTTGGTGCGTGGCTAGCGACAACGCGACGGGGGTGCAACAAATGAAGGGGACGAACACATGGGGAAATTTCCCGAGCTTGCCATCGCTGAGACGAAGCGAAGGCTGGTATGCGGGAGGCTCCCATAAATACGCATTGAAGGGCCGGATGGTGGAATTTAAGTTCGAAGCATGCGAGGATGGGTGGCGGTCTTTGGTGAGCCGCGCCAACCCACCCCGACCACTGCTCACCATTAATCAGAATACTGCATTCGGGAATGAGAGATCTTTGTGCACCGGGGGAGAGTGCAATCATGTTGAAGTTGTAAATCATTTGGGCTGAGAGGGCAGGAGAAGAATGGAAGAAGATCACGAGCCACTCCTTGATTAGCAGTCTGTCGGCTACCTTGTTAGGCTGGTGAAAGCGAACATGCTTGAAGATTATACTTCGGGGGGTTACGAGCCATTCTTCAATTTCCCGATCATTTAGAAGCACCTCCCAGGTGGAAGAAATCTTGGGCTGAGAGGTCCCAGTTGGATGCGAATCACATGACTTCAATTAGGATGCAGGTCCCCTTCGATCTCAAGGGGAGAAAATTCTTGAACCGCAATGCACATACCTTGCCACAAACCTTGAAGTTCTCACAACATTGTTGGTGTTTTACCTAATGAACCATAGTAAATGTCTTGAGCTAAACCCCGGTGCATCTCAATTAATACCTCCATACCACAACGGGACATGGGTTGCCCTTGGCGACTCCATCAAAATTAAGTTTGTAGGGATGTATGGGGGAGTCCGAGGGTCATGGGAGAGTCCAGGAGCATTTGGTTAGTGGAGGGAGCAATGTCCGGTATTTGGAGGGACAAAGATAAATTCCAATTCCTCGCGGTAGGCGTTTACGAGGGAGGCCGGCATATCCAAATCACACTTGTGATGCGAGGCCAAAGTCTCTTGAATAGATTGTTTTGAGGAGAGTCCATAAAGCATGAGGAGATGTTGCTTTGATCCTTAAAGAATCAGGTGTTGCGCTCTTTCCAAAGAATCGAGTAAATAAATGCGGGTAGCGAAGCCATAGGGAGTTGAGAAAGGGACTTTGGAAAGGATTCACACGGGCCAATTCCGGATCGTATTTACAATATCTCCCTTTTCTTCTACACCCATTTTGTGATTGCAAGAAGGCATTTTCTCTCCCAAAGTTGATGCACGGGGACGAGGGAGATCCATGAGATGAGTGATTGTCTCTGTTTGGGTTTGCGGTTGGACAACTTGAAGGTCCTATGAAACCTCGCTTTTGAGAAAAGTTTTCCCAAGTGAGGATTCTCTTTTTGTAAGAACCAAAGGAAGGTCGAAACTTTGGACCATATTCCTAGTTTCGATACGATCGCAAAGATGGTCCTTGATAGTTTGCACGGGTAGAAGAAGCGGTTGATAAGCCTCCTTTAGCTAAGTAAACATACCTTTGGGGTGTATCACAACGCACTCCCATCACGGTGATCGGAGATTTTGATTTTTCGAGTTTAAGTTCCTTATCTATTTCTCCGACGTTTCCTCCTGCCGGTTGACACATGAAGTTTTAGCGAGGGCTCCGGATTTGATAATACATGTGAGGTTTGTTGCCGAATTGATGAACAAAAGTTTGAACATTTTCTCCTCATGAGCTTGCCACTTAGGTTTATGAAGAAGACAAGTTTGGGAGTTCTTCACCCAGGAGTCATCCCAAAATTGTGCCAAGGTACACAGATGGATTTCCCAACTATGCTCTTGTATAAAAGCAACGTATTTGTCTTCTTTTGCATTCCAAATTGGGAGCATTTGTCGGCGGGTGGATGCATTGCTGTGTGAACTACCTAAAGCATATTTGGCCTACCGGAGGTGAGCCCGGGGAGGATGACGATTGAAGCCATTCACGGATGTGGGATCCCATTGTGTTATTGCGTGTAAGGAGTCCCGCAATCAAACCCTCCGACGGCCTTGGGAAGGCGGACATACATCCATTTGACGAGCCCATTTTTGTTGAGCCACGAGGAACCCCATAGGAAATTTCTTTGAAAGAGTCACCGAATTTTTTTAGGACCCATTTAGGGCTGCCGAGTATAGAAGAATAAGTATATAGGCATAGCTTGGAGGACTAATTTGATGAGGATAGTGCTGTGGCCATGTTGAGCGGCAAATGGGTCAAGAGGGAAAACACCGGAATCTAATTTGTCGAGCGAGTGCGCCGGAGTAGCATGTTTGATGGCGAGCCATAAGGTGAGCTCCAAGATACTTAGAAGGAGACTTGCTATGCCGACCCAAGAATTTTGGCTATGTTACCTTTGAGTGAAGATAGGAGTATGGAGAAAGAAGTGCAGGATTTAGCCTCATTATTGGTAGTACCGAAGAGGTACAGCGAAAAGATATTGAGCAAGGATTTAAAGGCGATTTGACACAACCCAGGTGACGAGTGTCCAGAAACAGCGTATTGTCATCGACAAATTGTTTGATGGGAGATAGGGAGGCTGGTCATGAAGCGAGATTCACCGAGGTGTGGGAGGAGACGGCGGCCATGAAGGAGGCGGCTAAGGCCAGCCGGCCATGAGGACAAAAGGAAAGAGGAGAGAGGTCTCCTTGTCGTATGCCACGGGGAGGGGTTAAGGTTGAAGAGGAGACCCATTGGCGGGGATGGAGAAGCTTGGAGAGGTAATAAGGTTCACGGGCTTAGCGAGTCCGGGTTGCATGAAAACCAAATGCTAATAGCATTTGATTAATGTAGGACCAAGTGAGTTTATCAGCTTGTGAAGATCTAACTTTAGAATCATACACAGTTTTTGAAAATTTTGAGTGAGTATATCCTCGTGCGAGAGAATGATACCATCAAAATTTGGCGCCGTTCAACATCGCCGAGTCTACTCGGCGAGATCGAGGAGAGGAGAAGAGGTTTGACCTATTGGCTATGACTTTTGAAGTAGCTTGTAAATAACATTCACCGGACGCAATAGGCTGAAGAGTACATCGGGGGGTGCTAGAGTCCCTCCGTTTTTGGAACTAGTCTTATGAAGGTCGCATTCGGAAGAAGGGGTAGCGAGTGCATCGGCGTGATTCCTCCTAGCTCCCGGACCTACTCTGTTTTAACCATCTCCCAAAAAACATGGAAGAGAAATTGGCGGTAAAGCCATCTGGACAGGCTTTACCATCTTTAAGTTAGTCATAGCATCTTTTTTCACTTCTGCATAGAGGCCATTTGAATAAGTTTGCTATTATGATCGTCAATTATAATTTTTCGGTATATCTTTGCGTGATAGAGCGAATGGCACGATTTAACGTACTGAGGTTTAACTTTTAGCATGTCACAGTGCCCTTTTAATTCCTTTTCTATATCTTTATGCCTGTTCCCAATCGCTCCTTGCCGATTGTTGATGGAAAGCAATATTGTTGTGCATCGTCTTTTCTTGTGGATGTTTGTGGAAGAATTTGGTATTCTTTCCCCTTCCTTGAGCCATTTTATCCTTGATTTTTGACGCCATAATATTTCTTCCTAATGCCTGGCGGCCTCGAGCTTGGAAAGGAGGTCCTCTTTACTGTTGAGTGAGTTCTGCAATCACGCCTCTGAGATAATACTCTGTTGTAGGGACTTCATTTCTTGCTATAGCTCTTTGCGAGTGATCAAAGATGTTACCGAAGTAAGGTATGGTTCCAAGATTTGAGAGCACATTTGAGATGTTTTAGTTTTTGTTGGAATTTGTACATATTGGCTTCTTCGAGAGGGATGAAGGAGTTCCAAGCATCTTTGACAACGTCTTTGAAATTGGGATGCGAAAGCAAAAACTCTTGAAGCGAAAGGGTCTATTGCACTTGGATCACAGGTGCGTCCAATGAAGGATAATAGGCCAATGGTACGATCCTACTTAGGGCAGGATTGAGGCATTGAAGTCCCCTCCCAATTGGATGGCATTGTCTGTCAATAGGCGATCAAACTTTGAGCGATGTGCTAAGGTCCTCTCCTTACGGTAGTCCAAGTGTAGAGTCCATTTGACGTGCGGATGTCCATTAGCTAATTTCTGTATGAAGTCTTTAAAAGTGATGCTATCACTATCAGCCTCGTTCTTCCTCCTGTCTTTTCTCCAAAGTTGTAATGATGTTAAAATATCCGCCACGGTCCATAGAGGGGAGCATCTTTCAGATTTAGAATATTAATAACTTAGACTCAGGAAAGATCCGATTTATTTTGAATGTCTGTCAGAGTAAACATTAGATAGATGTCATGGATATTCGTCCCTATTAGATTAAGAGAAGTGGACTGAATAACGAAGTGAGAGGCATGAAAATCATAAAGGTCGAGGGCGGGGATTCCATATGATGGCTAACCCACCGACACACAGCGCATCCACGCAGAGACGAGCGACATCCCGACCCGGACTTTGTTTAAAATTCTTTCCAAAAGGCGATCTCTTTGTTACATTTAGTTTCTTGAAGAAAAACCGGAGAAAGCTTATCTTGCTGTATCATATTTTTTAGGAATCTATGTTTTGCGGGGACTATTGAGCCCTCGCACATTCCGGAAATGAGTTTCATGAGGAGCGCGTAGAGGGGAGGGTTTTGTAAAATTTTGTCGACTTGGGGAATCTTCCCGAGTCCACAAGCATTTCTCCTAGTATAACGGTTCTTTGCAAATCGGTTTTGCGCCCTCTGTACACCGATTCCTTAAGTATTTTTCCATCTAGGGAGCTTCTGTGAATGCCAAGGTATCTATGTTGCTGAGATCTAGCTAAAACCACTTCAAGACTATCGATACGTACGCAGGAAACGTGTATTGTAATTTTTACTGTCGGCAAAGCTGACTTCTAAACCGAGGATGTCCGGACCCCCAAATCTGTGCTCTCTGGTTCTTCTTCCATATGGATTGGGGGATTACGGTCGGTAGTACTTTGTTGTTGATGGATAATGAGTGCGGAAAAAGTTCGGATCATGAATAGTGTCATGGGAAGGAGGCCCCGGGATCTTGACAAGATCGGAAGCAAGGACAGTGGAAGAATCGGGGAGGGGGAGAGATGGAAGTGGAAGGCTGATGCGATGAAGCGAGGGTTGAGAGGAATACTTGCAGTTGATTTGAGGGGACATGATACCAAAGCTATTGTGAGTGGTAGGTTCATGGAGGATCATGATCAACGGGGGATTTTTACATGCTTTCTTCGGCTAGAGACCTTGGTGGGCTCATACGCATCTTTGTTGGCCTCGGAGGTTGGGGTTTTTGTTTGGCTATTCAAGGGCAATCCATGAATAAATGGCCATGTTCATGGCATTTCCTGCAATGAAAGGGAATATGCTCGTAGTCTAAGTTTGGATCCATTCAAAATCGTCTGGAATAAACTTACCGAATACGTGAGTGCTTTTGACAAGTGCATTTGAACACATATTCTGGCATAAGATGTGTATACGCGGAGTCTTGCTATTACTGTTTGCTTTGATGAAGACTCCAAAATCCATTACTAGTATCCCTAAGGGTTTCCTCATCCCAATACTCAGTGGGAGTACATGCGAATCCGGACGGGGGCGGGTGAAATCCTCTTTATGCGGATTGAATCTCTGTCCGGTCACGAAGGTACGGGCACCCGCTAAGTTGAAAAATACGGGCCCTCCTTCGAAGATACGTGTTCGATCCTCTAAGCGATTGAAAATAGCGTAAAGAATCCCAACTGAACTGTCTCGAAGTTACACCGTACGGCCTCCATTTGGATATGATCCATCCTTGGGGCCTTTTCGGTAGGCGAGAAGCCTAAGAACTTTCCGATGAGCGCATGATCTTTCATAAAGTGGATTTTTCCGTTCGTACGATGGCTAGGAAGATAGATTTTTGTCCTTTACGTGCTTCTTGGAATGCGAGTAGGCGAGACGCCAATACATGTTACGGAAACTGGCCGGTCGGAGAACCTTGTCTTTAGCGGCTGATGGAAATTTTGTCAAAAAGGAGTTTTGATTTTGTACGCCAAATTTAACGAGAATCTTTTTGATGACTGGAAATGAGTTTTGTTTACCGCACGGGGTTTAGATACGTGTTTGGCGAGAGGTCTGCATTTGCGGAAAAGAGTCGGCGGAAGGACCATTGGGAGGGAGGGGGGCACCACGCCCCTCCAACACACCTTACATCCAACACGGTATTCATTAAGATGCGTGCGGTCGGAAGGGACACGAGGAATGAAGACAATAGTTGTTGGTGTGGGAGCCCTTCTGATTGAAGCGATACGAGCTTGCATAAACCACAGCGATGCGGAAGCCTTGAAATTTGCATAAACCACAGCGATCAAATTTTGAATGTTTGGCTTTGTATTAAATTTAATGACCATATTAGTTTGTTTTATAATATTTAAACTAAAAATTTCATATATATTATTTAAAACAAATATATTTTAATTAAAACTAAATGATTAAATTGTAATATTATGAAATCTAATATGTTTAAGTACAATGTAATGTATTTACATTTCAATACCTTTATTGTGTGTTCCTATCAACATATGCAACAACTCTTACCATTATCTTTTAATAGAAATATTATAATTTTAATATAAATATTATAATTTTTGTAATTCTTTTATATTCTAAAAATAGCCCTAAGCAAGCTCACATTATTGAGATGGAAAATTTTATGCTTTATTTAAAGTGACTTCATAATAACTACATGCCCTTATCCCATCACCTGCGTTGATGTGATGACCATGTAAGTGGATAGAATGTAGTTATGAAAAAAATATTAGAAAGTGGATTGTTATATTCCTTTTAACAATGAACAAAATCAACGAAGGTAGAAATGATGTGATGCTATCCCTTCAAACGGCTAGAAATAAAATGGCTACGGAGGACATGGCACGGCCATCACAAATTAGCCGTTGATTAAAAAGGCTGCGAGGCGAGTTATATGATAAGGATTTTGATTATGATGTTCACAAGTTAAATTACTTTTGATTCTCCTCTTAAAGATTTGGACACGGAAATAATGTTTTTTTAAACGACTTGGTGAAGGAGACCGTCTGCGAATGGATCCTCCCCTACTTGGTGAAGGAAAGCTTGCAAATGTTTCGTGTCCACTGCTTTGTGACTACATCTAGGAGAAGGCCAACGTGGAGTTCTACGGTATGGGGATGGAGAGTTCTTAGGAAAAGAAGTTGGGAGTTTCGACGAGCGCTTCTGGACTAGGAGAAGGACGTTGACATTACGAGAATGAATAGAATTAATATGATGCCCTTGATCTTTGGGAGGAGGATCTAGCCATTGGCACTACATCAATCTAATCATCTTATGGATGCGTGCAATATGGAGGAGTAGTATGAGCTCCCCATGTCTAAAAGAATCACCGAAGTCCCCATGTTCCATTACTCTGTGGAATGGCGGGGATTTGCGGAAGCAAAGTATCGACGTATATACCTTTCCTAAGTATGAGGGCAACTTGTCAGTACACTTCCACGATGCAAATCTGTTACGAGGTTCTCTCACGGCTCTACGGTTCGATTCGTTTCTGGTCTGTTGCCATTTTCGATTTCTCGAAGAGTGTGAAATATTCATTTTATATTCCATATTTTATGATCAATTTACAATAAATATGGTAGCACACAAACATGATCTCTATTCTTGTTTCCATTAATGTATAGTTTTATGAGATAAATTTTCGGATTAATCATATTATTAAAATATTTGATTGATAGGGTTTGCACCTTCTTTTAATCGAGGACAAGGTTTGCGCCTTCTTTTAATTGCTTTATTTTAAGCCCATGTCATCCCAATTCAATACGCGGGGGTCTCCCACGACAAGATAAGATTACAACAAATTTGGATCATTGGAAGGAAATAAGGCCCAAAAAAAACCTAGTTCCCACGGAGCAGAAAGGTAAGTTTACGCACTCTTCATTTTGTATTTCTTGATAAACCCACTTTTCATTTTTCAGAGTGGTTTTATAATTTTTGGATTAATACGGTGTTAGTAATAGCACCTATTTTTTCTATTAGAACTCTAATACTAGGTGTCTAAACCAAACCTAGTTTATTCATCTTAGTTTTATTATTGTTTTCTTTATGGTTTTCTGGGCTCGCCATAGTTTCTTTTAATTCATTTCGGCCAATTGTAATCTCTTTTGTCTCAAATTTCTTGGTTATAATTTAGATATTTCTTTGTTAGATCTATCAAATCAAATCTCTTACGGATGTGTGGATATGGATGTGTAGTATGGAGGAACGATGCTTTCAACATTGTCACGAAGAATCCACCGAAAGAATCGGGACGAACGGAGAGCGGCGCTCGAAGTCCCCATGTTCCATTATCTTTGTGGAATGCGGCGGTGATGCTTGCATTGGGAATTTGCGGAGGCAAGGGTATCGACGGTGTATGCCTTTCATACGTGACATTGACATCGAAAATTGCCAGCTGCCCCACCGATGCAAATCTGTTTATAGTTCTCTCTTTGCCTCCTGTTTGATTTGATTATTTTTCTGTTTCGATTCGTTTTCTGGTAAGTTGCCATTTTTTTGGATTTCTTCCAAGTGTGAAATATTCATTTATATTGATATTTTTATGATCAATTTCTAGAATACGGTAGCACACAAACATGATCTCTATTATTTTCCCATTGATGTATAGTTTTATGAGATTAATTGTTGGATTAACCATATTATTAAAAGATTTGATTGATAGGGTTTGGGCCTTCTTTTAATTGCTTACTCTATGAGATTAGATGATTTAGATGAGATTATTGGATTTCTTAAAATGATTTTCAATTATGTTTTTATGATTTACAAATATGTTTTTCATTTATGTCTTATAATTTATGTTAGATTTTATTTTCACATTATTACTTTGGTTAAATTCAATGTATTTTAAATTGTATTTCTGTACATTTAAATTATTTTAAAGATTTTTCTTATATTTAAACTTTTATTAATAGCTTTTCATTAATTTATTTTTTGAATGATTTCTTCATTAATATTCTAATATAGAGTAAAGTACCATAAGCTTGAGTAGCCTAGCCTAAGCTACTAAAGGATATAGACTGATTAAGCTAGAGTAGGCTAGGTTAGGCTAGAGCAGGCAAGAGTAGCTTAGGATGGCTAGACTGGGCTCGGATATCCTAGGGTAGAGTAGGTTGGGCTAGTGTATGCTAGGGTAGGCTAGAGTAGGCTAGGTTAGACTGCAAGGTAGGTTAAGCTAGGCTAGGGGAGGCTATGTTAAGATAGGATAGGCTAGGCAAGGCTAAGGTTAGGCTACTATAGTAGGATAGACTAGGTTAGGCTAGGTTAGGTCAAGATAGGGTAGGTTGGGGTATCTTGGGATAGGCTAGGATAGGCTATGCTAGGATAGGTTATACTATGTTAAGCTAGGCTAGGTAAGAATACACTATGTTAGGCTAGGGTGCGTTAGGCTAGGCTAGGTTAGCCTAGGTTAGGTTGAGTTAGTTAGGCTAGGGGTAGGCTATGTTAGCTTAGGTTAGGAGTTTGAGTTAGGCTAGGCTATGTTAGGTTAGGTTAGGTTAGGTTAGGATAGGATAGGCGAGGATAAGATAGGCTAGAATAGGGTAGGGTGGGTTAGGGTAGGGTAGGATAGATTAGGCTAGTCAAGGTGGACACGATAAGATAGGCTAGGTTAGGCGAGGTTGGGATAAGATAGGTTGGGCTATGTTGGGCTAGGCTAGGCTGGAGGTAGGTTGGGTAGGCTAGGCTAGGCTAGGTTAGGTTAGGTTAGGCTAGGCTAGGCTAGGTTAGGTTGGCACAGTTGGGACCAGATATGATAGGATAAGATAGGATAGATTAGGCTAGGCTAGGTTAAGCTGAGATGAATGAGCTAGGTTAGGTTAGGATGAGATTGATTAGGCTAGGATAGTTTAGGCTAAGATAAAGTTAGGCTAGGTTAGGCTAGGCTTGGCTGAAAATTTAGTCTGGGCTAGGTTGGAAATGAGTTAGTTTATGTTAGGTTAGGCTACATTGAAATGAGTAGGCTAGCTTAGGCTGGTAGGCTGAAGAAGCAGCTAGGTGGCCTAGGCTAAGTAGGTTAGGATAGGTTAGGTTAGGTTGGGATAGTGGTATAGGTTGGGCTAGGTTGGAAGTTGGGGTTAGGCTCGGGGTAGGCCCTGCGCTGGGGTATGGTAGGTTAGGCGAGGCTACGGTGAGCTAGTGTAGGATAGGTTAGGCTAGGGTAGGGAGTAGGGTAGGCTAGCGTAGGGTAGGATAGATTGAGGTGGGATTGGGCTGGGATAGGGTAAGATAGGGTGGGGTAGGGTAGGTGAAGATGTAAGATTAGGCTAGGATAGGCTAGGGTAGGCTACATTAGGGTAGGTTGAGCTGTACTGAGCTAGGCTATGGTGGGCAGGGTTAGTGTAGGCTAGGCTAGCATAGGGTATGGTAGGGTGAGCTAGGTTAGGGTAGGCTAGGCTAGGCTAGGCTAGGCTGGTGTAAGGTAAGTGAGGTAGGGTGGGTTGGGGAGCTTAGGTTAGGTTGGGCTAGGTTGGGTTAGGCTGAGCTGGGTTGAGCTAGGGTAGGGTAGTCTGGGTAGGCTACCTAGGCTAGGCTAAGTGGGCTAAGCTAGGGTAGGGTAGGGTAGGAGAAGGTAGGCTAGGCTAGGCTGGGGTACCACGGGCTATCCTAGGGTGAGTACAGAGGATAGGATGGTCTAGGATGGGCTACGCTAGGGTGGTATGCTAGGGTTGGTTAGGTTGGGCCTGGGCTAGGCTAGGCTAGGATAGGTTGAGTTAGGTTGAGCGATGTTGGGTGAGGGTAGGCTAGGTTAGGCTGGGTTAGATTAGGTTAAGCTAGGTTAGGCTAGGCTATGTTACGCTAGGGTAGTGTATGGGTAGGGTTGGGTAGGGGTGGGGTAGGGTAGGGTAGGTTACGGTAGGTTGTGACAGGATTGGGCTAGGTTGGGCTAAGGCAATGTTTGAACTGAAGCTAGGCTAGGTGAGAATTGAGCTAAGCTAGGCTTCAGAGCTGAGGCCAGGCGAGGTTAGGCCAAGCTGGGCTAGGCTAGGCTAGGCAAAGCTAGGTTAGCCAAGTTACGCTAGGCTAGGCAAGGCTAGGCTAGGCCTGGTCACAGAGCAGGCTAGGTTAGTCGAGGCTAAGGCCAGGCTAGCGAGGATTAGGCTAGGCTAGGTTAATCTGAGTTGAGTTGGGATATGTTAGGTTAGGTTAGGCTAGGTTCGGGTAGGCTGGGATTAAAAAACTAGGTTATAAAATTTGAGTTGGGCTACATTAGTTTAGGTAGGCTAGGTTAGGTTGGAAGTTAGGTTAGGTTAGGCTAGGCTATGTTAGGATAGGTTGCGGGCGAGGCTAGGCTAGGCTAGTGTAAGATAGTGTAGGCTATGTTAGGATAGAGTTAAGTTTAGGCAAGGCTAGGCTAGGCTAGTGTAAGACAGAGTGTAGGCTATGTTAGGATAGGTTGGAAGTTGGGGGATATTTTAGGCTAGGTTAGGCTAGTTTTATGTAGGTTATGCTAGCTACGTTAAGCTAGGATATATAGGCATGGCTAGGTTAGGGTAGGCTCGGGGTAGGTGAGGCTTAGTTGGGTTAGGTTAAGGAGTTTAGGTTAGGGTAGGCTATGCATGGTTGGTCATGGTTAGGCTAGGTTACGCTATATTATGATAGTCTTGGATAGGTTAGGCTAGGCTAGGCTAGGCTAGGAGATCTTTAGGTTAGGTCGAGGCTAGGCTGGGCTAGGGTGGGAGAAGTTAGGTTGGGTTAGGCTAGGCTAGGTTTGGCTAAGTTAGGCAAGGCTAGGTTAACTTAGGCTAGTGTAGGTAGGTTAGGCTAGGATAAGGAAGGTTAGGTTAGGCGAGGTTAGGCTAGGTTAGGTTAGGTTAGGTTAGGTTTTAACTAGGTTAGGTTAGCTTAGGCTATGTTAGGCAAATCTAGGTTAAACGAAGCTTAGAATGTGTTTTGGCAAGGCTAGGTTAGGCTTGGCCGAGCTAGGATGAGCCAAGCTAGGCTAGAGTAGGCTAGGTTAGGTTATGTTAGACATGGCTAGGTTAATCTAGGCTGCGGTACGATAGGTTAGGCTAGGTTGGGGTATGTTAGGCATGGCTAGGCATGGCTAGGTTAGGCTTCTAGGATAAGAGCTAGGTTATGCTCGGCTTGGTTAGGGTAAGGTAGGGTAGGCTACGCATGGCCAGTTGGGCTAGGCAAGGGTAGGCTATCGGTTAGGCTAGGTTGGGGTAGGTTAAGTTAGGATATGCTAGATTAGGATAGGTTATGTTACGGTAGGTTAGGGTAGGTTAGGTTAAAACGAGCTATGTTAATTTCTATGAGTTATGTTAAAATGGGTGACTTATATGAGGGAATTTGCATGGAATTAAATAGAGTAAATTATTATGGCTATAATTGCATATTCTGTGTTTATAATGATTATATTCCTATGTTATATTTTCTAAGTTATATTTTGAGTTTGAGAGAATTCTAACATAGGCTTTGGAAAGAGAATCTAAATAACTAGATTCTTAATTATTAATATAAAAAGGAGTAAGGTTAACCCTCAACATTAAACACATACATATAGTACAAATTAAATAAAATAAATAAGGTAAAACTTCCACTTAAAAATTGAAGTTGGAAAAAAATTAAGTGGAACTATTGAAGTTCTTATAAATGAATATGGGCAATGATTTTAGATAAGGAAACATGGAATATATTTAATATTCTTGTATACCATTTATATTAAGGTTTTTTGTTAGTATGGTTAAATATCTTGATTAGGAGTGGAAAAAGTATACTAAATTTTTTATACTAACAAAATCCTTATCTTAGTAAATTATACTAGAGTAGATACTTTAAATTAGTTTTAATAGAATAAATAGTAGGTTAAAGTATGTATACATAATCATAATTAGCATATATGCATGAATTTGTATACAAACACTTAAATATTAAATTTCATGAAGAATCCCTATCAGAGGTAAAGGGACTAGTACAAAGGGAGTAGAGACCATGAAGCAACCGAAGCTTTGTATTTAAACAATATAAGAAATGTCATATTAAGATGTGTATTTGAAATTTCAGAAAATTATTTTCTTCTTGTAATTACTTTAAATTACATGAGTAAATTATGTGGATTATGTGGAAAAAAACCTAATAATACTCACAATAAAGAATATATTTTTTTAAAGGTGGCATCTTCTAAGTTAAGGCCTAGCCAGCTAAATTTAGGACATTTTATGCCACCTTATTCGTGTGACTTAATAGTTTATATTTGCAGAAATAAATTGAAGAAGGAACCATATTGGTGTGGTCTTCCTATTTTTTTTAAAGGCTTAATTTGGTCAATTTACATATAGTAAATATAATTATTATATGAAAATAATAGAATAATATTGAAAATCACTGCTCAAAACAATGGTAGAGCATAATTACATACTAGCCATAGCCATAGAAAGATAAGGATAAAGTATGCGTTTACTATTCACACATTACGAGAGGAAAACAAGTATACAATTAAGTTCGGAGAAAATAAAAATGTGGAAATGGTATATCAGCAACAATTAAAAGAAACATATATACAATCACAAGGTCTATAAGGACTTGAAAAATTATAAGATATCGACCATATATACCTAATACATACGTTAACCAACGTATTGCCTAAAATAATTTGAAGGAAGAATAATATTTTGTTCAAAATAAGATGACCCATAATATAAAGGCATTTTCCTTTCCCGGGAAATCATAGACCAATACGTCTCAAACATATAGATGAAAAGTACTTAATTAAGCATATACGAATGAAGCGTAAGGGAGAAAGGAACTAACTTAGTCTTCGGTTAACCGAAAAGAGTCACGAGATAGCAAAAGTATAGTAAAAATGCACTCGATTGAATCGATACCTATATGAGAGTAAAAACACGGAATTTAAACAAGTGTAAAGAACGTGTTGTATTTATCAGAACAAAATGATGATTTACTTTAATAGGAATGAACCCAGTATATATTCTCAAGATTGAATGTGGTGCATCCATTTCTATTACCTTGTAAAGTTCAACAAAAAATAAATGTAGCATAATATCTTAAGGAAGAGGGTAAGTGAAGAAAGAGGGTAATTATTTTTTTTGAGTGAAGAACTCTATATCAAATTAATGAATGGTGCAACAAAATTATAAGTAATAATACTTTAATAACCATTTTAAAAGAGAATAAAAATAATGGAAGAATTAGGGTTTAATAATTAAAAACCATGAGAAGGTAACTATTTTACGCGAATATAAGAATTAGGTGATCTACATTGATAATTAAGAAAATATTTCAAGCCTCAAAAGGCATGGTCATTACTAGAATAAAAAAAAATCAATAAATAACATTAGGGTTTCAAAAAGGGATAAAAACCCTAGGTAGAAATGCGGAAATCAACCTTGTAGTGACAATTGGTTGAATGCAAAGTTAAAGCCAAAATAGAAATTACCAAGGATACCATGGAGGAGTAAAACGAGCAAACTAGTAAGTCAAAGTGAGGTTGAATTCATAGAGAATTAAGGGAAACAAGTATTGATAGAGGAAATTCACCTTGAATCGTGTATAAGAAAGAAAATAATTCGGTAGTGGATCACATTAAGGAATACTTGAGATTGCTCTAATTAAAAACCCTTCATTTCCTCGGTTTCTAATGGATAAAAATACAAGTCGAGAAAACCAAATATGAGAATGGGGTGAGTTGAAGTAACAAGAACAAGAAAAATGGAATTCAAGTGAAGAATGTTAGCTCTATGACAAATAGATCACAAGCATTCCTTCTCATGTAAATATGTCAAATAATGGAGAAAGTGAGAATAATAGCTTTCTTGGAATGGGTATAAAATAATAAATATAATATTCAAAATATTTATAAAATAATAAAATAATAAGCATTGTACTCAAAATTTTACAAATGAACCTATGAAATAATTAGGTATCTTTTGTCTTTAAAACAAATTGAAGGGTTGCAAAATACTTAATTCAATTCTATTTTAGGTATCTTCGTCTTTTAAATTGGGTCAAGAATGGGAGAAGAAAATACCTATAATTCCATTGGTACGTCCAAATAATTCCATTTTATTTATAAATTATTTTTAGGAATACTCTTAATAACCATAACATCAAAGCATAAGTATTGGTATTGGATGATTAACTTTATAGGTTTTTTATGTTTTTCAATTATGGTTTGAAGTTTTGATTTTATAAATTATATAATATTTATTTATTTCCAAATAAAAATATTTAGAATATTTATAGATTAATAAAATAATATTTACAATATTTATAGATTAATAAAATAATAAACATTATGGTGGAAATTTTACAAAGATCTATGAAATAATTAAGTAGTGTTACTACATCAAATAAATTGAGCACCTAATTGTATTGGAAATTAGGTCAAATATGAAATAATTAGGTATATTTTCTATAAAACAAATTGAATTGGAAATTGGATTTAATTAGAAAATATGAATGAAAGAGCTCATAAACATATAAATGATTTCATTTTAATGATAACAATTATTCTAATGTAAATGAGAAATGATTCTTTTTTTTAAATAATTTTTTAGGAACATTCTAATATATAAAGTGAAATCAAAATATTGATTGATTAATATAATTTAATTTTTTTTTTTAATTAAAAATAATGATGACTTCTTTATATGAGATATAAAATAGTTAGGATAATGTACTAGTAAAAAAAATATTTATAATTGAATAAGTTGTTAGTTCTTAGTAATTTTCAATTATGTTTTTTATGATATACAATTATCTTTTCATTTAAAAATAATTTTCATTTATATTTTATAACTTGTGTTAGATTTTGTTTTTACATTATTATTTTCTTTAAATTCATGACCTTTTTAAATTGTATCTTCATACATTCAAATTATTTTAAATAATTTTTGTTATATTTACAATTTTATTAATAGCTTTTTAATTTATTTTGTTTTATGAAAAAATTAGATAATTAAATGAAATAATTTTTAGGAAAATAAAAATTATAGAAATTTGAGTACTAGAATAAGTTAACTACTATATTCAAAGAACACCCATAATCATAACCTCTGTGAAAATGCTTTGTTAGTAAATTGATATTGATATCTTAACAAATTGACTAGTGAACCTAGTTTCAACCATCGGTATTAGTATGAGCTAAGTTAATTCACTATGATTTAATCAAGCTGAATTTATCATGGACTTGTAATATAAATGCCATACACATATATCTTGTAAAAAGCCATATAACTATCACAATATGCATCCATATACAAATAAATTTCCCTTCTAGTAAGCAAGAACACAGTTATAGGATCTCTTATGAACCCATGAAAACAGATAGCTCACTAAAGAATATCAAAAAAAAGTCTATAGTGAAAAATTTAAATAGAAGAAGAAAAAATATCCCAAACGAAAAGGAATAAACTACCCAATGAATAAAAATAAGCCATAATTACACAACCATTAAAAAAAAATAAAAGAACAAAACACGATTGGGTTATTCATATTTTCCACCGGATCGGAAACTTGAAAAAAATCAAGTGTTGGAAGGTGAAACTTGAGGAGAAGTACTAAAATAATCGACTTGAAAAGCTCTATGTCAAGTCGATTGAAGATGGGTCCAAAACCTCCATAGTCGGGAACGGGGTTTGAGGGTAAGCGTGTGTGTACGCAAAGTAGATCTCACAATCAACAAACGAAGACGATGTTGGAGAAAAAAAAATAATATGCGATAGCAAATAATTAGCCGGGGGAATTCCCATTTATATTACACAAGTATATGTCAATGGAGCTTGCGTTCTCACCATGTTTACGAAAATGGAATATAAGTTGGCCTCAAAAGAGGTAGGAAAACCCTATCCAAAGAATATGTAACGAAAACAACCATACACGCATGCATACGGTAGGAAGAGCCATTAAATTACACAAGAAAGTAAAGTAAAACAAAGGATGATGCCTTTGTGCGGTGATTAGATAACTATGGCTATAGAGACACCACAAGGCCGAGTAAAATTGTTATCGGAAAGAATTGAACTTTCTGGAATTTTCCTTTGGCATATATAAAATCACGAAAGTGCTTGTAAGAGTAAAGATTGTTCTAATGGAAATTTAAGCCGAGAATAGGCATAAAAATTCAATTAGTAACTCACTAGTACATACGAAGAGGAAAGAAGTGAATTTGTCACCTTATGTAGCCATGGTTCTTGGAGATGAACCAATGAACTCAAAAGTACCTCAAGCTGTTAACCTATACATTCGGCCGAGTATTGATGACCATAATTTCACATCTTTAGGAGGATATGGAAAACCAAGAATAGGAATTTCAAAGTGATAATAACCACTCTTAGAAAATTTAAATTTAAAAAATGACCAAGTATAGAACCCTTCTTGTGGAAAAATGAAAAAAAAACATGAAATAGTCTATTGAACCATAATACACAGGCTCCATAAATAGTGCACTATTGTTGAAGTGTAAAAATAACATTGGTAGATTTGTGGCTATTACTAGTTTCCAATCTTGAAATAAAAATGTCGATTAGTTCCACGGGGAAATGTCCCATGCAAGCTTAGGGTTTGGGTGGAAAGATAAGAAACATTACATGGGGACAACAAATCCACACCCTTCACATAGTCACATACCATACCTTGTGCTCATCATGTGTTATCATTCACTCATTAGATGGGATAGCGTTGGTTGCATGGAGCTGACATTAGGGGTAATGTACTTGTCATGTGGCCGAGTTACCATACATAATTTATGTGATGTGACCTAATGGTATAGGAATTAATAAATGACCATATTACTTGGAAATAAGTAAGAAATGGGGTTGGATAGTTAGGTTTAAATGTTATAAGATTCATACGGGGAGATGATTCTTCCATATAGTAATTCTGAAAATGATCCAATTATAATCATAGGGGAAATTAAACATGCCATGAAACATTAGGTAATAAGTGCATAGATATACTTCGGATACGGATGATGGCTCGAAGTGATGGAACTTCCACCCCTTGGTAGATCGAGGGCGTTCGCTAACGTGGCCATATGGCCCCCTACGATTACCATTACTCACACGTAACTTCACCAACTTTGTTCTTCTTTAACACCGTTCACGGCACCTATCATTTACCTCGCCTTGCTTTGGTTCGTTTGGCTATGGATTTCATTCTTGGAGGTCGTCGCCTCGTTGGGTTTTGTAGTCATCCTTCTCTCGTACGTGGTAGTTGCCCCACCACTTGCTAGCATTTTCCCAGAGTGAATGCACCCAAAACGGTCGACGTTGCTCCATCCTAGGATGCTTGGAAACTCTTCCGAGGTTTCCACTTCACCCCTAGAACCGATACGCATCATCTCAATTTACGTTTTGCCTTCTCACGCAATCGATTTTTCGAGATCTTCGTTGCATCTGTTGCTCCTTATTCCCCAAGCACTCCACAGCTTCATGCGGCTTTGATGCCTCGGCTCGAGGTAGAGAATGCGTTGCGAGGAGCCTGCAGACGAGCGGGAGAGATTGCTCTTCCGCCCTTGCCCTTCATTAGCTCGCCCTCGACATCTTCGAGGAGGACGTAGATTGGAGTTTTCATTTGGATTTTGGGCATCGGAGAGGCATCTCCTACCCTCACAGGCCTCACTCTGTTCACTTGACCTCTCACTTTGTCATACCTCTAAATTAGGAAAAAAAAAAAAAAAAAATTTCTTCTAAGTACACTATGAATGTCTAGTGATTTTAAATGATAAGATCATTATTCCACTTAAATAACATTTGAGGCTACCTAGGGATGCATTTCCCTCGGTTACATACCATTTTAATTCATCTTCTACTCGTGTGCTCATTCTTCCTGTTTGTTTGTTTCTCTCCAACATAAACTGGAAGTATATATATGGACATGTATCATCTACCTAACAACATAGAACCTTAATATTTAACCTTTTAAAATCCACATATAAATAATTGTGGTGGAATAAATACATCTCATTTATTTATTCCCACCTTCATACCTAGCACTATAAATTCAATATATATATATTTATTGTGAAACAATTATATCGAATCTATTTATTTTCACCTACCTATATAACATTAATTATAGGTATACATATCTACCATGATTTAAAGATATATATATAAATTCGAAATCATTATACCTAACTTGATTTTATGAATATATATACATATTTACATATATATATAACTTTGATTTCATAGAAACCCTATAGATAGCCCACGATATTCGAACCGTCGGAACGAATGGTCATAATTATAGGTTGACCGTAAGGAGAACCCAGGCTCACGGTCGTGGAGCATAGAATAGCCTATGGTTTAAGTTATCATATGATTTTTTTTCCCACCGTAGTTATAGGTTTATCCACGTGTCGCTGGTTGGTAACACGAACAGCTGTGTTTTATTTTTTTCCTTTCCTGTTAATACGTTTTTCTCGTAACTCAACCTATGTTTACAGGACACACTAATGATGGCGCATTGCACCTGTCAGGGTTCGGAGTATGCCACACAACCGTCCAGATTCCATCATGCGGACTTCTATTGCCACAATCAGTGCGACTGCGCGTGTTCAGTAGTCATGTTACCTGACTATCGTCCTCGGATGAAGACCTGCGCCGACGCGTCGGGTGTTTTATTTTCTTGCCAGTACACTACAGACTAGGGTTCGTATGAGTTTAGCGTGTAATTCTTGTTATAATATTTCCTTGTGTGCTTTTATTGTTTTCAGGAAATCCTCTAGCTAGTGCGGGAGTAGCACGACAGCGTGCCTCGTCCTTTCAGGCTCGACGTGGAAAATTTCCCTTCGTTCGGTCTGTTCCAGCGCTGCAAGTGTTGAATTTCTGCCTTGACCGTATGTATTGTCTGAGTTATAGCTCTGCTCCTGTGCCTATGCCTACAACCACTTCCGGCACTCTTTGACATCTTATCGTATTCTCTATTATCGATAGGCTGCTGCTCAATCTCCCTCGGGATTGTCTGAATGTATCGAGCAACGTAATTTAGGGTTTCCAGCTTTCATTACCTGTAAGACTCTATTGCCCATCGCACCATCGGCTATCTCCTTCATCGATTATCTCCCTTTTCTTTCACCCCTCAGCGCGATGTGAAAACCTGAGCCGAGAGTCTCAGGGTTGCGAATGGCCATTAGGACTCAGAGTTTACTGCTCCTTCAGCTAGTTTTATAGTATGGTCCTTCTTTCTTTCTCATTCGGATTCCTCAATGACTGTTAAAATACCCACTGTATATTTAGGTGGGATTGTTTCAATCTTTCTACTGCGTCAGTATTTCCTACCTTGTTAAAATTTCACAGATAACTGCTGGAGGAATATTAATGTTTCATCAGAGATTAGGATGCCGATTTGTTTATATCGGCCCTCCACCTCTCTGAATCACATTTTACTGTTCTTTTCTACGCTTCTATGGAGGCTAGCCCACCTTCCTCGCGGTCATTATGACGCACAGTTGTGATAAGGAATTATGCGCTGTTCCAGACGTAGAGTAGCCACATCTGCCCTTGGGGCAAGGGTGATGTTGGCGACCCGTGATTAAGATGAAATGGTGTATCGTTGGTGTCTGTTCATAAAACAGAGAGATGCCGCGACCACTTGTATCGGCTCTACTGAAAATTTGGTTATTATATATATTTTTTTTCGGCTCTGTGCTAATATTTCATTTGATATTGTATTCAGTTTTGGGTACACAGCTAAACGCATCGAGATTCCAATTCTCGCCGAGCTAGGACGACCATTCGGCCGTAAATCGAACAGGAATGTCTGCCCCTATTTATATAGGTTGGAGTCATGTCGTCCTGGTTCCTTTTTTTTTTCTATTTGAATCATAGAAATTGTCATATTCCGAATTCGCGAAATCGATTAGTTTGACTGTATATTTTTTTTCTTTTACCGGGGTTTCAAATTTCACTTATCAGTCTATTTGGCGCTAACTGTATTGATTCTTCCTACGTTCTCACGTTTATTGATCTTCCTATGCGTCCGAAATCGAGTATGGTTACGTTCGATGCAGGTGTAAGTCGTTTTGTGTGTAGATCTGTACTTATTTAATTTTGACATCGCCATTATACTCTGCCTGTAGGTTAACTTACACATACATATATTCTAATAACCTAGAATCCCATGCACTTTTTTTTGGTAATTTTCATAGTTTATTGTCATATTAAATCATCGCTCATATTGTTTCTGTAATATATATATATCGGCATATATATATATATATATATATATATATATATGCATAGATCGTATCTGAAGGTATTTAAGTGAACCATACGAATATATATATATATATGCTGGTGGCCTTATTATAATTCTTATCACTTTGTCGATATGTAAGTGTAGGCATACCATAATTTAATGGCTGCTTTATCTCTAATCTATTTTTATTGGTTAACTCAATTATTTATTTCATGCTTATAACTGATGTTAACATGCAACATAACCCCTAGTTGCTATCAGTAGTCTAATCTTTTTTTTTTTTCTGCAGGATTTCTTATGATGTAATAGGGTTTCAACTATAAGTTATAGAATCCTAAATGGTGAATTCTATTTCTACTTTAGAAGTATATATATATATATACTTGTGGCCCCATGGTATTTGACTAGGTAGTCATAAGTAAAATCAACCAATTTATTATGCTACTATGTTCAAGGAGTACAAGGAGAATTTTTAAGATGATATCTATACTTTTAAATAGGTTGTAAAAATCATAGGGATTGTACTGAGTGTTTTCTTTTTCTGTTTAAATCTAATATTTGTTTATACACAGTTCTGTCATGGTTCATGTACACTTCATTCCACTATAGTATTTCGAGCATACACAAGAGTCTAACTATACTAATTGCATCTGTAGGAGACAAAATAATATTTATTTATCTATGAGGATTAAGTGCTTCAGATTTAACCCAACATGGGTTAGAGATTCTGGAGTTCTACTTCATAGATTTTCTGTCCTACAAAATAAACAGAACTGAAAAGGTGGATACCTTAAGAAGGTGCTGTTAAATGTAGTACTAACCCAAACATACATCAATTAAAATTTTCTTTTTATGTAGCCAATTCATATCATTTTCACTCAAATAACAAGCATTTCAGACATACCAAAATCTGCAATTGACCAACCTCCCAACCTTAGAGTCCTCTTTGTCTCCCAGGACTCACCCCCGAGCAGAGATCACCTTCTAGCACTGATCAACCTCTGATCAGCCTAGGAGCAGCTTATTTAAGCTCAAAATTCCCCAAGCATGTTTCTAATTCTGCGTCCAGAATAGCAGGATGCTTTCTTTCCTGTTTAGCCTAGGCTTCCCATCTTGGGATCCTTTAAAGCTGCTTTAAGCTTTTCCTCAGCTTTTCCAGCTTTTTCTCACCTCTTCCCAACTACTCCTCTTCATTGGGGAAATTTAGATTCCTCCTCAAATCTAAATAAATTTCTTTCAAGGATTTTTTTGAAAGATTTTTGGGGATTTGTTGCCTTATCCATCCTCATGGATTTGGCAAGTGATCTCTCATTCTCATCTTGGTCAAAATGCACAATCATTTTATTTATTTCCTCAAATAAAATATGCAAATACATTCACACCATAGTCATCCCTTGGGGTCCACCCCTTTAGGATTAAAGTTCAAATGTCTAACTTTAAAAAATTCAACACACAAATTGGGGGTGTTACATATTCCCCCTCTAAAATATAAACACCGTCCTCGGTGTTCTTATTCAACTACTAGAGTTCATTTAAACAAAAATGGATATCTCTCTATCATTTCAGCTTCCCTTTCCCAGGTGGCTTCTTCAGCAGTAAAGTGCTTCCACTGCACCTTTACTCTGACCATTGTTCTGTTTCTCAATTCAATTTCTTCCCGCTCCAATATTTGAAGCGGTTCTGGCAGAAACTCCCCTTCTAGTTCCACCTGTACAACATTCCAATAAACTATGTGAGAAGCATCATGCACATATATTTTTAATAATGAAACATGAAATACATTATGTACTTTAACATGAGGTGGTAAGGCCAGCTTGTAAGCTACTGGTCCCACCCTTTCTAACACCTCAAAAGGCCCACAAAACCTAGGTGCAAGTTTTGCACAACTCCCTGCATAAAGTGTGCTCTTTTTGGGTTTGATGCGCAAATACACATGATCCCCCACTTTGAATTCTCGGTGCACCCTTTTCTTATCAGCATAGCTCTTCTGTCGGTCTTGTGTTGTCTTTATATTTCTCTGTATTTGTTTGACAATTCTTTCCATTTCTTGTAGTGCATCTGGTCCCAACACCAGTTTATCCTCTGGTTGACTCCAGCTCAAGGGAGTACGACACTTCCTCCCATAGAGTGCCTCAAAGGGACTCATCTTAGTAGAGGATTGATAACTATTATTGTAAGCGAACTCAGCTAGATGCATATACTCTTCCCACTTTGATGGTCTATCCATCACATACATACGCAGCATGTCTTCCAAGATTTGATTTGTTCTTTCTGTCTGCCCATCTGTTTGTGGGTGATAGGCAGTACTAAAATTCAGCTTAGTACCCATTCCTGCAAACAATCCTTTCCAAAATGCTGCTGTAAACTTAGCATCTCGATCTGAGACAATTACTTTGGGCACCCCATGAAGCCTTACTATCTCCTTCAGGAAAACATTTGCTACTTGAGCTGTTCCGAAAGTAGATTTGACTGGTATAAAGTGAGCAGCTTTGGTTAAAGTGTCTACTACCACCATTACTGAATCATGTTGGTATTTGGTTTTCGGTAGTCCTGTTATAAAATCCATGGAAACTGTATCCCATTTCCATTCTGCAATTGGCAGGGGATTTAAAAGCCCTGCTGGGTGTTGATGCTCCACTTTGACTAACTGACATTGCATACATATACTTAAATAATCTGCCACATCTCTTTTCATTCCTGGCCAGAACAACTTCTTCTTCAAGGCTGTTAACATCTTTTGGTATCCTGGATGTCCTGCATAGGGCTGTTTGTGATATTCATCTAGTATTTCTCTTTTCAATGACTCTATATTTGGAATATACAACCTGTTTTTGTAATAGAGCAGCCCTTGTGGATTTTTAGTGTAATCTGTTTTATCCCTTTTCTGTAATTTCCCCAAGAGGGCTTCATAGTTGGGGTCTTGTTTTGCAGCTTCTCCCACCAATTCTTCTATCTCCATCTGGGCACTACTCCCAATGCTATTTAAATGTTGACAAGCATTTCTACTTAAGGCATCAGCAACTTTATTTTCTTTTCCTTTGATATGTTTTATGTCCATATCAAATTCACTTAGAAAAGACAGCCATCTGGCTTGTCTTGCATTCAGGTCAGTTTGGGAGAAAAAATATTTGAGGCTGATATGATCAGTCATCAATGTGAACTTCTTCCCCAAGAGATAGTGCCTCCACATTTTTAAAGCATGAATAACAGCTGCAAATTCCAAATCATATGCACTATAATTCTGTTCATGAGTTTTCAATTTCCTAGACTCATAGGCAATCACTGAATTTTCTTGCAATAAGACTCCTCCTAGCCCTTCTCTGCAAGCATCTGTACATACCACAAACTCTTTATCAGGATCAGCAATTTTTAATATAGGTGTTGAAATAAGTCTTTGCTTCAACTGTTCGAAACTGTTTTGACATTTCTCAGTCCATACAAACTTAACACCCTTCCTTTGTAATGATGTTATGGGATTTGCTATAGCAGAAAATCTCTCCACAAATCTGCGATAATAGCCTGCAATTCCCATAAATGATCTTACTGTTGAAACATCAGTGGGGACTGGCCATTCTTTAATGGCTTTTATCTTTTTAGGGTCAACTGCCAACCCTTTTTCAGAAATTATATGCCCCAAATATTGAATTTTATCCTTATAAAATTCACATTTACTGAACTTGGCATATAACTGATTTTCTTTCAAAGTTTGCAACACTATTCTCAGGTGTTCCTTATGTTCTTCCTCATTTTTGGAGTAAACTAAGATATCATCTATGAACACAAGAACAAATTTGTCCAAATACTTATTCAACACACTGTTCATCAGACACATAAATGTGGCAGGGGCATTCGTCAAACCAAAAGGTAGGACTACAAATTCGTAATGCCCATACCTGGTTCGAAATGATGTTTTGCTGATGTCTTCTTCTTTAATTCTGAGCTGGTGATACCCAGTCCTTAGGTCTATCTTGGAGAAGACTGAAGCTCCTCTCACTTGATCAAAAAGATCATCAATTCTAGGAAGTGGATATCTATTCTTAATGGTCAACTTATTCAGTTGACGATAGTCAATGCACATCCTAAAAGTTCCATCCTTCTTTTTAACAAATAACACAGGTGCTCCCCATGGAGACACACTTGGTCTGATGTAACCCTTATCTAATAGTTCTTGCAGCTGCATCTTCAACTCTATCAGTTCTGGTGGACTCATCCGATAAGGGGCTCGGGAAATAGGTGTAGCTCCCGGCACCAGATCTATAGAAAAATCAATTTCTCTTTGAGGGGGAAGATGAGGGATTTCCTTGGGAAAGACTTCCTTAAATTCTCTGATGACTGGTATAGCATCCAGTAACTCTTCCTCAGTTTTCTGTTCTATTTCTTCTACATGCACTGCATAGACTTGGTATCCTTTTCTAGCTGTTCTTTTCAATTGTAAAGCTGATATTTGTCTTACTACAATGGGTTTTGGTTTCCCTTTTAGTGAAAAAGGTTTCCCTTCCTCATCCACACAATGCAAATTTTTATCCCAGCAGTTCATCAGAGCTTTCTTCTTTTCTAGCCAATCCATTCCTATCAGCAGATCATAGGATCCTAATGGCAATATGTTCAGATTTACTTCTGTTGGGAACCCATTTAATTGTATTGCTGTTTTGGGCAACCTATGTGTGACTTTTCTCTTAGTTCCAGTGGCCAGCTGTACCAACCATGACTGCTGAAATTTTTCAGGTTTAATTTTACATTTTTCTACAATTCCAGGACTAATATAACTCAAAGAAGCACCTGGATCAATCAAAACAGTAACAGGTATGTCAGAAATCTTACCATCCATTTCCACCATGGTTGCTTGATGTTCTGCCTGTCGATTTTCCAGAGCTGCACTGATGGTTGGTATGTTTCTGGCTATGTCATTGACGGTTGTTGCCTCTCGCTCTCTGTTGATCATGTGGATATTTCGATGGGGGCAGTCCCTCATCATATGGGGTTCTCCACAGCCCCAACATTTCAGAGGTTCCCTCATTTTGACTGTCCCTTCCTTTCTATTGTTCCCTTCTACTGGTTTTGAAGCCACTTGGGACTGAGCAGTTTGACTTTCTTTTGGTTTGCTGAACTTTTTCCTTTGATGATCTCTACCAAAATTCCGTAAATATGCTGGTTTTGGTCTCTTTCCTTTGAACTCACCCTTGTTCATCCAGCTCTTCCCTTGTTCAGCTTTACCTTTAAACTGTTGATAGCATAATCTTGCTTTTCTAATAGCTTCATCCATGGTCTTTGGGTTGTCAAACTCAATTTTCTCCTTGTACACAGTAGGCAAACAATTTAAAAACCTTTGCACTTTTGCCTTTTCTTCCCTAATGTAAGGAACATACCTCAGTAAATTAGTAAACTTAGTGACAAACTCATCAATAGTGAGCTGCCCTAGCCTAAGTTCATGGAATTCTTTTGCTTTATCGTCATAATAACGTTCATTTAAATAACGACTTTTGAACTTAGTCTGAAAATCTTCCCAAGTAACTGTCTTTTCATCAATGGCATGCACCATTTTTGTCTCTTCCCACCAGAGTGTAGCTTTTCCTTGTAGCTGGTACACAGCTAATCTAGCCTTCAGATTGCTTTCATATTCATAGACTTCGAAATACTTGATCATGTTCAGCAACCAAGCTTCATCATCCTCCTCCTTCTCCCCATCATAGGAAGGAGGTTTGATCTTTCTAAATTCTCCCTGCAATTCTCTTTTCTGCTTATGTTGATTTCTAGCTGCATCCTCATCCTCAGATTCATCCATCTTTCTTTTTCCAGAACCTTCGCCTTCCTGGCTGTTCCGAGAAGTTAGCTCTCTGATGAGCTTTTCCTGCTCCTTACTGGCTGATGACAACATGTCATTTTGGCTTCTTAATTCAGCCAACTCTCGTTGCATCCTGTGCAACATAGCCAGTACTGGGGCATTGGGATCTGGAGTAGCGAACTCATCCCGCAAATCCACATAAATCCCTTCACCTTCAGCCATTTCCACTGTACACACTTAAAACACAAATTAGAAAAGTTTATAAACCTCAGAAAAACAAAATATGGAATAAGCAGTGAGCACAAAACGACAGCCCAATTTGTTGTAACTAGTGCTCTGATACCATTTGTCATACCTCTAAATTAGGAAATTTTTTTTTTTTTTTTCTTCTAAGTACACTATGAATGTCCTAGTGATTTAAATGATAAGATCATTATTCCACTTAAATAACATTTGAGGCTACCTAGGGATGCATTTCCCTCGGTTACATACCATTTTAATTCATCTTCTACTCGTGTGCTCATTCTTCCTGTTTGTTTGTTTCTCTCCAACATAAACTGGAAGTATATATATGGACATGTATCATCTACCTAACAACATAGAACCTTAATATTTAACCTTTTAAAATCCACATATAAATAATTGTGGTGGAATAAATACATCTCATTTATTTATTCACACCTTCATATATAGTATTATAAAATCCATATATACATAATTATTGTGGAATAAATATATCTAATTTATTTATTCCCACCTCCATATATAACATTACTTATATGTATACATATCTACCATGAATTAACGATATATAAAATTCGTAATCGTTATGCATAACTTGATTTTATGGATATATATATATATATATTTACATATATATATATATATATATATAACCCTTCACTTTATAGAAACCCTATAGGTCGCATATGATATTCGAACCGTCGGATCGATTGGTCATAATTATATATTGACCGTAAGTAGAAACCATGCTCACGACCGTGGAACATAGAATATCCCAGGGTTTTAAGTTATCATATGACTTTCTCCCGACCGTAGGTATGGGTCGATCCACGTGTCTCCAGTTGGTAGCACGAAAAGCTTTGTTTTATTTTATTTTTTTCTGTTAACATGTTTTTCTCATAAATCATCTTATGTTTACATGATGCACTAATTATGGCGTATTGCACCTATCAGGGTTCTGAGTATGCCACGCAAACGTTCCAGTTCCACCATGCCGACTTCTGTTGCCACACCGCGATCGCGTGTTCGCAGTCATCATGTTACTCCGACTATCGTCCTTTCTGATGAAGACCTGCGCCAACGCGTCGGTGTTTATTTTCAGCCAAAGACACTCCGCGCATTAGGTTCGTATGAGTTTAGCGTGTAATTCTTGTTATAATATTTCTTTGTGTGCTTTTATTGTTTTCAGGAAATCCTCTAGCTAGTGCGGGAGTAGCACGACGGCGTGCCTCGTCCTTTCAGGTTCGACGTGGAAGATTTCCTTTCGTTCGGTCTGTTCCAGCGCTGCAAGTGTTGAATTTCTGCCTTGACCGTATGTAATGTCTGAGTTATAGTTCTGCTCCTATGCCTATGCCTACAACCACTTCCGGCGCTCTTATTGTACTCTCTATTATCGAAGGGCTGCTGCTCAATCTCCCTCGGGATTGTCTGAATGTATCGAGCAACGTAATTTAGGGTTTCCAGCGTTCATTACCTGTAAGACGCTATTGCCCATCAGACCATCGGCTATCTCCTTCCTTGATTATCTCCCTTTTCTTTCATCCCTCAGCGCGAAGTGGAAACCTGGGCCGAGAGTCTCAGGGTTGCGAATGGCCATCAGGACTCAGAGGTTACTGCTCCTTCGGCTGGTTTTATAGTATGGTCCTTATTTCTTTCTCATTCGGATTCCTCAATGCCTGTTAACATACCCACTATATATTTAGGTGGGATTGTTTCAATCTTTCTACTACGTCGGTATTTCCTACCTTGTTAAAATTTCACAGATAACTGCTGGAGGAATATTAATCGTTCATCAGAGGTTAGGATGTCGATTTGTTTATATCGGCCCTCCGCCTCTCTGAATCACATTTTATTGTTCTTTTCTACGCTTCTATGGAGGCTAGCCCACCTTGCTCGCGGTCATTATGACGCACGGTTGTGATAAGAAATTATGCGCTGTTCCGGGCGTAGAGTAGCCACATCAGCCCTTGGGGCAAGGGCGATGTTGGCAATCCGTGGCTAAGATGAAATGGTGTATCGTTGGTGTCTGTTCATAAAACAGAGAGATGTCGCGACCACTTGTATCGGCTCTACTGCAAATTTGGTTATTATATATTTTTTTCTCGACTCTGTGCTAATATCTCATTTGATATTGTATTCAGATTTGGGTACACAGCTAACCGCATCGAGATTCCAATTCTCGCTGAGCTAGGGTGACCCTTCGGCCGTAAATAGAACAGGAATGTCTGCCCCTATTTATATAGGTTGGAGCCATGTCGTCCTGGTTTTTTTTTTTTTTCTCTATTTGTAATCATAGAAATTGTCATATTCCGAATTCGCGAAATCGATTAGTTTGACTGTATATTTTTTTTCTTTTACCGGGGTTTCAAATTTCACTTATCAGTCTATTTGGCGCTAACTGTATTGATTCTTCCTACGTTCTCACGTTTATTGATCTTCCTATGCGTCCGAAATCGAGTATGGTTACGTTCGATGCAGGTGTAAGTCGTTTTGTGTGTAGATCTGTACTTATTTAATTTTGACATCGCCATTATACTCTGCCTGTAGGTTAACTTACACATACATATATTCTAATAACCTAGAATCCCATGCACTTTTTTTTGGTAATTTTCATAGTTTATTGTCATATTAAATCATCGCTCATATTGTTTCTGTAATATATATATATCGGCATATATATATATATATATATATATATATATATGCATAGATCGTATCTGAAGGTATTTAAGTGAACCATACGAATATATATATATATATGCTGGTGGCCTTATTATAATTCTTATCACTTTGTCGATATGTAAGTGTAGGCATACCATAATTTAATGGCTGCTTTATCTCTAATCTATTTTTATTGGTTAACTCAATTATTTATTTCATGCTTATAACTGATGTTAACATGCAACATAACCCCTAGTTGCTATCAGTAGTCTAATCTTTTTTTTTTTTCTGCAGGATTTCTTATGATGTAATAGGGTTTCAACTATAAGTTATAGAATCCTAAATGGTGAATTCTATTTCTACTTTAGAAGTATATATATATATATACTTGTGGCCCCATGGTATTTGACTAGGTAGTCATAAGTAAAATCAACCAATTTATTATGCTACTATGTTCAAGGAGTACAAGGAGAATTTTTAAGATGATATCTATACTTTTAAATAGGTTGTAAAAATCATAGGGATTGTACTGAGTGTTTTCTTTTTCTGTTTAAATCTAATATTTGTTTATACACAGTTCTGTCATGGTTCATGTACACTTCATTCCACTATAGTATTTCGAGCATACACAAGAGTCTAACTATACTAATTGCATCTGTAGGAGACAAAATAATATTTATTTATCTATGAGGATTAAGTGCTTCAGATTTAACCCAACATGGGTTAGAGATTCTGGAGTTCTACTTCATAGATTTTCTGTCCTACAAAATAAACAGAACTGAAAAGGTGGATACCTTAAGAAGGTGCTGTTAAATGTAGTACTAACCCAAACATACATCAATTAAAATTTTCTTTTTATGTAGCCAATTCATATCATTTTCACTCAAATAACAAGCATTTCAGACATACCAAAATCTGCAATTGACCAACCTCCCAACCTTAGAGTCCTCTTTGTCTCCCAGGACTCACCCCCGAGCAGAGATCACCTTCTAGCACTGATCAACCTCTGATCAGCCTAGGAGCAGCTTATTTAAGCTCAAAATTCCCCAAGCATGTTTCTAATTCTGCGTCCAGAATAGCAGGATGCTTTCTTTCCTGTTTAGCCTAGGCTTCCCATCTTGGGATCCTTTAAAGCTGCTTTAAGCTTTTCCTCAGCTTTTCCAGCTTTTTCTCACCTCTTCCCAACTACTCCTCTTCATTGGGGAAATTTAGATTCCTCCTCAAATCTAAATAAATTTCTTTCAAGGATTTTTTTTGAAAGATTTTGGGGATTTGTTGCCTTATCCATCCTCATGGACTTGGCAAGTGATCTCTCATTCTCATCTTGGTCAAAATGCACAATCATTTTATTTATTTCCTCAAATAAAATATGCAAATACATTCACACCATAGTCATCCCTTGGGGTCCACCCCTTTAGGATTAAAGTTCAAATGTCTAACTTTAAAAAATTCAACACCTGAGAGTGGGGTATTCTACAGAATGACAATGACCAAAACAAAGAAGAAAATATTGCGGAAGAAGACAATAATGATGCTCTAAAAGATGTTGAACATGGATTAGTTGATATTATTGACGATATAAAAGTTATGCTTGCAAATAAAGCTCAGTTTTGAGATCTATTAATCATTTTTACTTGTAATGCTTAAATTTTGATATTTTATAAGAAGAATCCTTATTTTTTGCAAAAAACTTGTGATTACTATTAAATTTTGACATAAAATTTCATATAAAAAAAATGTTATTTTCTTAACATTTTTGTTAATATTTTCCCAAATAGTTTATTTAACATTTGTTTTTTAACAAAGTCTCTAAAAGTGTATTTTTTCCATCAGATTCATTGAAAATGTGTACTTTTTTGTCATATGGTTAAATGTTTTGTTTTAGCGAAAAGTATTTGATTTCCATTGAAATATTAATTAAAAATACATAAACATATATAAAATACAAAATTTAAAATATTGGCCCTTGTAATATCCAAAAATGGGAATCACACAACAAGCTTGCTGAAATAGCGCATTCCTGAGAATTCAGTGCACTGAAATGAGTTTACAGCTCTTGGATCCCTTCGATAAGCTCATCTAAGATCTAAATCCAAAAGGAGGGAAAAAACAAATTAGACTAGGTGGGTTAAACAAATTTCCCACAAACTACTCTAGCTGAAAATGACCCAAAGAGAGGGGTTGCAGCTGTATGCAAAGGACTGCTTCAGAAATAACGTAGATCCACTGAAGCCAAGCAATAAGA
This sequence comes from Pinus albicaulis, assembly GCA_034641835.2. NCBI lineage: Eukaryota > Viridiplantae > Streptophyta > Pinopsida > Pinales > Pinaceae > Pinus > Pinus albicaulis. The sequence goes on from CM076584.1 coordinate 1,256,766,618, forward strand.
TGATATGGTAGTCCAAATATAATATGTATAATATTAAATAATATGTATATTACAGCCCTTACATTGTACGAGAGAAATAATAAGACAATATAGGAGAAATCCTCAGAAATGAGGTGCTACAACCATAAGAAAAGTCTGCATAAACTCGACAACATTATTTTAATAGGCTGAAGTAGAAATTTATTAATACTCAGATCTAGAGCAGATCTGTACATTAAAAGATAGATTTAATTCGGATCTGTGTACAAGAAAAGCTCATCTATACATTCCCCTTGAGGTTTTGTGCAAAACATGAAGCACAGAGAGTAGATCTAAGATCTAGAGTTGCAGATCTACATAAATGTTCAAACATTTCTGAGTCATATAACAGAACAGTATATCATATCTCAAAGAAGCATGGATTGGATGGCCAATCCATGGATCACCACAGTGAGAGGAATAATCCTAATACCGGAGATCTCTCCTCCAAAATGCAAACAAAACACCCTACAACTTCTCCTTTGCAAATAACAAAGTCTAGGGAGAGTAACTGCATTGTAGGCTCTAAAAATGATTTGGACAGATGCTGAGGTCTGGATTTGAGGCTCAATAAACTAATGCACTCTTCCAGGAGGTTAAAAGACACACTCACTGAGAAGAGGCACTAGTAAAATCTAGATCTGAGCAAACCTAGTATCTTCCACTTGCTACAACTAATAAGGACAACCCAACCCTCAACACGATCAACACTGTAGGTGTAAGGTGAAGCTTGGCCCAAGCCTGATAGTGGACAAGATGGAAAAAGTCTCCTCCAAGAGCTACTCAAGGAAGGATGTGGGATTCCTAAACAGGAAAACCCCTAATGAGGAATGTCTCAATAGACAATGCCTTCAGAAAATAATAATCTTCAACAACCCCTGTCATGCTGCTCTCCTCTCCCTTTTATAAGATTGGATTCTTGTCAAACCCTAAACCACTTCATTAGTTTAGCCCCTTTCACATATAGAACCTCCATGAAAATCACTAGCAAGCAGCTAAATTATTGCATAGGTGCACCTATTTACATATTTTATATTGTGTAAATAAACCCAAGGTTCAGGTGCACCTATGGAATAATTTAGCTGCTTTCTAGTGACTTTAATGAGGTTGGTGCATAAACCAAGCGACAAGACCAACATCAAAGGAAAGGTCGGGATGAGTATGGGTTAGATACAAAAGTTTACCAAAAAGTTGATGGTATAAGGTAGCATCAACTTCAGGGGTACTGCAAGTAACTGAAAGCTTGACTCCAAACTGAAAGGGAGAAGGGGCTGGCTTACAGTCTTCCATGTGAAAGTGGTGTAGAAGATCACAGGCATACTTGGACTGAGAGAGGGTAATTCCTTCCTTGGATTGCAATACTTGAAGACCAAGGAAATAATGCAAGTGTCCTAAGTCTATCATTTCAAACTTCTTTTTGAGGCTATACTTCATGTGGTTTATATGGTTTGGATCACTACAAGTAAGGATAAGATCATCAACATAAAGAACAAGGATGGTGAAGGACTTACCCACTCTCTTGGTGTAGACAGTGTTGTCAGAATGACACCTAAAAAAGCCATTATCTAATAGAATTCTAACCATTTTGGCATACCATGCCCGAGGATCTTGTTTGAGACCATAGAGAGACTTCCTAAGGTGACAAACAAGGCTAGAGTCGTTTTGGATAAAGCCAAGGGGTTGTTCCATGTAGATTTCTTCATGCAAATCGCCATGTAAGAAGGCAGATTTAACCTCAATATGATGGACTTCCCATTTAAAGGAGACAGCAAGGGAAAGAACAAGGCAGATAAAATTAATTTTGGCAATAGGGGAGAAGGTTTTCTGTATAGTCAGTTCCTTCAACTTGTGAAAATCGTTTAGCAACAAGACGAGCTTTATGTCTATGCACTTTTCCATCTGGTCAAAACTTTGTTTTGTAAACCCATCTGCATCTAACACGTTTTATTTATTTTGGAAAAGGAACAAGATCCCAAGTATCATTTTCCAATAAGGAACGATATTCTTCATTCATAGTTTCATCACAATCTGGATGATCGAAGGCTTATTCAAAGGTTTCTAGATCAGGATTTTATGGAACTTGAGCCAATAAGGAAGAGGCTCTTTCGAACTGAGAATGTGTACGTCATCAATCGGCAAAGTCACCTGCAAGAGAACCTACTGCATCCTGAGTAAAGCGGACCCATCTTGGAAGCGGCGGTGTAAAAGGAATAATTTCAAGAGGTGGAGGTAGATTTTCATCCTCGTTGTCATCATTTGAACTAGAAGGAGTGCTATTAAAAATAGAAGAGAGAGAGAGAGGTGGCACATATCCTGAGTCAGTCTCACAGACCAAAGGTGCCACACTCGCCAAACAAGGCTCGCAAGATGATATATTTTCATCAAATTTTACATTTCTTCTAATGACTATATTTTTGGATTTTGGTTGAAGAAGTCTATATCCTTTTACATCTTCAAAATATCCAACAAAAATGCATTTTTCACCTTTAGGTTCTAAGGCTTTATGTTTTTCATCTGGAATATGGGCCCAAGCATCACTTCCAAAAACATGAAAGTGACTTACATCTGGTTTGATTGAGCTCCAAGCTTCTTCTAGAGTTATATTCTTTAAAACCTTAGTAGGAGTGTAATTTACTATGTAATTTGCACAGTTAATTTCTTCTGCCCAAAAATTGAGACTAATTCCTTTAGATTGAAGCATACAATTAGCCATTTATTTTAAGGTGTGATTCTTCCATTTAGCTACACCATTTTTTTGTGGCATATATGGAACAATATGTTGCAATTGAATGCCATGCTCAGTGCAAAAGTTGATAAATTTGTTGTTAAAATATTTTCCTCCATTGTCTGATCTTAACTTAAGAATTGGATTTCTAGATAGTTTCTCAACAAAAGCCTTAAAGGCCAAGAACATGTTAAAAAATTCACTCTTGAGTTTTAAGAAGCATACCCAAGTGCGTCTGGAAAAATCATCAATGAAAGTTAATAAGTACTTGCAACCAGAGAAAGAAACAACAGGAAGTGGACCACATAAATCATAATGCACAAGCTGTAAAGGGGTTGAATCATGCCAAGAGGCTCGTTTGTCAAAACTATCCCGATGATGTTTTCCGAGTACACATCTGGAGCAAACATCATCTCGGAAAGATAACATAGGAAGACCCATCACCATATTTTCCTTACATAGAGTTTGAAGGGATCGATAGTTTAAGTGACCAAATCACTCATGCCAAAGTTTGCTCACATTATCATTATGAGCAACAAAAATGAAAGGAATACATGTTGACCCAAATTTGTCAAACTTATACAACCTTGTGGAATCATCAGAAATGGTAGTAGCTAAAATATGTCTAGGATCTTTGAGGTCCTTGATTACAACATCACGAGGTGAAAATTCTACTATTTTCCCTTCACCTGAATGAGTTATCTAATAAACAGATAGAAGGTTGCATGACAAGGTAGGAACACATAGTACATCATTAAACTAGCCATTATCTAGATGAATGGTTCCAGATCCTACAACACTAAGAGATCTATCATCATCAACTTAAATATGTTTGGTGTTACAATCATTTAAAGAAGAAAACATGCCTTTAGTTTTGGCCATGTGGTAAGAAGCTCCAGAATCAATGAGCCATTCATGAGAATGAGAAGAATAAGATACATTTAATGCATAACCAAATCTTGATGCTTGACAACCACAAGAAGAAAATGCCATTCCTAAAGATGAAGGTGAAGAGTGCTCCAAATTGATGTTTTGCTTCTTCATTGTTGCTTCTAAGGCTTCCATCTTCTTAAAAAATGTGGACTCTATATGGCCATCATGATTGCAAAAGTTGCAATGTCTATATGTCTTCTTTAATTTGTTTTTATATGCCTTATCATTTTGGTGAGTTGCTTTTTTAGTTTGCTGCTGAAATGAGGGGTATAATTGTTCCTTAGGTCCACCTGGTCCTTGGGGTTCATTTACACAACATAAAAGTTGTAAATGAGGGGTATAACATCACCCTAACATTAACTACACGTTAATTTTGTTAATTTTAAATTTTAATCCCACATTCGCTAAATGCTAAAACAATCACACAATCTTCGCGATATAGTAACAATCAGTGTTTATGTTCCTCTTATCACATGAAGTCTTTTGGGTTTTGTTGGAGAAATTTTGTGGAGGCGTTGCATTGGCATTGATAACAAATTGAATAAGAATTGTTCGTATTTCAAAGGTTATTTTTCATTCTATTTTTCTATTTAAAGATGAATTTGGGGAGAATCTATTTTTTATGGTTTTTATGTTCGAAAACCCTTTTTTTATAACGAAGAAAATGGGAAAAAAAAAAAACACATGTTTTTAGAGTTTTTAGGACAAAAATTTAGAAAGAAAATAATTTTTAGGGTTGCTCATTTCCTCAAGAAAACAAAAAACCCAAAAACGACCATGCACATAAAAAAAACAGTAATATTTTTTTTTTTTTTTTTTTTTTTCTAAAAGTGCAACAAATTTTTTTTTAAAAACAAATTAATTTTTTTATTTGTTTTAAAACATGAACTTTTCTTTTTTTAAATCCGATTAATATATTGTTTTTTACAGCCCGCTAGGGTACAGAGGTCGGTTGGGTGGCATCTTGGAGCGCTGCATAGCCAGCTTTCGACACTCGGCTGGGTGGAGGTCGATTCTCATAATCAACCTCTGTCCAGCTAGGGGCCCACAAGGCAACTCTCCATGGTGCTGCTGGGCAGGCCTTCGGCCCCCTGCACACGGTTAAATTTATTTTTATTTCTAATTTTTATTTTTAAACAATAAATATTTAATAATAAAAATAATAATTTTAAATTTTTTTTGTAATTAAAATTTTATTGTTTTAAATTAAATTTAGTTTTGAAAAATAACTTAAATTTTAAAATTTTCAAATTAAATTTTAAAAATTTATAATTATATTTCCTATTTTAAAATTAAATTTTAAATTTTCAAAATTATATTGTAAATATTAAAATTAAATTTCTTTGTTTTATATTTTAAAAAAAAATTAACATTAATTGTATTTTTTTTAACTTTAAGAAAAAAAAATACTTAATATTAATAGTTTTTAAATTTTAAATTGTTTCTTTTTACTTTTCTTTTTCAATTTAGAAAAAAAAAACTTACGTTTCAATTTTTTTTTTTTTTTTTTTTAAATTGTTTTAAAAAACAACTTTGAATTAAAAAAAATTCAAAAAATTTATTTTGTTTATAAAATATATTAAAAAAATGTTATATATATATATATATATATATATATAGTTAATTTTAGTATTTTTTTTTTATTTATATCGTTTTACAATTTATTTATTTATTTATTTATTTTTTTTAGACATTAATTTTCGATTAATTTTAAATTTATATTGGCATATTTCAAAAAGAATAAATTTGATTGATTAAGATATGTGTTTTCTCATTAACTAAGATATATATATATATAACTAAGATATATATATATATATATATATATATATATATATATATATATATAACAAAAATTGCATAAAATAGATTTATGTGAATTTTTATGGACCAAGGGCAGCAGCGGCAAAATCTAAAGGTTCAACTGGATGCATTATGGATACTGCTGCATGCAATAAGGATATTGATGGACACACTATGCATACTGTTGAAGACACAAAAATTGAAAGACGTAATAAAATTCAAGAAAGTGGCCCACCAAATTCATTAAAGCTTTTTTTTGAATGGAAGAATGCAATAGAAATAAATAAAGTTGATTTTTCATGGTATCTTGAAGACAATGAAACGAAGGATGATATACATATCTATCTGATTTGTTGCATTATTAACATAGGTGAATCATATCACGCGATGGGCAGAGTGTGAGACATATGTTTGGTGCTAAATACAAACACTATTTATGTTCTTGCAAGAATGGCTAATAAACGTGAAAATGTTAGATATCGTCTATCAAAGGTCAAGTATGACACAAATGAAACATCTAAAAAGTTGTCTGCAGAAATCAAAAGAAACATTGGAAATAACATTGTAAGTATGCTTATTTGTATGTGTGCTACGCATTATTGTAAGCATCATTCAATTTTGTATCAATTATTGATCATTGACATATTTTGTTTTGTTTCATAGGATTTTGTTAAGCCTCTTTCAAACTTTTTTGAGGGTATTCATTATATGGAGCCAAATTTTATGACTGTGATCAAGACTTTCCGCACAGATAAAGAAGAGGACATGAGAATGAAGCAAATATCAATAGCTCGTGACATTGCAATAGTAGAAAGAGGGGATCAACCAAAAGTCACTAAGGTGGGTCAATCTAGTAAGCCTAGACATGTTTCTTTTGAAGATGTGGAAGATGAAGCTGAAAATTATGATAGAATAACTGAGGAGATTACAAATGTCGTGCAAAAGGAGAAAACAAGTCAAACAAGAAAAATAAAAATGGACAAAGATGTCTCTCTTTTACGTGATCACAAAGAGCTTGTTTATCAAAAAACTGATATGTTAACCAATAAGAAGAAGAAATAAAATCTTGGTCAACCTGTAAAAGTCATGAGTAGTAGTGAAGAACAAATTGAAAGCTCCAAAGGAAGCATAGAAATCATAACACCAGGTGCCGAGTTAGAGAATGGAATTGTTAAAAGAAAACAAGATTCCATTCGATATGAGTTGAGGAAGAATAAATTAGTTTATGGTGGCCAAACATTTAAGCTTAATGTCGGCCAATTTTATATGCCAAATGAAGGACAAACTCAGTATTAAATCAGAAAGGAAGATCACCTACATGTACATAATCTGAAGAAAAAAAATTCAGGTTCAATCCATATGCACATGTGGTGGATTATATGGTTCTTGTTGATCCACGTCAGGTTCCCAACAAACATGCATTTGACAAGATACAATGTTTTGATTATAAATATTATTTAATTGGAGGGAACCATTCGATAGAGGCTAAAAGATAATTGATTTAGGAATATCCCAATAACTATCTTTTTCAAATAGTGAAATTCACCATTTACGTTGGTTTAACAAAAACATAATCAAAGTTATTGGCATGGGATCATAATGTTGATAATGAGTACAAAATTAAAATGACTTTGATCCAAAGGGTTAGATTTATTCATAATGAATTCATAGAAAAATGTGGTGGTGATAAGGAATAAGTTAGTCTAACATTTTCAAATGAATGTTTAATGGAAACAGGTTATCAAATTGATGAAAAAATCAAATCAAATCAAAATATGGAAAAATGCATTGAAATATATTCATAAGCATGGATAACATTTTTCAGTTGGCATTTAGAACTGGGGAGATATGGGAATTGATTGATGAAATTTTTGAGCGATGGGAGAATATTTCCATAAAAAATCAGAAGGTTAACAAGAGTAAACCCATAAAATGAAGAAAATTCTAGAGGATATGACTATCACACCTTGGAGAACAATGCAAGGAGTGAAGGATGAGAAACTAGTCAAATCAGTAATGTCCAGTGTGAAGTCGGGTGAATTATCAATGGATGAAAAGTGCGCAATATTTCAAAAGTAAGTTTCTTGAATTATTTCTACTTTTCCTTTGATTATAATTTTATTTTAAATAAAACATAATGTTGTTGGTAGATTTTTTATACATATCACTATATTAAAAATTGTAACTTTATTTATTGAGACATAAGATTTATATGAAAATACAAGAACGTATGGTTAAAATGTTGAATGAATGCAGTTGGGATGATGTTGTGCACCACTACCCATAATCAAGTTGTACAACAACACTTAAAGATTTTTATGTTTCCTTCAATAAGGTATGTTGATTTATACCGTCACGTCTCCCGGCACTAAATTTCTGGCTGCCCATAACATAACTCAGATATTCTCCGCTTTATGCGCCAGATAACCTTGATAGTTTTATACGGAATCACTTACAAATTCGGTATATTATCCGACATTTAATTTCTTTTGAGTACTTATAGGCAGCCATGGAATATAAGAATTTCCATGAAGATTTTTGGCCTTGACCACCCCTCTTCTAAGTTCATCTAGTAGACTTATATAGATATATATATTTTACTTTGTATTTCTCAGGTTTTTCTTTTCAGAGTTTTGTCCAATTCTAGATGATTTGCTAGGCCCTTCCTAACTTTCCAGTTTACAGGCCTTATAAAATTTTCAACATTTTAAAGTTTCAGCATCGAGGTATAGATGTGTGCATCCTCACATACATCTATCTATCCTCAGTTAACCTCCATAGCTCCAACTACTTTCCCAACAGTTTAAATGGACGGTACACAGAAGCTCTGTTCCTTGTATTTTTACATATGCTTACAATCTTACTTCACACAAACTTTTATCACACACTAGATTGTTCAATAGGATTTTCCCCTTATTTTACTGTTACAACATTCAACATGTGTGACACTCTGGTACAGATTCAACTGTTCCATGGGAAAACTAGGAAACAGATCCTCTTGCTTCAATCAAATGGTGGTAGAGGATACTGAACTGGATAGTTTAGAATTCCTCGTATTTGATCTTCGTCCTTAATTAGGGTTCAACTTCTACCTTCATATGATTACACTTACATTTAATAGAATAGTTTAAATTCTAACTGTTACAATTCTCTCCATGGGAACGTACATACTGAACCCCATACGACTATCACGGGGTTATTGTTTCTTACTTTCTGTTATTGGTTACAGGGGGTTCTGTGTCATCAGTATTGTTATGATAGGTTTAGTTGTTTGGAACTTGCTGTTCATGGTTACTGGTTTGTTAACATTTTCTGTTTCTACACACAGAAATTAAATATTCCTTTAAAAGATAGCAAGCTATACCTATACATAGTTATTAGATTGGTTGTTCAATTGGTCTATCATCTCCAATCTCAGTATTACAAGGTACTCATCCCTACACCCAACCATTTGTCTCTACTATCAATAGTTGTAGTTGCAATTACATAAGATACTGAACCATTAATCCATCTAACAGTTGCATAATACAACATAACATAACAATTCATAATTTCCATAATGAACTATAACATCACAATTTCATAACTTGCATAAAGGAACTATAACATCACAATTTCATAAAACAGGGATATGTTTAACACAGACTTACAGATATCTCCAAATTTATGCATGCACAACTCTACCATGACCAGTCCTCCCAACCTTAGAATCCTCTTTATCTCCCAGGATTCACCCCCGAGCAGAGATCCTCCCAGAACAGACTAACCTCAATCTGTTCTGGAGCAGCTTATTTAAGCTGTGCTTTCCCCAAGCCCGTTTCCAATTCTGCGTCCAGAATTTTAGGATGCTTTATTCCTGTTTAGCCTAGGCTTCCCATTTTGGGACTCTTTAAAGCTGTTTTAAGCTTTTCCTCAGCTTTTCCAGCTTTTTCTCACCTCTTCCCAACTACTCCTCTTCATTGGGGAAATTTAGATTTTTCCTCAAAAATCTAAATTAGAAATAATTTCTTTCAAGGATTTTTGAAAGATTTGGGGAAAGTATTTTTCCTTTTCCATCACCTCATGGATTAGGCATATGATCTCATTTTCTCATCTGGTCATAGTGCATACATAATATTTTATTTATTTTTCATAAATAAATAGTTAACCACATCCACACAATAATTATCCATTGGGGTCCACTTCCCTTTGGATGTATGTTCAAATGTCTCATTTGAAAAGCATAGAACTTGGGGGTGTTACATATTCCCCCTCTGAAAATAAACATCGTCCTCGGTGTTGACAACTATCTACTTAGTTTATTTTGAACATAATTATGAATGTTGTTCCATCATCTTAGCTTCTCTGTTCCATGTAGCTTTTCAGCAGTAAAGTGCTCCACTGCACCTTTACTCTAGCTACTGTTCGTTTTCGCAATTCAATTCCTTCTCGCTTTCATCTTTGAAGCGACTATGGAAGGAAATTCCTCTTCTGGTTCCACCTGGACCACATTTCAAATCAATCATGTGAGAAGCATCATGTAAAAATTATAAATTTTCTTTTCCAACAAGGAGACATGAAATATATCAGGAAATTTAATAAGCAATGGTAGGGCTAATTTATAAGCCATTAGTTTCCAGCAGAGTACTCTCCTGCCTCCACTCTATTTACTGATGCCTTATGCAGTTGGTTTTCTTCCTACTTCTTTGCAAGAAGTCTGTTTGGAAGATTTTTTATTCTGGTTTCTCTGTCCACAATTCATACCAATGTAAGTAATATCAGGTACATATAATTGATAATTCACAACAGCATTCTGCATTTCAATAACTTAAGAAATTTAGTTATTAATCAAACCGTTCAGGTTCATAATAGTTTATTGCACTTTTAGTACACTACTTATCCTTTCTTGTTTTTCAGTGAGATTCTTTCCTCACTCAACTTGATCCAGTACAGCTTTTCTTGATTTTCTAGGTGATTTATCTTCACCTTTTTCCTCTTTGTTTCCAGAGTGCCCAATTTCCTGTTACACACTTGACTAAACAATTTTACAAATTTTCCATTAGTACTCATAAATGAGAGAAAACAATTGTATCATATGCATGGTTATGCTTACCCCTTCTCATTTTATAGTTGTACTTCTAGTATCTTCTCATTGTTTCTTTTTGTTAACCAATCAATTTAATTAGAAATAACCAGACTAGTCAATAATGTCTATAATTCAATTCTTCTAGCCTCTTTTATGAATTGTATCCACTAGTTCAAAACTTACGTGAAGAAATTTGGATCTCATGGGTTTCCCCCACACCCAAGTCCAAATACAACTCACCTTCTTTTCTCTCGGTTTGTAGCTGTATGATTTCACACTATTTCCCTGTCTTTAATTTTAAGACTCAAGAAAATTAACTTTAATAAAATTTACACCAATTAAAATTTTATAGTGTGAATACATGTTTCCTTTTATAGTGATAAATGTAATTTCTATAGTTCATCACATTCACAAGTATTAATACTTGATAATGTCAAAAATAAATTTGACACAGTTTCCCCTTTTTCAAAGACTCACCAGAATTTATGCATTTACTTTTAATTGTATGTTCATGCTTTGCTAATTCCCCTCTTCTATTTCTCTCATAGGCTTATATAATAGAATTAATTAAAATGGAATAGATTTTATAAATCATAAAAGTATTCCAACTTTTTTCTGAATCATAAAAGAATTCCTTCTTTTCTAATGCATAAAAGCATTCTATTTTTTTTTCTAACAAAAGCAACTCATAAATCTCTCATGCTTTTTATTTTTAAATCTATATTTGTTTTTTTCCTTATGAGAGAAATATCACTTCTCCATATTTTTTCCCGTGGTCTTTTCACATATATTGGTCACGTATATTATCCTTGGAAATGGATTGTATATATCATTTGTCATACCTCCAATTGTCACACTTTCCAACTGATTTTTTTTTTTTTTTTTATACCTTGGGGTTTCCCTTCTATTCACAGATTTATTGAAATAATGATTTCTGAATTTTAACTGCACTTTCCTTTTAATATAATTTCCTTTGATCACCTCGCATTTCCATCTATATCGCACATGGAACCCTTCACATTTCCATCTATATCATACATGGAACACTTCACATTTCCATCTATATCAAACATGGAACACTTCACATTCCATCTATATATATATATCCTCTTCTAAAGCTTTATCTATTCACCCATATATTTATGAATTTTACCTCTAACTATGTATCCACATTTATATGGATTTAAGATCCTTAATCCACCTATACAGATATGTGTAGAGGTTGTATATACGTGTAGAGATCATGATATATACATATTTATCGTGGATATTGGTTGCATGTATATATAGATATATAGCCTTTGGCCATCTTACTTTAATAAGCATATGTTGCATATACATATATATATATGGCACCGATACATATATATATATTATATACATATGTGCAACCTTTCTAGACAAGACATGGGGTGCGCCATATTATAATTACATACACTCACTTTGCTTTATTATTATTTTTTTTTTTGATGTATCCTTACGAATATATATCATTATAAAACACGTTTGAGTTACAAGTGGAAATCATTGACTGCTCAACACGATCGCCCTTTTTACCTACTCCCCATTGCGGTTACGTTTGAATCGGTTTTCACATAGTTACCATTACTGTCGAACAAGCCTTTTCGCTCACGACTGGAGCGTTGGAATTATGATTAAAATTTTAAACGGAGATTTTCGCGGCGAGTCATGCTGTTTTGGATTTCTCCAACATTACGTGTCTAATTACAGGTGTTTGGCCGGATTTTTCCCCACAACAGAACTGAGTTATTGTGTATTCATATTTTTGCAGGTCGGCGACGACGAAACCACGTTCACTCCGACGCAACCTTCGACCGATTGGTGTTTGTGTTGCCATGATTACCTTCCTGCACCACCGCCGACATTTATCTAGCTCCAGCGTACTGTGGATGAGGTGTCGAATACACGTTAACTAGGGTTAACGTGTGAACTTCTATCTGCAAACAGAGTTGGCGTATTGATCCCGGGAGGAGAGTACTGATCGCCGGCGCGTCTCGTCTCAGACCTAGCATAGGTTGGACAGATAGCCCTGCTAATTGACATGTCGACTCATCCAGGTACCGTGAGAGCCGCGCCTTCATGTCATCTAGTACGCTCCCTACCGACGCAGCAGACCTTCAGCACTCGGCCTGGGGATTCTAATTCCTTTCTGGATTTGTGGAATTTAGGGTTTCTGGAGTCCTTTTTAAATCGAAGCTCTTGCGCAGATTGGATTCATACGCTCTTCCTCTTATTCCTGAGGCCGAGTGGTTGCCTTTCCCAGCTTCCTTCATCGGTGGCTTAGAGCAGCACAGGTTGTAGTGCGGCTTCTACTCATCGTTGTTGGGTGTGGTCGAACACCATACAGGGTTTCATTTTCTTTTCTTTTTTTTTACACAGTTCTGTGTTTCGGTTCTCTCCTTTACAACGTAGGTTTTTATGTCTTTCGTCGTGGTTTAATAGAGTATGCCGTGTTTAAATCTTTGCAGATTTGTAAATTACGAAGGGAACAATCCATCGATTTCCCAGACGGGAGACCAGCCGGTTCTCGGCGTTTCTCAAATTAGCAACGCGACGTTTAATTTATCCCTTCATAGGGCGGGTATTTCTCTACTTTTCCTAACTGTTCGGCTACAAACCCTAGCTCGTTAGCTGGGTTCCTCCGCGTCTATCCTTAATATCTGGCGAAGTCATTTCTTGACACAGTGTCTGCATTCACATTTTTTTCTTTCTGTGATACTCGTACATATGTTTTCATTTGTCCCGTTTGTTTTAATGACAAACAGCTACTGGTCAGCTAGGTTACCAATGACCGCGCTTCTTTGTGACAGAGGTAAGCCTTACGTTTACTGTGGTATTTGAACGTTATATCCTACTGCCTGTCCAATAACTTCATTGATTTTACATTGTTTTTAATCCACCATAGGAGTCATACAGTCAGTGCGTTACCTATTACGCACGGTCACGTAATACAATTTTCGTTTTGTTAAACAGGGTTAGAACTATTATTTCCCCATCATAATATTGTTTATTTACCCTTCACCTCTGCCCGTTTTTTTTTTTTTTCATTACAGACCACTCAAGGAGCCGTGGTTTATCACGTCTTTACAGTCCGAGGACTTTGTGGACGGCGGCCCGTGGTCATGGGTTCAAGACCTGAACGCCACTCCGGTTTAAAACTCAGCGTTGTGGCTTGTTGGTTAACGGGCGGCTCGTATACATATATTTATTAAATTCCTCACCATTCGTGATGCAGTTTGACTGTTCGGTTATATTATATTCATTACAGTCCTATTATATACATTATCTTTTTACACAATCGATCCGTATTCATTTTCCTCTTGCAACCTATATTGTCCCTATATGTACCATTCTTATTCATGATGTATTCTTTTTAACAGGTAGGGTTTATATATTCATGATGTATGGTTTATATAGGTTTCGTATTCCTATTTATCTTGGCTTATATGTTTCATTGTGTATGAGCCCCCTTTGTAGTCATGGTAAAAAAAATTTCGACTTGTACTAATGAGGTACACTTGGTAATAAATGTGAAATTCTTGTATGATATATGACATATATAGATATAAGGAGCGAAATTATGGTTTCCCTTTTGTATATATCTCACCTATAGTCGATTTTAAAAAGACTCATATGCACTAACTTTGGATACTTGTTAATGTATACATACGTTTTTTATTTAATGCATATACATGTATGCAATAGTTTCTTTGACAATATTCATTAATCATGGCTTTTTATCTATAGCCATACCATATCCTTCAATGGTTGGGAAATAAATTAAAACCCAATATGCTCTATACTTTCTGTGAGTGAATATTTGTTTGGGAGTTTAACAAGAATTTATAACTACATGTTTCAACATGCATACTATTAAATTCCACTTTTCTTTTGATGTATACTATATGTAGTTAATAGTACTTGACTAGAAAACATTGATTTTAATTCAAGTGCTTTGCTATGATTCAGGTGTTTCAAGGGTAAGAATAGCTCTCGAAGTTCAATCTATACCATCATAACTGTTATAAAGTCATATAGAATAGAATTTCTCTTTTCTAGTAAAATTTTGAGTACCATTATTCTAATATCTTACTGTATTCTTTTATTTGTTTAGCTACCATGCATGCTTCAGTTCTGCTATAATATTTTTCTAGCCCATATACAGGCATAAAATATCCCGTGTGTATCTTCAAGCAGCCAAATAATATTTTTTTTTTCTATGGGGACCACGTAACTTCAGATTTAAACCAACCTTGGTTTAGAGATTCTGGAGTTTCTACCCTATGAACTTTCTGGTCTACAACTAAACAGAATCTGGAAGGTGAATGCCTTATGATAGATTCTGTTAATGTAGTACTAATAACAATCGTACCATTTAATATATATTTTTATATGGAGTCAATTCATACTGATATAAAATAGAAGAGCATCATATTTAAAGACCTACCATTCAAGCAGTAGACCAACCTCCCACCACAGATCAGCCCTTACTCTTATCTCTAGAAGTTCCCTTTTCTATGTATCTAGGGAAATAATTATAAATTCATTTTTTTTTTCCTTGTAAGCTCTATTCTTACCCTCATAATTTGAAAGATTTCTAGTGAGGTTAAATCATGGAAAAAAAAAATGATACCTTCCTATGAAGGTGCTGATGCTCAATAAGGCCAGCTAGATGATATATTAGTTAGGTACTACTGTTTTCCTTCTTGTTTTTCATCCCAGTAAGACAGCATCGATCTTTGCTACTGTATTAAGATGGTTTCAATATCTTAACTTTATGAACCCTGACTTTCTTTTACATAACGATGATAATAGAACAATGGCTACATAGGTCATTGTAAACTTACAAATTTATATTTTTTTTCATCATGGATATATATAGTTTGAGTGAAGAACAATCCTACTCTATTATTTTACATAGAAATAATATTTTTCTGAGAGATATCAGTTTCCAGTTTTAAACCTATTATAGGTTTAACCATTTTGGTATATGAGCCTCCTCATATTACTCCCATATCAATGTTTCTACTTCATCACAATCTGTTACATGTATACCTAAAAGTATACCTGGAAGTATATCCAAGATATTTGTATACTTGAAGAAATATATATATTTTTTTTTATAAAATTTATAACAGTTAACCATTTATTTGTGAGCACATATCTTGCCCAATTTTTGAACTTGGCTCTGATACCATTTGTCACGTCTCCCAGACCCAGCTTTCTATACCTATAACATAACTCAGATATTCTCCGCTTTATGCGCCAGATAACCTTGATAGTTTTATACGGAATCACTTACAAATTCGGTATATTATCCGACATTTAATTTCTTTTCAGTACTTATAGGCAGCCATGGAATATAAGAATTTCCATGAAGATTTTTGGCCTTGACCACCCCTCTTCTAAGTTCATCTATTAGACTTATATAGCTATATATATTTTACTTTGTATTTCTCAGGTTTTTCTTTTCAGAGTTTTGTCTAATTCTAGATGATTTGCTAGGCCCTTCCTAACTTTCCAGTTTAGGCGTGCCTTATAAACATTTTCAATATGTTAAAGTTTCAGCATCGAGGTATAGATTTATGCCTCCTCGCATACATCTATCTCTACTCAGTTAACCACCATTGCTCCACTACTTCCCCAGTAGTTTCTATGGATGGTAACCAAATGCTCTGTTCCTGGTATTTTACACATGCTTACAATCTTCCCTCACACAAACTTTTATGACACACTAGATTGTTCAATAGGATTTCCACCTTATTTTACTGTTACAACATTCAACATATGTGACACTCTGGTACAGATTCAACTGTTCCATGTGAAAACTAGGAAACAGATCCTCTTGCTTCAATCAAATGGTGGTAGAGGATCCTGAACTGGATAGTTTAGAATTCCTAGTAGTTGATCTTCGTCCTTAATTAGGGTTCAACTTCTACTTTCATATGATTACACTTACATTTAATAGAATAGTTTAAATTCTAACTGTTACAACTCTCTCCATTGGAACGTACATACTGAACCCCATACGACTATCACAGGGTTATTGTTTCTTACTTTCTGTTATTGGTTACAGGGGGTTCTGTGCCATCAGTATTGTTATGATGGTTTAGTTGTTAGGAACTTGCTGTTCATGGTTACTGGTTTGTTAACATTTTCTGTTTCTACACACAGAAATTAAATACTCCTTTAAAAGATAGCAAGCTATACCTATACATGGTTATTAGATTGGCTGTTCAATTGATCTATCCTCTCCAATCTCATTATTACAAGGTACTCATCCCTACACCCAACCATGTGTCTCTACTATCACTAGCTGTAGTTGCAATTACATAAGATACTGAACCATTAATCCATCTAACAGTTGCATAATGCAATATAACATAACAATTCATACTCATAATGAACTATAACATCACAATTTCATAACTTGCATAAAGGAACTATAACATCACAATTTCATAAAACATGGATATGTTTAATACAGACTTACAGAAATCTCCCAATTTATGCATGCACACCACTGCTATGACCAGTCCACCCAACCTTAGAGTTCGTTTGTCTCCAGAAATCACCCTCGAGCTGAGATCCTCCAAGAACAGTCTAACCTCAATCTGTTCTGGAGCAGCTTATTTAAGCTGTGCTTTCCCCAAAGCCTGTTTCCAATTCTGCGTCCAGACTTTCAGGATGCTTTATTCTTGTTTGGCCTAGGCTTCCCATTTTGGGACTCTTTAAAGCTGCTTTAAGCTTTTCCTCAGCTTTTCCAACTTTTTCTCACCTCTTCCCAACTACTCCTCTTCATTGGGGAAATTTAGATTTTTCCTCAAAAATCTAAATTAGAAATAATTTCTTTCAAGGATTTTTGAAAGATTTTGGGGAAAGTCTTTTCCTTTTCCATCACCTCATGGATTAGGCATGTGATCTCACTTTCTCATCTGGTCATAGTGCATGCACAATATTTTATTTATTTTTCATAATTAAGTATTTAACCATATCCACATAATAATTATCCATTGGGGTCCACTCCCCTATGGATGTATGTTCAAATGTCTAATTTGAAAAGCATAGAACTTGGGGGTGTTACATATACATTCATTTTATTCATATGTAAATTATTTTTATTTTATTAACTATACATATATATTTTTTATGTCATTAAAGATGTCGAAGAAGGATGGAAATGGAGTACTAAATATTTTAAGAAATTTTATTAAAAGAAGTAAGATGGAAAAGACGAGAAAGCAGTGTTTTATGAATGTTGAACTTGATCCTACTCTTACTCATTTCATTTGGAATTGGCTCAACAATATCCAATGTCAAATGATACAAGGTGATTGTGAATACATTGCAAAATTCATACCTAAAAGGGAATATGCGCTAGTTATTGCAGATATTCCTCATTTTTTCAATTTCCCAGACGTTGAATATGATAGTGAACCATATACTTATCAAAGCTTTTAGTAAAGTGGTTACAGGTTTCCAAGAAGTCACAAAATCACCACTTTGGATATTTGTGACATTTCATTTAGACACACAATTTGCAATGTTATTAGCAAGCTTCACGGGAAAAATAAATTGAAAGATGCAACTTACATGGTAAGACATTGAAATTGTATATTCGATTACTGTTAAATTTTTTTATTTATGTACAATTTCATTGAATTTTTTCTATGTTATGCTACAGGAAGAAGTCAAATCTAGTTCCTTCCGAAGATCAACCTATTATAAATGATTATGAGTTCATCTGTGTTGAATGTTGGACAAAAGAGGACAGTTATAAGCCTATTCTTCTGAATCGATTGGATGGGAAGAGTCATATTCAAGTATTGGTTCATGATGTTGTTGTATGAAAACTAACATATGAGGATAAAGATGCAAAAGGATATATAGTTAAAATTTATCAGAAACTGCAAGCATTGATTAACTATCTTATAGATCTATGTTCAAATGAAGGAGAAGATGTTTTGGATTTATTCTGAGGTTCAGAAAAGTTTGATTATACAAATTTGAATTTAAATAATTTTTTTTTTTTTTAATTTTTATGTGTTTATACTAATTTTATTATTTATTTCTTTTATTCCTAATGATTAGGTACAACACTAGCATGTTGCCTAAAAGTAAAGAAGAAATTTCATTTCCATTTAGAAAGACCCAGTGCAATGCAAATTTATTCAACAAAGAATTAATGCTCTTCAATTTATTTGAGATGTGAAGCAAGAAGTTGGTTTGAGGAAAGGGGATTTTAATGAATCACATGTGGCAGAAAAAACAAAGGAACCTCAACCACCATTATATGGAATAATTGGAAAATGACACTTTGGAAGATTTTCAAACATGGAAGATCCATTAGAAGATGACAATGACCAAAACAAAGAAGAAAATATTGCGGAAGAAGACAATAATGATGCTCGAAAAGATGTTGAACATGGATTAGTTGATATTATTGATGATATAAAAGTTATGCTTGCAAATAAAGCTCAGTTTTGAGCTCTATTAATCATTTTTACTTGTAATGCTTAAATTTTGATATTTTATAAGAAGAAACCTTATTTTTTGCAAAAAACTTGTGATTACTATTAAATTTTGACATAAAATTCATAAAAAAAATGTTATTTTCTTAAGATTTTTGTTAAGATTTTCCCAAAAAATTAGTTTATTTAACATTTGTTTTTTAACAAAAAGTCTCTAAAAGTGTATTTTTTCCATTGTATTCATATTGAAAATGTGTACTTTTTTGTCATATGGTTAAATGTTTTGGTTTTTTAGCGACAATTATTTGATTTCCATTGAAATATTAATTAAAAATACATAAACATATATAAAATACAAAATTTAAAATATTGGCCCTTGTAATATCCAAAAATGGGAATCACACAACAAGCTTGCTGAAATAATGCACTCCTAAGAATTCAGTGCACTGAAATGAGTTTACAGCTCTTGGATCCCTTAGATAAGCTCATATAAGATCTAAATCCAAAAGGAGGGAAAAAAAAATTAGACTAGGTGGGTTAAACAAATCTCCCACAAACTAGGGGTCCACTCCCTTATGGATGTATGTTCAAATGTCTAATTTGAAAAGCATAGAACTCTGGGGTGTTACATACCATTTGTCACGTCTCCCAGACCCTTTTTTTTTTTCATTTTCCTCACATGTCTAGATACATCACCCCGAATGGGGAAGACAATTGAACCTGTAATGAGTGCTACACATATAACATAACTCAAATATTTTCTGCTTTATGCGTCGATAACAATTATAGTTTTTTTATACTGAATCACTTACAAATTCAGACTGACCCATTTTTTTCCAAGGTTTAGATTCTTTCAGCATTTATAGACAGCCATGGATTACAAGAATTTCCATGAGAATTTTTGGACTTGACCTCCCCTCTTCTCAGTCCATCTAGTAGACTTATATATCTATATATATAATACTTTGTATTTCTCAGGTTTTCTGTTCAGAGTTGTGTCCAACTCTAGATGATCACTAGGCCCTTACTCAAACTTCCACATTTGCAGCCTTATAAAATTTCCAACATTTTAAAGTGCAACATCGAGATATAGATGTATGCCTCCTCGCATACCTCTATCTATACTCAGTTAACCTCCATGGCTCCCACTACTTTCCCAGCAGTTTATATGGGAGGTAACCAGATGCTCTGTTCCTTGTATTCTTACATATGCTTACAATCTTCCCTCACACAACTTTTTATCACACAATGATTGTGCAAGTAGGATTTCCCTTTTATTTTACTGTTACAACATTCAATTTGGTTGACACTCGGGTGTAGATTCAACTATTCCCTAGGACACAGATCCTCTTTGCTTAAATCAAATAGGGGAGGATACTGAACTGGATAGTTTAGACTCCCTAGTGTTAGATCCTCTTACTTAGTTAGGCTTCAACTTCTGCTTTCATATGTTTACACTTACAGTTAATAGAATAATTTACATTCTTAGTTTTACAATTCCTTCCATTGCCACCCAACTGACATCCTGAACCCCATACTACTATCACAGGGTTGTTGTGTCCTATCTTCTGTGATTTGTTACAGGGAATTCTGTGTCACCAATATTGTTATGATATGTTTAGTTATTTGGTACTTGCTGTTCATGGTTACTGGTTTGTTAACATTTTCTGTCTATACACACAGTAAGTTAATGTTCCTTGGAAAGGCAGCAAGCTACACCTGTACATAATCATGGGATCAGCTGTTCAAAGGATCTACCATCTCTAACTCCATTTTACAAGATACTCATCCCTATATTCCAACCATTTATCTCTGCTATCAATAGCTTTGGTTTACAATTACATGAGTTACTGAACCAATAATCAATCTACAATCTTCATAATGAACCATAACATAATAACTCATAAATTGCATAAGAAACTATAACATCACAATTCATAAATTGCATAAGAAATTATAACATCACAATTCATAAATTGCATAAGAAATTATAACATCACAATTCATAAATTGCATAAGAAATTATAACATCACCATTCATAAAGCAGGGATATATTTAAGACAGACTTACATCAATCTCCAACAATAGGCATGCATACCTCTACCATGACCAGTCCTCCCAACCTTAGAATCCTCTTTATCTCCCAGGATTCACCCCCGAGCAGAGATCCTCCAAGAATAGACTAACCTCAATCTGTTCTGGAGCAGCTTATTTAAGCTGTGCTTTCCCCAAAGCCTGTTTCCAATTCTGCGTCCAGAATTTCAGGATGCTTTATTCCTGTTTAGCCTAGGCTTCCCATTTTGGGACTCTTTAAAGCTGCTTTAAGCTTTTCCTCAGCTTTTCCAGCTTTTTCTCACCTCTTCCCAACTACTCCTCTTCATTGGGGAAATCTAGATTTTTCCTCAAAAATCTAAATTAGAAATAATTTCTTTCAAGGATTTTTGAAAGATTTGGGGAAAGTCTTTTTCCTTTTCCATTACCTCATGGATTAGGCATGTGATCTCACTTTCTCATCTGGTCATAGTGCATGCACAATATTTTATTTATTTTTCATAATTAAGTATTTAACCATATCCACATAACAATTATCCATTGGGGTCCACACCCCTATGGATGTATGTTCAAATGTCTAATTTGAAAAGCATAGAACTTGGGGGTGTTACACGATCCTGTTATTACTTTTGGTTCATGTAAATAAATCTAACACAACAAATGTTATTCCTATGCATGCAAATTGCATATAGTTTCCAAAAGAATCTTCCCAATGGAATTCTTAACACCATCAAGCATGCAAACACACGTTTCCTTTTCGAGGGAATTTTAGCATAATAAGGCATGCAAAACATGTTTCCTTTTCCATAAAACTTAGGTAATAAAACATACAAATACATGTATTCTTTTCCAAATATTATGCAAACATTACCCACATATATATTCCAAGGAAACCAAAACATTAATATGGGTTTATGCATGTAATCCATCTTCTTTTCCAAATAATATTTCCCAATGTTGGCTAACTAAACATGCTATCATTTCCCACATACAACTATATATTCCTTCCTAGAAAATAAACCTAGTTTTCATTGTTTAATGCACAAGAATTCATATGTTTTATTTGCAAAGAATTAACACCACTAATTTATCTTTTGACATGGCTAATACCATGCTTATATGCAAAAATATTCTTAACTGTAACACAATTAGAACGTGCAAACATGTGTTTTGTTTTTAACAACTCCAATGCATAGTATCTAATTTTCTTGGATGCCAACTTATATTTTATCTTTCACGAATCTTTCATACCATATTATTCTTTTATTTTATGAATGAAAATATTATATTTCTTTTCAATAAATATCAAATGTACTCATTTCCTTTGAAGTGTACGATATTTAACACTTAAATTTTCACGCATGACAATAACTTATTT
Organism: Pinus albicaulis; assembly: GCA_034641835.2. Classification (NCBI taxonomy): domain Eukaryota; kingdom Viridiplantae; phylum Streptophyta; class Pinopsida; order Pinales; family Pinaceae; genus Pinus; species Pinus albicaulis. The sequence goes on from CM076584.1 coordinate 1,256,789,085, forward strand.
CTCTTCATGAAGTTAAACGAATGATAGTTATTTTTCATGCATGCCAATATAATTAAACATATACCCCTTTTTCAAGGAATTATGGCTACAAGTATCATTCTTGCATAAAAATACACAATGTGAATACACAAACTTTCCCATAATAGCTACTATACTAACATGAAACCATAACCTTTTCGAAAGAAGCTAACATTATAGCTATTATCCTTGCATCCAAAAATAATATTTCCAAAAGGAATTATCATAACAACTATTACACTTGCATACAACTATATGTTCTTCTCCAACATATAGCTTATATGTAACACGACATTCCCAAAAGAATCTTTCTGAAAAGAAACTAATATTCCTTTTCAAGATATATGTATTTTTGTGTAAGGTCTTCATGCAAAAAGTATTTTTAGTGTGTAGAAATAAACATATATTCATTTCAATAAAATTGATGCAATTAACTATTGTTTTCCTTGCATCTAATATGTTCTTATTTTATTATGTTTTCCAAACAAAATAACCATTTTTGTTTGGAAAAATAAACACTTAATCATTTCAAAGAAACTGATGTAATTAACTACTATTTTCTTTTCATCAAATTATAAAAAAAATAAACACATATTCATTCAAAAACCAGTATATAAACACATTTCCTATTTTATAATAATGGTTGTTTACTTATATTTCTAAAATCCTACCCTCTCCAGAGACTCGAGCTTCTCTTTGTTAAATGCAGCTGTTAGTCGACTCTCTCTAGTGACTCAAGCTTCTCCTTGTTAAATGCAGTTGGCACAATGATTATGATTAGGTACTGTTGAGACCAGTGTCCAACAACACTACGCCATATTTAACTTTAGAAGCCCATACAACCTTCCACCATTAACACTATTGTATTGGTGAGACCATTGTCCACCATTAATGCTACGCCATCTTTTACTTCAGAAGCCCATACCAAAAATTTTTGAATCTTTAGTTTTCAAATGAACATAACCTCACCGTAACTCTATTCCCAGCCATAATATCAAGGGAAAGTCCCTTTAACAACCTCTTCCCAAGATTTTCTAAGGTACACATTACAGGACAGTTCAACCATTTTCGTTGGAATGATTCCCTTTTCTATTTTTATCTTCCCACCAATAATCTATTCACACTTAATAGGTAAATTAAAATTGGAAGGTAAACTGTTTAAAATTCCCAACGAATTCGTGGCTCATGACCAATTAATACAAATATTATTATTTTCCAATTTTATGATTTTTACGAGAATATTTTTCTTTTTATGGTATTTAACTATAGTTATGCTACATACTCCCCCCCCCCCCCCCTAAAGTAAACATTGTCCCCGATGTCTATCATTAACTTTTACTCATTATATAGCAATCTAAACAATCCAAAAAAGGGGTCCTTCCCCTTCACAATGAAACACTTTCATTCCCACAAATACCATTAAATGAAACAATAATGTTTTCATCAATAATCATAAGAATTTATAGCTAAAAGATATGAAAGTTCTCTTTTCCATCACATAAGAAATTATTCAAATTCATAGAAACAAAACAAATTCTCTATACCAACTTACCATTACTTACCAATTACTATTAGAATTCATGGTCACTTTCATACAAAAACTTTAAGAATGGTTCAAAAACCCATCAACACTCCATGGAAATTACCCTATAATGTAAGACTAACAAATTCAATCATATTATTCACATAATTTCAATAGAGTGAAATACTTGTAAGCATCAAACATTCATGAAATATCAGGAGATGTTTTGATCATAGTACTTCCACAAGTACTCAGAGAGCACCAACCCTCGAATCAGTTCACCACATGCACATTGTCTTAGCTCCTGTAAAAGACATCCACACAGTACTTCTAAAAGTACTCAGAGAGCACCTACCTCTCTAATCGCACAAATGGTAAATCAATGAACCAAGTGCATATTGTCCTAGCCCCTGCTAAGACATTCAAAAGATTAGTAATACAATAAAACGAACTTATAATTTATGAAATTCCTTTCCAAGCACTAGGCTCTTTTCCTCTCAATATTTACATAAGATATTTACACAATCATATAAAAAATTCATTTTAATATAACACATAAATGATTACTTAACTTGTTCCACTATGAGAAAAACAATGGTAAACAAAATGCTCCTCCCAACCCATGGGAGTTGGTTTCCACAACCAAATCAAGTCATTTTCCCATCCATACAGTTATTTGACAAAAAAACATTCTAGGTACAATATGGAATTCCACTGGAAAACTAGCTTGATAATTCCAATGACCACTCAAGGTCCAGTATAGGGTTCTTCTTGGCAACATCATGCCTATTCCTCTGACAGTGTCTTGTCTATGAGGAATCTTGGACCTCCTCCAACAGGCTCCAAAATCAATAGAGGTGCCTCAGGTTTTTCCTTCTTCACCATCTTGGCCAACTCTTTTCCCTTACTGAGATCATATATATCTCTAGGGAGAGAAAATCATGGCAGGCAAGTGCCATCAACCCCTCTGCGAAGGAAACCACCATCACCCCAAGGCCTTTATACCCTTTCATAATTGTTCACAATTGTCTGGCATGTGAAATTTCTCTTTCAGCATTCTTTCCCATACCAAAATTACATAATTAACTTTATGCACATTACACATAAATAAAATGAAACTTTATTTACATCATACATCATTCTTGGCCCTCAACATGGGTCCAATGATATCTAGATTAGCAGGGAACATGAATAGCATACATGTGTTATGCATTATTATTTCTGAAATAACACAATCATGCACATTATAACATGATACTTTATAAATTATTGTTGCAATTTTCACTGCAACATTTTACTTTCATAGGTTTCTTGTTGCCATTAAGCTAACCATGCTTAATCTTATCAATGACACTAATCATAAATATGCATTGTTAAAAAAAATATTCACTTTCAAAATAATTTTAGTTTCATGCATACAATGTTGTCATTCATAAAATTATATACAAATATTAATTAATGTGTATATATCAATAACGGTTAGGGTAACAGTAACACATGTAATAGTCCAACATTTCCAATACCAATCGTGTACCGTTACCAACATTCTGACACGTGAAGTAACTAGTTTTTCACAACTTGTAATAATATTTAATCAAAACCCATTCATGCATATAGGTTTTATTATTTATTCATACAACACTAACTAATCAATGCCACTAATAATCGTATTGCATACGTGACACGACTCATTCAAAAACTAGTTATTCAACAACCAGTCATTTTAGTCAAGTCTCACTACATGACCCATTGTGTATTCTTAATATCTGAAAGGGTTCATTCAATTTCATTTTAAAACACTATATCATCATCTTCAAGGAATTTACCCATCTTTTTCATTTATGCATTAGTTTCACACACCATCACTATACACATTCATCTTTTTCAAGTAGTGCATGGTAACTTTAGTTATGTTCATTAAATGTATGAGTGATATGTCATATACCCAAATGTTAATAGTCAACTCTCACTTTCACTAGTGAGTGCTCAAGTTGTTCATAAGTACAACAAAGGTTTTATTGTATTTTATCCTCAACAGGATTCTAATGTTATGAAAACCATTTTGTAGTAGCATTTATTACTTATTTCTCCTAAATGTAGTTATAAACATGAATCACACGTCTCGTTTCAAAAGTAGACTACTGCATATATCAATCAATATGTATGTTGAGAGAATCATATATAAATCAATATGTAGATTGCTACAATCATACCTTAACTGATGTTCATTAGTAGCATACCTCAATTTCTTTTTGCTTAACAAATCCCAAAGGCATTAGTGCTACAACCTCTAGTTCTAATGCCACTTGTAACATACACCAATAACCTCACATGGAAATGCAAGGAGTTAAAAAAATTTAATACAAGTTACCCACGGGAAGCTATCCAAATCACTATTAAATATTCCTTACTAATCATTAGATAGAATGTTTACCAGTTCATAGTGTAACCCTAGTATAAGATTAGTAAGTTGCTTAACCATTAATAACCTCTATTGTAGTACATTAACATAAAACTGTATGATGCAACCTTGCATTCGTTTCATTATTCATGTAGTCATCACATACTTGAAATTATGAACATCGCAACAAGAAAGGAATCAACATCATCACTTTGACACAATAATCAATCACATCATAGAACACCAATATACCCTGGAAACCCTGTAGGGTGAAAACCAGCAAACGTTTAATTTTATTATTAAACGCTCGTGAGGGTGTTCACCCCTCACTCAATGGCTTATAAGGGAGACAATCCCTTAACCATTTTTATAAATCTTACAAGGAAATATACAAATATCTAGCTTAAATCCATTACAATAATTATGATATAATTTACCCATCAATATTCATATCTTCATATCTTGGTGCCATGGATGCACCTACAATGGACCATCGTACATTGGACCATCTTGTAGCTCGCATTCATCTGCATGAACCATTAATCATTTACCTACCACCATCTTAATAATAATATTTCCTTTGTACAAGTTAACATCATTTCCTGCTAATGTTATCTTCAACATACATTGATGTCAAGATTCATAAAGTACTAATCAACACATTCACAAATCTATACTTGGTGATTCTTCTCCATCTCTTCATGTATATTCATTACATGCAAGCATAATATCACGACATGATTCCTTTAATAACACTGTGCATGTGCTAGTTATAATCAATCACATTTACTAATATTTCGCTCGCATAATCACACATTCCTGCAAGACAATAGCTACATTTGCCAAGCATTTCTTTAGAAGAAACTGAAACATAATTTCTGATCTTTGTGCATGCGATTTACATAAGTTTAAACCAAATAACTAATCCTTAAGCTATTACTTTTGGTTCATGTAAAGAAAGCTAACACAACAAATGTTATTCCTATGAATACAAATTTCATATAGTTTCCAAAAGAATCTTCCCAATGGAATTCTTGACACCATCAAGCATGCAAACACACATTTCCTTTTCGAGGGAATTTTAGCATAATAAGGCATGCAAAACATGTTTCATTTTCCATAAAACTTAGGTAATAAAACATACAAATACATGTATTCTTTTCCAAATATTATACAAACATTACCCACAAATATATTCCAAGGAAACCAACACGTTAATATGGATTTATGCATGTAACCCATCTTCTTTTCCAAATAATATTTCCCAATGTTGGCTAACTAAACATGTTATCATTTCCCACATACAACTGTATATTCTTTCCTAGAAAATAATCCTATTTGTCATTGTTTAATGCAAAATAATTCATATTTTTTTATTTCCAAATAATTAATACCGCTAATTTATATTTTTATGTGGCTAATACCATGCTTATATGAAAAAATATCCTTAACTGTAACACAATTAGAACATGCAAACAGGTGTTTTGTTTTCAACAATTCCAATGCATGGTATCTAATTTTCTTGCATGCCAACTTATATTTTCTCTTTCAAGAATCCTTCACACCACATTATTCTTTTTCACTTATGAATACAAATATTATATTTCTTTTCAAGAAATATCAACTGTAGTAGCTATTTTTTTCCATGCACTTAACTCATTTCCTTTGAAGTGATATCATACTTAACCGTTAAATGTTCCTACATGACAATAACTTATTTCTCTTCATGAAGTTAAAAGAATGATAGTTATTTTTCATGCATGCCAATAGAATTAAACATATAACCCTTTTTCAAGGAATTGAGGTACAAGTATCATTCCTCCATAAAAATACACAATTTGAATACACAAACTTTCCCATAATAGCTACTATGCTAACATGAAACCATAACCTTTTCGAAAGAAGCTAACATTATAGAAATTATCCTTGCATCCAAAAATAATATTTCCAAAAGGAATTTTCATAACAACTATTACACTTGCATACAACTATATTTTCTTCTCCACCATATAGCTTATATGCAACATGAGTTTCCCAAAAGAATATTTCTCAAAAGAAACTTATATTCCTTTTCAAGATATATGTATTTTTTTGTAAGGTCTTCATGCAAAAACTCTTTTTAGTGTGTAGAAATAAACATATAATCATTTCAAGAAAATTGATGCAATTAACTATTGTTTTCCTTACATCTAATATGCTTTTATTTTATTCTGTTTTTTAAATAAAATAAACTTTTTTGTTTCAAAAAATAAACACTTAATCATTCCAAAGAAACTGATGCAATTAACTACTATTTTCTTTGCATCAAATTATAAAAAAAATAAACACATATTCCTTCAAAAACTAGTGAATAAACACATTTCCTACATTATAATAATTTTTGGTTACTTATATTTCTAAAATCCAACCCTCTCCAGAGACTTGAGCTTCTCTTTGTTAAATGTAGCTGTCAGCAGACTCTCTCTACCTACTCAAGCTACTCCTTGTTAAATGCACCTGGCACAATGATTATGATTAGTCATTGTTGAGACCAGTGTCCACCAACACTACGCCATATTTAACTCCGGAAGCCCATACCATTGTCCACCATTAACACTACGGTATTGGTGAGACCATTGTCCACCATTAACACTACACCATATTTTACTTCAGAAGCCTATACCAAAACTATTTGAATCTTCAGTTTTCAAATGAACATAACCTCCCTGTAGCTCTATTCCCAGCCAAAATATCAAGGGAAAGTCCCTTTAACTGATTCTTCCCAAGATTTTCTAAGGTACACATTGCAGGATAGTTCAAACGTTTTTGTTGGAATGATTCCCTTTTCTATTTTTAGCTTCCCACCAATAATATATTCACACTTAATAGGTAAATTCAAACCGAAATGTAAACCATTTAAAATCCCCAACGAATTCGTGGCTCAACACCAATTAAGAAAAATATTATTATTTTCCAATTATATGTTTTTGACGAGAATATTTTTATTTTTATGGTATTTAACTATAGCGATGTCACAAACTACCCCCCTAAGGTTAACACCATCCCTGGTGTTTATCATTAACTTTTACTCATTATATAGCAATCTAAACAATCCAAAAAAGGGATCCTTCTCCTTCACAATGAAACACTTTCATCTCCACAAATACCATTAAATGAAACAATTATGTTTTCATCAATAATCATAAGAATTTATAGCTACAAGATATGAAAGTTCTATTTTCCATCACATAAGCAATTATTCAAATTCATATAAACAAAAAAAATTCTCTATACCAACTTACCATTACTTACCAATTGCTATTGGAATTCATCGTCACTTTCATACAAACACTTTAAGAATGGTTCAAAAACCCATCAACACTTCATGGAAAGTTCCCTATAATGTAACACTAACAAATTCAAGCACATTGGTCACATAATTTCAATAAAATTAAATACTTGCAACTATAAAACATTCATGCAATATCAAGAGATGTTTTAGTCAGAGTACTTCCACAAGTACTCAAAGAGCACCAACCCTCTAATCAATGCACCACATGCACACTGTCTTAGCTCCTGCTAAAGACATCCACACAGCACTTCTAAAAGTACTCAAAGAGCACCTACCTCTCTAATCGTACAAATGGTAAATCAATCAACCAAGATCATATTGTCCTATCCCCTACTAAGACATTCGAAAGATTAGTAATGCAATAAAATGAAAATTATACTTTATGTAATTCCTTTCTGAGTGCTAGGTTCTTCTCCTCTCAATATTTACATAAGATATTTACACAATCATTTAAAAAATTCATTTTAATATAACACATAACTGATTACTTAACTTGTTATGCTATGAGAACCACAATGGTAAACAAAATTATCCTCCCAACCCATTGGAGTTGGTTTCCACAACCAATTCGAGTCATTTTCACATCTAGATAATTATTTGACAAAAAACCATTCCAGGTATAGTATGGAATTCCACTGGCAAACCATCTCAAGAATTCCAATGACCACTCAAGGTCCGGTATAGGATTCCTCTTGGCAACATCATGCCTATTCCTCTAATAGTGTCCTGTCTATGAGGAATTTTGGACCTCCTCCAACAGGCTCCAAAATCAATAGAGGTGCCTCAGGTTTTTCCTTCTTCACCATCTTGGCCAACTCTTTTCCCTTACTGAGATCATATATCTCTAGAGAGAGGAAATTCGGGCAAGAAAGCGCCATCAAACCCTCTGGGAAGGCAACCACCATCAACCCAAGGCATTATACCCTTTCATAATTGTTCACAACTGTCTGGCATGTTCAATTTCTCTTTTAGCATTCTTTCCCATACTAAATTACATAATGAACTTTATGCACATTACACATAAATAAAAAGAAAATTTATGTACATAATACATCATACTTGGCCCTCAACATGGGTCCAATGATATCTAAATTACAGGGAACGTGAATAACATACATATGTTATACATTATTATTTCCCAAATAACACAATCATGCATATTATAAAATGAAACTTTATCAATTACCGTTGCAATTTTCACCGCAACATTTTAATTTCACAAGTTTTCTTGTTGCCATTAAGCTAACCATGCTTAATATTATCAACGACACTAATCATAAATATGCATTGTTAAAAAAAACATTCACTTTCAAAATAATTTTAGTTTCATGCATACAGTGATATTCAAATATTAATTATTGTGTATATATCAATAACGGTTAGGGTAACAGTCCCATGGGTAATAGTCCAACATTTCCAATTCCAATCGTGTACTGAAACCCAACAGTCTGACACATGAAGTAGCTACTTGTTCACAACTTGTAATAATATTTAATAAAAACCAATTCATGCATATAGGTTTTATTAGTTAGTCATACAACATTAACTAATCAAAGCCACTAATAATCTTATTGCATACATGACATGACTCATTCAAAAACTAGTTATACAACAACTAGTCATTTTAGTGAAGTCTCACTACATGACCCATTGTGTATTTTTAATATCTGAAAGGGTTCATTCAATTTCATTTTAAAACACTATATATCATCCTCTTCAAGTACTTTCCCCATATTTTGAATTTATGCATTAGTTCACACAACATCACTATACACATTCATCTTTTTCAAGTAATGCATGGTAACTTTAGTTATGTTCATTAAATGTATGAGTAATATGTCATATACCCAAATGTTAATAGTCAACTCTCACTTTCACTAATGAGTCCTCAGGTTGTTCATAAGTACTACAAAGGTTTTATTGTCTTTTATCCTCAATAGGATTCCAATGTTATGAAAATTGTTTTGCAGTAGCATTTATTACTTATTTCTCTCCAATGTAGTTATAAACATGAATCACACATCTCATGTCAAAATTAGACTATTGCATACATCAATCAATATGTAGATTGCTAGAATCATATATCAATAAATAAGTAGGTCGCTAGAATCATACCTTAAATGATGTTCATTAGTAGCATATGTCAATTTCTTTTCGCTTAACAAATCCCGAAGGCGCAAGTGTTGCAGCCTTTAGCTCTGATACCACTTGTAGCATACACCAATAACCTCACATGGAAATGCAAGGAGTTAAAAAAAAACTTATACAAGTTACCCATGGGCAACTATCCAGATGACTATTAAATATTCCTTACTAATCATTAGATAGAATGTTTACCAGTTCATAGTGTAGCCTTAGTATAAGAGTAGTAAGTTGTTTAACCATTAACAACCTATATTGTAGTACATTAACATAAAACTGTATGATGTAACCTTTCATTCATTTCATTTTTCATGTAGTCATCACATACTTGACATTATGAACATCACAACAAGAATTTAAGGAATCAACATCATCAATTTGACACAATAATTAGTCACATCATTAAACACCAATATACCCTATAAACCCCGTAGGGTGAAAACCAGCAAACATTTCATTTTATTATTAAATGCTCGTGAGATTGTTCACCCCTCACTCAATGGCTTATAAGGGAGACAATCCCTTAACCATCAATTATAAATCTTACAAGGAAATATGCAAATATCTAGCTTAAAACCATTACAATAATTATGATAGAATTTACCCACTAATCTTCATATCTTCATATCATGGTGGCATAGATGCACCCACAATGGACCATCATACATTGGACTATCCTCCAGCTTGCACTCATCTGCATGAACCATTAATCATTTACCTTCCACCATGTTAAGAATAATATTTCCATTGTACAAGCTAACATCATTTCCCATTAATGTTATCTTCAACATACATTGATGTCAAGATTCATAAAGTACTAATCAACACATTCACAAATCTATACTTAGTGATGCTTCTCCATCTATTCATGTAGATTCATGACATGCAAGTATAATATCATGACATGATTCCTTTAACAACACTATGCATGTGATAGCTACAAGCAGTCACATTTACTAATATTTCCCTCGCATAAGCACACATTCCTGCAAGACAATAGCTATATTTGCCAAGCATTTCTTTAGAAGAAACGGATACATTAGTTATGATCTTTGTGCATGTGATTTACATAAGTTTAAACAAAATAACTAATCCTTAAGCTACTACTTTTGGTTCATGTAAAGAAATCTAACACAACAAATGTTATTCCTATGCATACAAATTTCATATAGTTTCAAAAAGGATCTTCCCAATGGAATTCTTAACACCATCAAGCGTGAAAACACACGTTTCCTTTTCGAGGGAATTTTAGCATAATAAGGCATGCAAAACATGTTTCCTTTTCCATAAATTTTAGGTAATAAAACATACAAATACATGTACTATTTTCCAAATATTATACAAACATTACCTACATATATATTCCAAGGAAACCAACACATTAATATGGGCTGATGCATGTAATCCATCTTCTTTTCCAAATAATATTTCCCAATGTTGGCTAACTAAACATGCTATCATTGCCCACATACAACTATATATTCTTTCCTAGAAAATAATCCTAGTTGTCATTGTTTAATGCACAAGAATTCATATGTTTTATTTCCAAAGAATTAACACCACTAATTTATCTTTTGGCATGGATAATACCATGCTTATATGTAAAAATATGCTTAACTGTAACACAATTAGAACATGAAAACAGGTGTTTTGTTTTCAACAATTCCAATGCATAGTATCTAATTTTCTTGCATGCCAACTTATATTTTCTCTTTCAAGAATATTTCATACCATATTATTCCTTTTCTCTTATGAATGCAAATATTATATTTATTTTCAAGAAATATCAAATGCAGTAGTTATTTTTTTGCATGCACTTCAATCATTTCCTTTGAAGTGATATCATACTTAGCAGTTAAATTATCCTGCATGACAATATCTTATTTCTCTTCATGAAGTTAAAAGAATGATAGTTATTTTTCATGCATGCCAATATAATTAAACATATACCCCTTTTTCAAGGAATTAAGGTGACAAGTATCATTCTTGCATAAAAATACACAATGTGAATACACAAACTTTCCCATAATAGCTACTATGCTAACATGAAACCATAACCTTTTCTAAAGAAGCTAACATTATAGCTATTATCCTTGCATCCAAAAATAATATTTCCAAAAGGAATTTTCATAACAACTATTACACTTGCATAAAACTATATGTTCTTCTCCAACATATAGCTTATATGCAACATGACTTTCCCAAAAGAATCTTTCTCAAAAGAAACTAACATTCATTTTCAATATATATGTATTTTTGTGTAAGGTATTCATGCAAAAACTCTTTTTAGTGTGTAGAAATAAACATATAATCATTTCAATAAAATTGATGTAATTAACTATTGTTTTCCTTGCATCTAATATGTTTTTATTTTATTTCGTTTTCCAAATAAAATAACCATTTATGTTTGGAAAGATAAACACTTAATCATTTCAAAGAAAGTGATGCAATTAACTACTATTTTCTTTGCATCAAATTATTAAAAAAAAAAACACATATTCATTCAAAAACTAGTGAAAAAACACATTTCCTATTTTATAATAATGGTTGTTTACTTATATTTCTAAAATCCGACCCTCTCCAGAGACTCGAGCTTCTCTTTGTTAAATGTAGCTTTCAACCAACTCTCTCTAGCGACTCCAGCTTCTCCTTGTTAAATGCAGCTGACACAATGATTATTATTAGGTACTGGTGAGACTAGTGTCTACCAACACTACGCCATATTTAACTCTGGAATCCCACACCACTGTCCACCATTAACACTACATTACTGCTGAGACCATTTTCCACCATTAACACTACGCCATCTTTTACTTCATAAGTCCATACCAAAACTATTTGAATCTTGAGTTTTCAAATGAACATAACCTCCCCTTAACTCTATTCCCAGCGAGAATGTCAAGGTAATGTCCCTTTAACTGCCTCTTCCCAAGATTTTCTAAGGTACACATTGATTCAAGCTGGAAGGTAAACCATTGAAAATCCCCAACGAATTTGTGGCTCATGACCAATTAAGACAAATATTATTATTTTCCAAACGAGAATATTTTTGTTTGTATTTTATTTAACTGTAGGGATGTTAAATAAACTTATAATAAGCCTCTTCACAAGGGAAAACACAAAGACAAGGAAAATAATAATATGTTGTTATTGGAAACTAGTTATATATACAATTTATATTTAAAATGTTATTAACTTATTAATAAGCAGAAACAGTATATGTCTATTACTAAATAATATCTTTACTTAAATCTAATGATAAGCATATACAACACCAAGAATCAATATTACAATGAGTTTTTATTGCCATACATTATTACCTCAAAAATATCATTTGGAGAGGACATGGTGTGATTCCAAAACAATTATACCTATGAAAAAATGGCATTGTTCTGAAAAGCTAAGACTGAGAGCATGTAAGAAGTGGACACCATATATTCTCTCTCTTGTGTAGTGCGTTGCATAAGCATGGCCATTGAATAAACTATCTTGCAAAAAAGCATTAAGGATACACTTTATCGTAAACTGAAGCGACATGGGGTTCTGCTTCTTGTAAATTAAAGTGAATGTGCCCAACAAATAATTTGACTATATTCCATTCATGGCATATTTTCTGATATCTAACAATTTCCCCACTGAAAAGGGAAGTTGTAAATATTAGAAATCAATACTTAGAATGTCGGTTTGAATAAAATCTATACATGGAAATAATTTTGAGAGCACCAAAACAAGGATATGACATTTATAGGATACATCAGCAACATAAGATATACCGATGTTTTTATTATATTTTTCATGTATTAACTACATTATGTGTTACCCGTAGAGAGCCTATATGTTATTATAACAATATTAAATATTTGTTTTCATTTGTTTGGAGAGATAAACTAAATATCAAATATTAAATGAAATATTAAATATTAGTCTATTGGTTGTGGTTGAGGTTGCAGTTCAATAAGTGGGGAGTCACTGGTCTAGTGGTCTAATTCTCTAAAGGTCCAATCCATGCTAGGTATATGTAGGCGTGAGAGCTACTCAACATTATTTCTTTAGTTGAAAACAAAAGAGATAAATGAAGAGGAAAAACTATATCAAGAAAGAAAAGGTGAGAGATCTTAAGAGATCTTCTCAAAATAGGTAAACTTTTTACTTTGGCCTACTTTCATCCTTGAGTCTTACTAAATAAATTTTGTTTCAAAACTCCAAACATAAAATGGAAAATTTGTATCAAATCCATAAAAAAAAATTATTCATCTCAACCCTAGTCATGTTCATCCTAGATTCCTTTTAAGTAAATTGCATATAAAATTTGCAAACACATGATATGTTATCAGAGTGAAAATATTTTTATCAATCAACAAAAACAATAGCTTTCTCAAACATAAAAGGCTTCAAATGTCACGTTCCCCTTTCTACTTCTTATTGTTTTATGTTTATTGGGGATATGTAACGTAAAATTTCAAACAAGGGTGTGAGATGGACTAGTAGGGCCCACCATGCTAGCTTCACATCCTTCTAGTTGTGCATCTTCTATGTGTGGTTTGTAGATCTACGATCTGGTGTGTGTTTCATCACAGTAGCGATGTGTTAATAAAAATATTTCTATGTTGGTTTGGAAAAATTCTTGATGTTTCTTTTACACTTTTCTTTCTCTATATATAAGCATGGCACTTTTATTTTTGATTGATTTAGTATTGAGAACTAGAAGTATTTAGGTTAAAGGTGTGAGATTCTCTTCAAATATTACACTCCTTTAAATTTTTCATCAAATGGACTACTATGTTGTAATGATACTTTGTTGTTCATGCATATATGATTTGGGTTATTTCATTATGATATTGGTTACCTTGGGTTTTTTATTTCATTATTGATAAGGTACATTGATATGTGTTACTAAGGTACCTTAGAGTGAAATTGAGATTTGTAACCCTTTAACCATCATTGTATTGAGAGTGAAGAAATATTTTCAATTTTGAGATTGCCTATTACTACATTTAGTCGAGGAACCTTTGATATTGTAGTGTTATAACTCAGATCTATGAGAAGTGTAACTAGTCTCTCAAGGTATTTAAATGAGTTGATACCCTATTACATTTGACTTGTGTTGAGAATCGAACTTATAACTACCCAAATCTTGATATTATTGATCAAACCTGAGTTACTAAAGAACCAAGAACAAGACCTAGGATTGTTTTTTGATCTTAGTGAAGCTTGATGATATTCGTTTGGTTGTGGTGGATTGATATGATACAGAGAATGTGTACTTGAACTTCTAAGCTTCTGTGAACAGGAGTTGTAACTTAGTGATATTTGTGACACTACGAGGAATTTTCACCCAACCCTACAAACCCTTTGTTACCATATAAATATCTTACCCTATGAGCCTGAGAATATTTGTTTCTTGGATTGCGATTAGGGTTTATAAACTATATAACGAGGCTTTCATAATCCTTGAGTAACATGAAAATTTCTATTGTGTTAAATGTTCGATCAATACTTACCCAACCTAAAGCTTGCTACAAACCCTAGATATTCAAAAACTAGAAAGTAACATGACGATTTTTATTTGTGTTAAATGTTTGACTTATAATTACACAATTTGAAGCTTGCTACTAACCCTAGATATTCAAAAAATATAAATTAAATTTCCATTGTTACTTAAGATGGTTTTAAGCTTGAGTATTATTCAGTATTCGGTTCATGATTGATTGATTCAAAAAGAGGGTGTGATCATTACTTTTTCTTTGGTTATTCAATTTACTAATATATTTATCCTTGGTTACTGTAGAAGATTCTGATCACTTCATATTTGAAAAGTGATCTATATTTGTGAGATCCTGTACTCATCATTATTGATACACACTGGGTGTAGGAACACGAACTGAAAAAAGGATATTGTCCTTTACGGTCTTTTTTGAAAATTGTTAATTGGTTTGACACAAGATATTTTGTTGTCATAATTTCTTTTGCATGAGTATGGTCAGTGTATATTCTATTTTTTTAAGTTTTGTTTGAAGAGATTGCTTGTTGAAACATGTTTTGAGGTTCGAGAGAACAAATTTTAGAGTGAGATTGGTTTTGGTTTATGCACACAGTTGTTTTTTTATGGTTTACAGACCTCGTTGCATTTTACACATAGAGTGGAGCCATTTTGATTCTTTCGCCTACACATAGAATTGAGAGGAAAGAGGATTTAGTGCGGGAACTTTAATAGAGGATTCTTTTGATGTTGAAACTTTTGTTTGATATTGGAATCCTTTTTATTGTTTGAGTTTATTTGTTTTAATTCTTTTAAGATTCGTAAAATAGTCCTTTTGATTGATTTTCATAGCGATTTCACGAGTCATTTACCAATTTGAGGGTCGATTGGTAGTTTACAGTTTTTTTAATAAACTACCAAGTTTTTATAGGGTTTTGAATGGGATTTACAAGTTAGTGCAGTTGCTTCAGAAGGTATTGGAGAATACATTAGAAGTAGGGATTTAAATCGCAGAAACCTAGAGTCTCTTCAAGCATTTACTATGTCACATCTCTAAGTGTATGAACATCTGGTTGACAATTAATGTTGGACCATTCATACATCTAATACTACAACCAACAAATTTTAATTCGTAAAAGGAGGGCTTTCGCATAAAAATGAGGCATTATCTCTATAAAAGGTATGAGTACTACTAAGTCCCATTCCGTAGCAGAGTACAGATAAGTCCCATTCCGTAGCAGAGTACAGATGACTCTAGTGAAAGATTCAAGAAGGACAACCATGGAAGCACGGAGTCTGTGGTGGAAATGAATGTTTATAATGCTTGTGATGGAAGTGTAAATCTTGGAAGCCACTGTACTACTATTTGGATGTTGCGGGACTTTATACTTTGCGATGTGAAGCTTGAAAGTCATATGAGGGCAGTGGAACTCATTTAAGCCACAGGATTGTTGGTTGGAGGGTTCCAAACTTATTATCCTTACTAGTAGTTGTTGGTATTGGATAAGTACTAGGTTTTTTTTCAAGTTGTTAGTGATGCCATGGATTCAAAGCCGCAGCTTGGGGGTCACCCATTGTTGGAAAAAAAAAATCCAATGGTTGGTTGGAACATCAAAATTTTCATCTAGTTACACCATTTAAAATATAATCGATTGTATTTTGTGATGTGTTATATTTTCCATTGACTATGAAATGTAACTACTTATTAATTAGATTAATTATGCTACATTTTGTCTATGACCGTGTTTTTCACATGTGTGTGCATTTAGTTATGATTTATAGTATGTTAGTAATTCCCAAAAAAGGGAAACTTTTTAGAGAACTGGTTTCCAAGGGTTATCTAGCATGGAAATCGAACCTCAAGAGAGGTAGGGGGTAAGTTGGAAATAGTTGAGGTATGTTACAAAATACATCCAGTTCTACTTCATAATTAATGTCAACACTAATAACAAATTTTATTCTACATTTTTTTGTTATCTTTTTCTCTACCTACTTATTGACCCATCCCAATAGGTATGGGCTAGGATAGTCATGATTCTTCAATCCCAATTTCTTGAACAGATGTATTTCTATGGGATTTTATTGTTATCATGATTCAAATAGAACATTAATTATTGTCTTCTTGAATTTTATCATTATATGGAAGTGTCTGTTAATTTTATTTTCTTCCTTTTGTTGAAGGCTACTTAGATTCACCCCCTTATACACTAATATACATACATCCTTCTCATCTATGTTTGACCTGCATTCCAACTAGTTTCTCAAATTAGTGGCAATGAAAATATTCTTCTCTGCATCTTTCATTTTGTTCTTTAAGATGAGATTTAGATTCAACCTCCATCACTTATACTCTATATGAAAATTAATTTTATAGTGGTTTTAGTGGTTGTTGGGATCTTTGCACAAGTTTTTTGGCTATTGTAACTATTTATTTCCCCCCTATCCACTTATTCTTCTCCTACTTTGAAGATTCCTAGTGCATTTTTTCATTTGACCCACATCATTTCTCTTTCTTTTGGACTATATTCTAGGTATTACACATATACACAATCCTCACCCATTCTTGTAGGTTTGAACATCACTTTCTTTTGCAAATGGCTATGTATACCTAGTAGATACTTAATGAGTATGTCTAGGTTATTTGGGAAAATACGCAACATTTGGTCATATTCTTAAAATTTGTGATGTACTCTCTACATTTTTCCCATATCTCTACTAGAACTAGACCCACTAGATCCACTAGTCATCGACATACTTGATAGGGTAAAACTATGGATTCATTAAAGTTTGAAATCCTCCCACTTAGTTAGTGGAGGATATCCTTCCAACCTCATGGTTTCTATGTGGTTTTCCCCTAGGTTAGAGAATATCCCTCCAGTTTTATATGATAAAACAAAATTTTATATTCTTCTTCTAGAAAATGAACACTAAAATAAACTTTTGACTGCTTCAACTAGTCATTTAACTTCAAAGCATAAATCTCACTTTGATATATCTCGATGGAAACCTTCGTTGTCATCTTAAAGAGAGATTGTGAACTTTTCTCAACACTCAAAATTGGTTGATCCTTTTCACGCTCTTTCTTAGACTACCTTTAGTTCTTCCCTATCTCTTCATCTCTTCTTTGATTTTAACTCTACTTTACAACCCCCAATTTATTTTAATAAAATGAGCTTATTAGCCATGGATTCCATTACGACGCTCAAATTGTGGTCTATATCTGTGACTTGTGCTTCCAACCATGAAAGCCTCTCCTCTACATAATCTTAATGGTTATTCATAGATTCATTAGTCATAGCTTGGGTTTTATGACTTTTGGCTTAACTAATTTGTATCCCCTACAAAAATTTATATCCCTTGCAACTCCCCATAGTATACAGAAAGAAACATACTATAATACCAATATGATCCATAAACTGGTATGTATCTTCAAATTCATAGTTCATCACAACAGATCTACTAAACTATATTATAATATCTAGAATATACAATATGATGGTTAATTTCTTCTTAGTTTTTTGGATTTGAGAATTACTATTTATTACATACGCCTACATATTGTAATTATATAGAAAATAAAGAACAAACATAACAACCACAATAACACAAAATATGACCTCGAAACCTTTTCAAGAGAAAGCTCAACTAGAAGGTGAGCCTACTCCACTCTCTCTTTCTCTAAATAAAAATAGATGCAAGTACAAAGCAATGACACTTATGACCCATGGCTTACAACAGTATAAAAGCCCTATTTATTTTCTCTCTCTCTATCCACTCTCAACTACTTGTTCATATATGTAACAAAATGCACTCGAATATAATTGAACCCATCTTCCTCCTTGTGTCTGGTTATAACATACCCTGATAGCCTACTAGTGCTTAAGTTTAATGCCTTCAACTCTTGACTAGAGTTACAAAATGGAAACTTCTAGAGTCGTTTTCATCATAATCGCATGGCTATCCACTTTTCCATGAATAATTGAAGGTGACATGGCTTCCTCTTGAATCATGCTTGTCAGAACAAGAAGTTCAACTTTTGCATTCACAATATAATTGAGACGATTCTTATGTTCTTGGAATGATATTTATTTGTAGTATAGTGCTAGGCCGTGTTATGCTTAAGCAACAAACTTTTTCCCCAAAAATTTTCATTTGATGTCTCAAACTACTTCCAAAACATTTTATACCCTAATTCTTGAAACTAAGACCTGTCGATAAAAATGGTCTTATGAGTTAATTTATCCACTTTTCCACTTGGAAACCATAAATATAGATAAAAAAATTAATATATTGATTCAATGTAGATAAAAAGAAACGTCCACTAATTTAAATTTATTTTAATTCTTATTTGTATGAATTTCCTATCTACTCACTCATTATCTTTGGTTTGTGGGATTATAACTTTGATATTGTTGTCTAATTTAATTTCAATGAAAAAAACAAATTTTAAAAATGTGTTTCCTTTAGTTTCATAATTTTTCAATTTTTAAGTTGTTGTCATCTTTTGATCATATATATATTTTCAACGATATCATTTTTTTTTCATTTTGAGTCTCGGACACAGTTATGATTCGTAATTTTATTATTAATACTATTATTATCTCATGAGATAGATGACATGTCCCTTATGACTACATGAAAATTAATTGTATTAACATGGTAGATAATGTGAATTGTATAAAAAATTTATTATTGTTATGATATGGTGACAAGGTAGATAACATGTCCTTATAACTACGTGAAAATTAATTATATTAAATGTATTGACATGGTAGATAATGTGAATGGTATTCATTTCTATCATTATTTTAATTTTAGCTTTATCTAAGTTTATTTTCTCTTTTATTTATTAGCCCGATAAGCATTCTATTGTATGGGTTTTTGTTTATGACAATGTTGAGATTCGTCGTTCTCAACAGCTGTCAACGAAATCTCAACAGTGTCAATCGTATTTACTTTATCACCACTCCACCCATTTGTCGTATTTACTTTGTTTGTCGTATTTACTTTATCACCCGTTTGTGCTAGGTATACAGTATGTTACAGGTTCTCCTTCTTCTTACCAGTTGCTATGACTTCAACAAGGATGGGCTTGCTGCCATTGCTGTGCACTATAGGTACTTGCCATTACCACGTACTGCAGGTACTCGCTTCACCTTGCCTGGTTTTTACTCAAGAGAAAATCAAATAATATGTGGCATTCCTTCTCAACTCTCTCCACCACATTGCAAGAACCGACATCTAGTCTATCAGTTTAATGGGAATCCCAAATGCAGGATCATTATCTTTGACAGTCATTATAAGACAGAAGCAGAGAGTGAACACCATAGCCCACACATTTGCGTTGGATGTTTTAGCCTTAGCAGCTTGCTTTTTCTTGAGATTTCTAATTCTCTCCAGCTTGGCCTTCCTCAACAGAGCAATGTCTGAGATACCCTTCATGAGCTTCTCCTTTGAAGGATCTGTGGCTGCTGAATTAAGGGGCCTGGGAGGCCTCAAAGGCTTCAGAGGTTTTTTGCCACTAGGTTTCATGTGGCCTCTGACATTTTCATTCCCCAACTTTGCAGAGCCCACCAGACCTGTATCTCTGGGCTTTTCTCCTCTCTTACTATCTAGAATTGCAGACTTCACTGGCTATACTACAGGCTTAGCCAAGCACGCTTAGCACGCTCAAGTCATTAGATAAATATCAATAATTCTCTCTATCTCTGATGCACTCTAAATGGTGGATGAACTTTATGGCAGCAAGCACTCTAACTTTCTCCCATTATCTCCCGCAATGCCATTCCTTACTGAAGAGAATGTCATTCCTTACTGAATTGAGCGGTGATAAGAGAAATAATCCGATTGCAACGCTGTCTCCTCGATTGAAATTGAAATGGCTTTCAACTGTTCTGGTTGCAGGAATTGACCCATTGAATGTCCAAATTAATCTCCTCGAATGAAGCGGTTCCAGGCCTTGCCAAGCAGTCTCCTTGTAGAAGACCAGAAAGAATCGTCGTTATCGCTGATTTCCCTGCCACTTTCTAGATCTAACCCCAAACCCCCTTTTCTACACAAATATTTTGTCTTGGAATCAAACAGAGCATTTGAGTCATCTTTTGGGCCTTCGGGACTCAGATCCCACTGGGTATCTGTGCCTAATTTACAGGTCCTATCATAGCAGAAATCAACCGGATTCGGCAATGGGTATGCTTCAACATTCAAGACGAATTCACCATGATTATAACTGTGAAAACCCACACCATCCTTCTACTTTAACATTGTACTGCTGCGAGGTGGTTCCTCTGTGTGATAGGATAGGATAATTACTACATGCCCCTGCCTTCCACCACACTAACCATGTGTCAGTCCTGTGAAAGGATGGCTACCATGGAAAAGAGTGGTAACCTTTCATTTTCCAAGTCCATGATTTCAAATATGGTGAGTTCAGAGTATTGTGCATGGTATTTTGACAACCTTTCACTTGAGCCTTATACCTATTTTTCCAACCAAAAATATACAACAAACAACTAACATACAATTCCTCCACTGCAAGATAATAGTCGCCAACCAAGAATTCTCCCAGCAGAAATATTGTGAAGGAATAAAATTCTAATCATGGAAGCAAGTGCGAGAAGCGAATAACAACATTTAAAAGAAGTAAGAAAGGTTACGTAAATGAGACCAAGTAAGGGACGATTTGTACAGCCACTTTTCTTGCTCCTCGCACATTGAAATCGTTGGCGGAGGTGGGGAGGTGGACCGTGGTATTTCATTCCATGAGAAGGAAAATAAATGGACAGGATACAAATGTTGGACGTACTAGTGGAGACAAACGGATACATTAAAGATATTTTAGTTTCTATTATCCCATTTTCCATAGTCAGTTTCCTCAGAAATGGCGGTTATCTCACACACAAACGTTTCCTTTGCTCCATAATAAAAGACACCACAAAAGCTTATGTTGTTCCATAATTTTTTCATGTTTTATAAATTAAATAGCCCATCATTTTTTCATGTTTTATAGATTAAATAGCTTTAAATAACTCGATAACAATCAAAATATTTATACATTATTTATAATTTTCAGAATTATAATGTTATAGTAATAGTGGAGCTCCAAAACCCAATGGTATAATAATTTCCTCTTCTCATCCTTTAATCGGAAGGAATCCAGTATTACAGATTTAATGGTTCTTCTTAGGATTGTACGGGAAATGGCGTTCCAATTTCTGTTAAGAATGTGAAATTGAGGATAGCTAGCCATAATAGCAGCTGTGAGCTCATGTTATTGTTGCTTTACACCAAAGTTTATTATTGTTTTTTTCTATTAAAGTTTTTTGAGTTTTTTTTGAGTTGTAACTTAATTGATGTGGTTAAATATAAATATAGAAACGTTTCTCCTAAATATAAAAAGTATATACAAACTCTCATTAGTTAAAATTATTGTATTAATTCATATAAATTATTTTTAATTGAAACAAAAATTATTTAAAAAAACACAAAATATATTCAAGAAATATATATATATATATATATATATATATATATAATGTTAAGCTAATATTAATTAAGTAATTAATTAATCAAATTGTCTAAATATAATTAATTAATTACAATCAAAGGAATTATTCACCTTAGTATTTAATTTAGTGAAATTAATGTAATAAAAAAATCATTACATTAATTAATTTTAATATTACTTTATCAATTTCTTTCTATTTTCTCACTCCTGGTTTCCTAATTCTCCTTACTTTTTATGTCCTTATTCTTCCACTCTACATTCAACTACACTCTATTGACATTTCTTTACACCCTTTTGATGCAAATACTAATTTATTTTTATAGAACAACAATGGTTGACAAAGCATGATAAAGCCTGATAGCCCGATTGACCAAATGAGAGTTAATCGTAGTTCTTTATGTCAGATGATGAGACTCGATAGCCTGAATAGCCTGAATGACGGACGTCCTTGGCGAGCCTTATTTCAGCGGCTATCCGCCCATTAATGCGCCCAGGGGTGGAATGGCCACCGCACGATGATCTACGGTTTTAATCTGACGGCGGCCATTCCACCCCCTGGGCGCATTAATGGGCGGATAGCAGCTGAAATAAGGCTCGCCGACGTCCTTGGGACTTTTCATTTCCATATTTTAGATTTTATGAAATCCCAATGGTTAAAATTCAATGGTTAATCTCAATTAATGAGACTCGATAACCGATAGCTCAAATTTTTATGTGAGATATCGATATTTTGGAACATCTTCTTTTTAATTATTTATTTGACTTGATTTATGGTCCCATCAACAAATGCTTCTAACAAACAAAAAAACTATGTATTAGTCATAAATCATATAAACACCTTCTCATGCATTCCTGAATTATATCAATGGTTTTTGCACTTTCGCATTTTCAAGAGTGATATCTTAAGTTTCATAAATCATATAAACACCTCATCATGCATTCCTACAATCTATGCGACGTAATAAGTTATTCTAGTAGATTAATGATTAGAATTAACCCACGAATTATATCAATGGTTTTTGCACTTTCAAGGGTGATACCTTAAATTTTATAAGGCCAAATTGACCCAGAAATAACTCACCTAGAAAAATGCAAATGTCACGGACATGTTGGGAAATATATTTTTTTACCACATGAATAGTGAAAACATCTAAAAAGGAATTGAAATAAAAATGGCAATGAATTTACGGTATTAAATGTCAATAAATAAAAATAGGATATGAATTTTTTGAGAATTAAATGACAAAATTACAATGAAATTAAATCATAAATTCATAAGAGATTTAATATTCTATTAACTATTATAATAATGTCTAAGAACAAATTGTTGCATTTAATTTATATAAAATCATTATTAATATCAATTTTTACTTTTTTTTTTTGAATTATTATTTTGATAATTAGTGGTTAATCTATGATAGAGAATTTAAGCTATAGATTAAAAAAAAAAAAACATAATATACATATTCAAAATCTATGTTTTTATTAATAATCTTTTAAAGAATATATAGATTGTACTTTAGTTAAATTATTATTTTTCATTTTTTTTTTTGGAGAATGTCAACTATAATTAGCTTACTCATGTTTGTATCAGCTTAGTTATTTATTTAGTTATTTTAGGAAAATGTCTGCAGAGTTTTGGATAGACGATGATCATGGGTGTTGTTAAGACAGTCCTAAATGTTAAGTCATCGCTTCAATTCCCTACCATATTCAAGTATTATTCTTAGACATGACCATCATGTATCCTCATTGTTACCAAACTTACAAAAAAGAAAACTATTTTAAGAAAATAAAAACACTGATCCTAAAGAGAAAAAATGAGTCTACACATATTTTTGTTAAAAATCTTCATAATTGATTTTTTCTTTTTATTTCCTAAAATCATTTCCTTTCAGTAATAATATTAATGAGATATATTTCTCACTATATGTATATCTATAATTATGTTTAATTTGATACTATATGTATATCTATAATTTTTTTTTAATTTGATTTATGTGGGTCAAGAATGGATAAAGGAAGAAATAAAACCTTGAAAAAGGGGGAAATGTGTAACAACACAATTAGTTGAAAGGATATTATATTTTTAATTTTTATGAGAGGATAAATGAGCATCAGTAATAGAAGAACATTTGTTGTAGTGAAAGAAATAAGATTAATTATAAAGAAACACTTTATATAGGGACACGTTAGAAACTTGAAAACAAGAGTATATATTTCTATCAATTTGAGTATAAGTTTTTTGAGTATAAGTCCGAAGACTTGTGAGTTAGAAATAGAGACTTGATTCCTATACATTTCTATCAATGTTTTAAAAAATGATTGAATATTTGATGACTGAAAAATCGATAACTATTTTTTTTTTTTTTTTTTTTGTATTTTTATCAAGTGAATTTTAGATTCAAGGCTAATGGGTTTTCCTTGAATTTTATTTTTTACTTCTCATCATTTTAAAACCATGATCATTTAATCAAATTGTGCACTAGTATTAATTAGTTTATCAAAGATCTATTTATTATTGAGCTTGCTTAGTAAAATATGATAATATAATAGTGAATTGGTTGTTGAGATATATTCTATCATTTTATATGGAATTATTTCTCATTCGCTTTATCTAAATATGTTAGTGTGGTTTACGATAGAGAGTAATGAATTATTTCTTATTTCCTATTTCATATTAATAAATTACATGTTTGTAATCATCTTTTGTTAATGTGTTTAACATTAGATATAGAATTGCATTTTCACAATTAAATAGGATTACATTTAGTACTCAGAAGAACCTTAATAAAAAAAAATCATTTCAAGGAGAAATCTATGTAGTGGCAACCTAGTTGATATACCAGTGGAAATCACTGTGCCAAGTGAGAACAAGTCTAAGTGAGACTTGTCATCAGATGACTTTGCCTTTTTTGTTAGACAAATTTTTCCAGTTATAAACAACACCCTAATCTAATATTTAGATGTATTAGCACCATAAATTTTATATATGGAAAAGGTAGTGATTAGTCCACAACAATTATATGAGCACTAGTTTGTCATGAAATAAAACAAAATGACTTGGTGCTAACAAGTTATGCTATCATTATTATGTTAGTAAAAACATTTTTTAGTTGCAGTGTGTAATAATTATAAGCATACAAGTGCTTTTAATGTCATGTATACACCAATATATGCTAATTCAAATCACACCAGTGTGTTTATAGGTAAGCATAAAGAAAAACCTGCATTAAAAACTCTGCCTACAAATTCTTTCTTAGTCATAGTATACATCCATTAAAATGCTAGCTAAAAAGATCTTATACAAATGATGGAGGTTTTCGTGAATGTTTTAACAAAAAAATTCCAAAGTGGTAATACAAAAATTCCCTTGTGCTACAAGGTGTTTTCCTTATGTTGTAAAAACATAATAATAAAAATTTGACTAAATCATATAGAATTTATAGATGAATTTTGTGTGGATCTTCGTAAAATGAAAATACTTATGCATGTATATGGATTTACATGTATGTTGAATTTTTTGGCATAGCTTGTTGTTAATATATGACATATTTTTTATTCCTTATGTTCATTCAAAAGGGGTTATTTTTGGGTGTAAATGGATGATTAAAGAGGCATTTCTACATTAGATGTCACCTATTGACATTCACACACTTTTGAATTTATTGATGCATTGAATCATGACCCTTTTATTTTGGAGTAGCCTATGATGCATTTAAATATTCCTTTCATAGTAAATGAATCAATAACGAAAAATTCATAATAGAAGTCGGATATAAAACATTAATCTCACATGAACTTGAGAGAAGCAGAGACTCAAACGAGAACATGCATATAATATATGGTGATAGTATGATCAAAATGGATAGGAATTTGTAAGAATATATAGTAAAGACCTTGAAAAATGCAACCCCCAATGTTTCTAGCATTGTCTAGTGAAGAGAGAAATTATGTTTCTTTTTCCAAACATAGGCAATGAGTATATTATAATTTAATTAAAATATTTTCCTATTTTATATATGGTTTTAGACTTTATCAAAATATTTTCTAAGGCTTTATGAGTTTTATAATTTGGTGAAAGATTCAATAAGATTTTATAGGATTTTTTAATTAAGTGAAAGATTAGTCATACACGCATCACATTATTCATTAAATAACTTCCAAATTTTTTTGTGTCATGGATATCCACCCATGTATTATCAATACCAATTTGGGTGGGCAATAAGGGTAAGAACATGTTAGGGTCCTAATCTCCATAACCCCATATGTAGATGAACCTATTCTTGTGTATTTCTATGTGAGAAGATATTATCTAGTAAATAACTCTTACATGGTAGTGGGAAGGCAATAAGTTTAAGAAGGCTTACTAGAAGGATCTACTCACTAGAAATTTCCTTATCTTAGTTCTTCACAGGACAAATAAAGTACTATATAAACATGTAGAAGCAATGTAATGATATGTCTTATGATTTATTATTAATCATAACTCTACTCAACTAGATGTTTCCCCCTGAAGCTAGAAGGGCTAGATTCCAGCTTCAAAGTGGTTTTTTGTTACCTTTGGATAGTGCTAACAGTTTGAAACTAGTTTTCCCTATATTACACCACCCTCTTTCTCTTCTTCCAAAAATAATTCATTTGCCTCATGCCTCTTCCTCTTCCTGCTACAAGTCCTCTTCATACATAAATAATTCATTCATTGGGAGAAATTAGAAGTTTGGATAGAGACTAAGATTAGTATTCCACCTCAAGGATGAGAGGCGCAAACTTTGAAAATTTGTTGCAATAGCTAAGTAGAAGTTATTATTGAAAGGTTGGCTAGAGGGTGCAATCTTGTAGAAAAACTAGCCATAGACACTCAAAACATATAATAGAATTGTTAGCTAATTTGATGAACTTGCGAGAATTATGAGTAAATTTTGTGTTAAATAGATGTTATACTTTTACATAAAACTATATTTTTTACGATAATATTAAATTTTCTGAAGAACATGAAAATATAACCTTGTGTACTCACATGAGAATGGACTAGGAATGTGGAGAACAATAATATAATTGTTATAATTCCAAGAATTTTAAGAAACAACAAAAAAATTATATATCAAGTTAATTTTATTTTACAAAATGGATATTCCTAGCCGTTCTTGCAGAGAACTCATAAAATTTGATGTAGAAATTTCTAGATTTGAGATAAGATATTACGATTATGTTTGAAAATTGATAACTTTCTAGGAATCCACTTCTTTGTCAACACTGAAATCAACGAACTAAATTTGAAGCGAGTAGTAGCAAAAAAAATATTATCAATTTGTCAATCATTGGAGGGATAGTTTTAATTCTTTTATCATAAATTGTTGAAACAATAATTGATACAAATTTAGGGATAGTTTTAATTCTTTAATCGTAAACTACTGCAACAATAATTGATACAAATTTAGTGATAATTTTCATTATTTTATGATAAATAGATACAGTGATAAAAATATGCAACAATCATTTGTGGAAAGTTGAAATTGGGAAGGACTTGTAGTGTGCATATATGATTTTTCTATTATTTGTTTACATAATAGCAACTGTCATTCTAGTGTTATGCATATTTTTTAATAGATTGTGATATTTTTGTAATAGCATCTTACCATTTTTATTGCCAGGGAAATTCATTTGAATGAACTGACAATGGATTATGAGTTACCATTACAAGTTAGCATCACCTAGTGATGAAAATTTAGTTATACAATTTCAAAAAAATAATTGATGGCTTTCGAAGGAATATCAATTAACAAGTTATCACTAGTAGTATAATTGACTCAACTTTGTTTCTTCTGCAATTGAGGCCCTTCTAGTTACTTTTATTCAATTGCAGTGTCTCAACTTTGTTTCTTCTGCAATTGAGGCCCTTCTAGTTACTTTTATTCAATTGCAGTGTCTCAACTTTGTTTCTTCTGCAATTGAGGCCCTTCTAGTTACTTTTATTCAATTGCAGTGTATTTCTCCCCATTGAATGAATGTCACAATGCAATTTCTCTCCATTAAATGAAGGTCGCACCATCATCACTGCTCCAATTTTTAGAGAATTCACCATGATACTAGTTTCACTCTTCACTATTTTTTCCAATATTACTGTTCCTCTTTGTCACATTGGATTGGATCCACGTTACAGTAGTGAGGAAATTCAAAGATAATTTTAGCTTCCTCAACCAATTTTCCACCTTTATTCAAACTATTAATGTAAGAAATGAATTAATTTCCAACCACAAATGCAATCATGAAATAAAATTTGCCATGCTCATACAATCCATGGGTTGTAAATTCAAATAGCCAAGCATCAAATCATTATCATTCTCATTATGCTATTTCCCATAAATTCAAAATTCATTTTTCTCAATCCCAACATGTTTTTTTCATTACTCACCAAGTACTCGACATTCGGACATAAGCTAAATTGATAATTAAAGGAAAAGGAGTAAAATTGTTCTTTAGAAACTCAACATTCTTCCTCCATAGCTGAAAATGCACGAGAAAAGGGTTTTCTTACTTCATGTTATGTACTATCATTTGGAAGTTTCCATTAAACCCTCAAAATGCATCTTAAGCAGCCTATGACTCTACAAATTAATTTCTTAAGCTCAGTTGTGTTCTTTAGAACTCAAAAGGTTTACACAACACCTGAATGAATATTAAAACTCTTCTCTTGATGGGTATCAAGATAAAAACACAATAAAAAGATGATAACATACGCAAAGATGACACGAAAAAAATTGTAAATATATAATACATAAATAGGGGGAAATGGTAGTAGTATGCCTCTTAAAAACTGGATGGTTCATCCTCTGAGTTGTTGGAAGCTCAAAGGTCACTTAAATTACTGAATAAAATTTCTTGTCGTCAATTTTTATCCATCTCCTTTTCTTCCATGGGGATGCATGTTCATCCCATGCAAATTTTATATATTATAAATGGACATCATTTTATTTGTGTGTATTATTTGTATGTAAATATAACAAAGAAATCATTCAACACATAACGCCATGCAAGACCCACCATGAGGGGCGTGTGTCACCTCATTTCATTTTCTGGAGCATACCATGGTTCATCTCAAAATTCTACCTTCATTATCCTCATCCTCGTTCATTCTACCATGGATTCCATGTTTGTAAAACTAAGCATGTGTTTCTTAGTTTGGATGAACTATCTGATTGCTTAGGTGTATAGGATTATGTTGGTTGGTTAGTATGAGTCTTGAATATCTTATCCCTGGCATTTCTTGTTGTGTTAAAATCTTCTAATACATCCGAGGTTGTTGGTTGTGCAGTTGTCGGGTGGATAAAGACGCTAACAAAGGGAGGGAGAAAGATACATGAACTAACAAAAGTGGTGATAATGACTAGCCAACCACCCTATTCAAGTTGTTACTCTACTTACTAGGTTTTTGTTGAAGTTATTATTCGTTAATACTCTTTCACCAAATATATATATTTTCAACCAACGCTTCTCAAATACTCAATGAAATAATCAAATCAAACCTCTTCAACTTGCTTCATATTTATTCTTTGTAGAATCATTTATTTTATTTATTTATATAGTGAATTTTATAGGATATTGTTTCTTTCAAAGATTTGGCATAGTGTGCACATTACCATAGGGCCTATGATTTAAAGTGACTAGTGAAAATTAAACGTGATATTTGATTATTCTTTAAAAAACGTATTTTTTTTTTTTATATGATTAGTTTTCCTGAATTATGACAATTTGTAGAGTTGGTAATTTTGTTTGAATGGTCCCAAATAAGTGTGTAGAATGCTTAAGAGTCATTATTTAAAGTTTTTTTCCCTATGAAGTAATTATGTTGTTTTATTTCTTTGGATGGTTTTACTTAAAATATAGTACAATTTGTGAGTTTTGTAATTTTAATTTTATAGAAAATTGAACTCAAAACCCATTTCTTTTTACAAAATGCATTTTTATTTATTTTTTGTTTTTAGTTTTATATAAATCTCAACACAATATGTAATTGAGAGCCCCTTATAATTAGAAAGCTTATAATTTGAAGTGACTTCATTGAATTTTCCTAGAAGTTTGGTTTCTTTGTCGAGGATACATTGGTAGAAGTATGGTTTCTTTCTCAAAGATACATTGGTAGAAGTCTGGTAGAAGTCTGGTTTCTTTGTCAAAGATACATTGAAAGAAGTATTTAATTTTAACAACACTCCTTCCTTTTGCCTCTTTCTACTTTAAAATTCAGTGTGTTTGGTATAAAAAATTGTTATTCAATTAATGTGGAAAGTGTAATCTGAAATATGTTTATTTTATCAGAGCATACTTAATTTTATTTGTATGGCCTTTTTAGCTAATTTAGAGCACAATTTGCAAGTATTTATAAATTTCAATAATTTTAAACAATCCCTCAATTGCATGGGAGTTATAATTTGAAGATTTTTCAAAGAAATTGAATCTAAGATATATCGCTTTTTAAAATCACATTTATTGTTAATTTCTACTTCTTATTGTAAAAGGATGGCAACACAAGTTACAAAGTTTTGAAAAATTGTTATATTTAACTATGTGAAACAATGAGTATGGTGTTTTTGGATGTATATCTTTTGGCCAGTCCATGAAATTGAGTGAGAGGCCTTTACATACTCAAATTTGGATCTTAATTGTATTTCAATTTCAGTTGGAGTTTAGAGAAACATCATATATATCAATGAATCATCCTTTAATTCTACTTTGTTCGATTTTATTACCGCTTCTTGAACATTAGGAGTCGGATTCGCTTTATAAATGAAAGAAGCAAAAACATATCTCATAGAAACAGTAGCAATTCCAACTCCAACATATCTCAAATAAGTATGGCAACGCCAGTGCCAATATTAGAAACAATCCCAAATATATTAGAATAAATAAGCAATATCTTGCGCGTTATTTGTAGATTTTTTAATTTGAAGGCCTTAATATCTGTGAAGATGATAAAACTCTAGATTATTCCCATAGCCGCCATACAAGAAGCCATTTTTGAAATAGAATTCATATTTCCTTTTTCCTCTCTTCCTTTGCAATTAGAATTGCACTTGGATAGCAAACACAACAAAACAAGTTGCACATTGAGATTGCACTTGAGATTTAGTTGGGTATTTCTATGTGTGTAAGTTACCCACAAATCCAAGAAGCAAGGAAGACAACGCCATATAAAATCAAAACCAGTTGTATATGATAATACAACACAATATAAAACTAAAACCGCAGGTATATGATAAAAATATATAATTCATTATATTTGCTACTGTCAAGAATCTAGTTCAATGTGTTGCTAATTTTCCTTTTCGTTGTGGGTGCTTTCCGGTTGTAAGTGTTATTTTTCTCGTGAAAACAATATCTTGGAATCCATCCTGCCCACCTTCTCAGCACTCCTCATGTCCATCCCATCCCACATATTCTGAATAATTTATTTACAAAGTTATTAGCTTGGAAGGCATTCAAAATTCTCATTTCTTCAATTCAAGCATCTCTTCGTCATGGTATCTACTTGTTTTTGCTTCTATTATACATGAAATATATTTTCTTGGCAATTTTTTACATTTGAAATTTGTTTTATTTGGCAATATTTTCCCATCAGAAAAGATATTATATTGATTATTTATTTGGCTACTCATATTACAAGTGAGAACATCAAAGTGTGATGTGCTTCTTAACATTGATAAATTAGAATGTTTAATGCAACTATATTCTGTTTCTCAGTATCATATTTTTGTTTCTCAATAGAATTTTCATAAAAAATTTGAGTCATATTATCTTTAAAAATTAAATTAGTATTTTTGAAGGCAATTTTATATGTTAACATTTTGTATCTAATTTACAAAATATGTGACAATTATGTTCTTGGAATTATATATAATTCTTTAGAGATTACAATGAAATATTAGCAACATTGGACTAATAACAATGGAAATCAAGCATGTGAGACTATTACAACCTCATGAGTGGGAATTGAAAATTACAAAATATGTATCATTAACAACAAGATCAGGCCAGCAACAATTGTTATTACAATCTCACAAATGGAAATTACAAATTACAAAAAATGTAAGATTAGTAGCAAGGCCATACCGAAAACAATGGTTATTACAGCCACATTGATGGGATTGTAACGAAAGTTGTGATAATAGAAACCAAAAAAATATGTATCATTAAAAACTCTTAATAGTATACATGTATTCAACACATTGAGTACTGTAGATATCCATTCCTAGAAGCGCACTAAATTGAGAATGAACGCATAATAATTAAAAACAAATCCTTTGACTTGCCTGGCAGGGACTACCACTTCTTCTAGATCTTTATGAGCACATAATAATTTTAAAAAAAATCCTTTGGCTTGCGTAGCAGGGACTACCGCTTCTTCTAGATCTTTTCGAATTGAAAACGATGGGTGAAGCACCTACTGTTATGAAAGCACATACAAATGGACAAGATGCATAAAATACCAGAAAGATTGACACTTCAATGTCTATAGAGAGTTCAATCATAATATACACTAAAAGCAAAAGAAATTTGAGACATTTACATAATTTTAAGTATTTTATGTAAAAATATGTAATTTTATTCTAATCAGAAAATAGTGAACATTTAACTATTATACACTATCAAGTGTTAGCATTTTTTCTATCAAAAAATTACACCTAATTTGTAAAATATTATTGAGTTATCCTGGTTCTTGTTTTAAACTTCATAATTTCAATTTCTCATATAACAAATCATATTAATTTCAACTAAATAATTTATAAAACTATAACAAAGTTATAAAACAATTTTATAATTGATAAAATCTTAAACGAATTCCATTTCCTATAATAACTTTGTTATAATGGTATAAATATACTATATATTATTTATCCAATGAAAAAATCCCCAAAAATCATAATTGCGTAATATGATTATCATCAATGATTTAAATATTTTTAACAAAAATTATTAGCAACTATTAAAATTTAAAAAATGTTACTTCAAATATCAAATTAGAAAGAGAATATAAGAGAAAAAATCAATCTTTGCAATATGTGTGACTTCCCACCAAGTATATCAATTTTTATATGTTTAATAATTCTGAGCACACAACAGATTAATTCATTATAGGTTCAAAATTTGTAACTAGAATAATAATTTATGGAATTAAAAAGGTTAGAATAGAAACTTATTTGGAAATAGAGATAATAATTAGTAAAATGATATATTTCTATTTAACTGCAAGTATTTATTTTATATAACTTTTACTTTTAGTTATTTTATGACATTGTTGATACCTAATTCAAAAAATTGAAATTATTGTTAATATTGTATTTTATATAACTCTTTCTTATTTTATAACATTGTTGATACCTAATTCAAAAGATTGAAATTATTGTAAATAGTTTCAGTTATGTAGAAAACTAAGAAAAGTAGAATCCCAATAATCTCTCCAAATATATATTTGTGAACTGAATAATGCAATAAAGAAGTTAATTCTTAGAATTACCCTCCTGAGCTGACATGGTATCTAACCCAACCCCATTTTAAACCTTTTTTTGCCGAGTAACTCCTACATTCTATGCCATATACCTCTGCAGCTCTGCTCTCTTTACCTATGGTCATTTTTTATCCTATGTCCCTCTACCTCACTTCTTGAAGCACTGGATTGGAGCATCATAAAACTCTTGTTGTGCATGTTGACACATCTTTGAACTTTCTGCCTTGTTAGTACGAGTACCCTGCATTGAATTGGTCGGTTTATGACTGTGTATGGTTGGTGTATAGTTGGTTACTCTTACAAATTGGTGCGTGATAGTTCATTCAAAAATCCTGCATTTTGAAGACCTTGTAAAGGGTCAGGACTATATCTTTAAATGGTGTGGGTATGAGAACCTTCGCGCCCTCTTTGATGTTTGATGCATTCTAACTCCTATCCACTGCCAGACTCCCTGCTCTGTGCACTGAATGCTCTGTCCTTTTGAGAGGTCGAAATGTTGTGTTAAATTGGATGGCATGCAGCGTTGATGAAAATGAATATTGCACAATTTTTAAACTGACAGCTTATGAAGGGGTCGTATTCCTCACTTTCGCTCATGGAAATCGTGACTTAACCGTTGCATTGAAACTCTGGTTGAAATTGAGTTGTGTGACTATGAGATCGTGTGCCCTCAACCCCCGTCATTGCCATCATGAATTTGGAGGATCGCTTACTGTGCGTTAGAATGGTATGTTATGTTGTGCGTTTATGATTCCCATTTGTTGTGTGATTTTCCATGGTGCAATGAAGATCGGTTGTTTGAATAGTTCGTTGAGTTTTTATGTGCCTGAACTGTCCATGGAGACCATGCTGGTTGTGCATTAAAATTGTAAATCTTGCAAGTAGTGCATATGGTGTGTTGGGATGTAACCTCTCGTGTGGTTGCTGGGATGCAACCTCGCCGAAACCTTAAAGACAAAGAGTGTTGGAAGGTGTGTATGTTATGCTATATATTACATGTTGGGTTGATTAAAATTGAATGTTCTGGGTTGGTATGATATATTAATGATTACGCATAAAAACATGTGCGTTGAACTCCATTTTTGAACGCCATATGTCCATATTAAAAGGTGGTGACATATTTCACGAGTTCTTTTTTTTAATATATAATATGCTTTATGTTCCATTTTAATAAAAAATCATAAAAGCCGGTATGGATTATATAGGTGTGAGTGGTATATTAAAGCAGGGGAAGTATTTTAAAGGAGGTGTGAGTGGTATGGTATTATATGCCATATAGTATATGTTATGGATGATATATGGAAAATATATATTAAGACGTCAATTTTGTTGCAATTATTATAATTATTTTTGAGTCTAAATCAAATTATATGATGTATTTACTCATATCCATAGTGGGGTAGTTTTTAGTGGAAAAAAGAACTATCATGAGTGGTTCTAAAAGATAAATCACATATTTTTTTTCAATGAGCTTTGGAAAGGAATTTGTGAAGTAGAAGGAGACAATGCACCAGAAAAGGCAACATCATACAAGGAGCTTGCCATTTGTGAAAACAAGAACAACAAGGCCTAGGCTTTGATTGGAGCATCAGTAAATACATTAAAAGATTGTATGACTCACACTTGAAACTTGAAGTTGTTCAATTGATGATCAAGTTGTTCAATTTTGAGTTGAAAAATGACGACCCACTTGCCTTAGCATCATAAGTAAGATTCATTATGCATGACATAAAAGCCACTTATGTCAAGGCACTATATCCCACTGATTCACATTATCTTGAGTCAGTGCAAGCATGTGGCAACCTTAAGGAGATTACCTTTCACTCCCTTGAGAAGAATTTTGTTGAGAGAGAGAACGATTTTGGGAAGAACACAACTCCTCATTCTACTGAAGAATTTGTGTGCCTTGCACAGAAGGAGAAGAATCATAAACAAGATTGTTCTAGAGGAAGAGGTGGTCAAAGAGGAAGAAGAAGGAATCCTTTTAGAGGTACGGGGGTAGACATTTACATGCAAATAGGTATGATCTTCAATGCATATGATGCAATAGAGATGGACATGATGCTTCCACATGTAACTTGGCTTGGGACAAAATTGAGCAAGAAATAAATGAAGAAAAAGTTAATACACTTTATAAAGGGAAACGAAAAGCACCCAAGTCCACTCATTATGTTGTGCCACATAGCAACATTGGAGCAACTCAAGACTTACTCAATGCTTCACTTGCTTCATGGAAAGATGCGTCGTCGATTCAAGAGAAAATTTCCACTTGACTTTCAGGAGATTTTTCTTTTAATAATTCACTGATAATGTTGATGGATCATTATACTTTGCAGACAAGTCAAAACTCAAGCCATCGTGGTTTGGCACCATTAGGCTCAAACTACCTCGTCTTCCAAACTTTCTTCTACATGATGTTCTATAACTCGCAAATTTGAGGAGAAGCTTTCAGTCCTTGGTCCACATTCGCCAACAATGACATTCCATTCACATATTTGATGGCAAGGTGGAGGTCATAAAAGCATTAGATTAATCACCTGTCATGACGGGGATAGCAGAAGAAATAATTTTGAAGCTGCAAGAAACCTTTTCTCATGCACAAAAAAAAAATCATACAATTATCACTATGATGAAGGTATATTTCCATCAAGTCTTTTATGGCATGCTATATATGGAGACTTGAACTATGAAAACATCTAATTTTTGAATAAAAATGATGTTACTAGTTTTCCTAATATTCCTAGGAAACTTAAGCAATGCGATGTTTGTATCTTAGGAAATCACAAAAAACCGTATTTTCATTATTTTCATTCCATTGCACATAGAAAACTTGAAATCATTCATTCTGATTTGTGTACCCCAATGCTTGTTCCTTCTGCAAATGACAATAAATATATGATGACATTTATTAATGACTACACCAAAAGGTGGTTGGTTTATTTATTGAAGAAAAAAACTGAAGCATTTGAAACAGTAAATAACTTTCATGCATGGATTAAAAATTATGCACAATCTCATATTGGATCTGTTTGTACTCGTAATGGAAAAGAATATATATCAAATGATTTTGAAAACTATCTTCACCAACATGGGATCAAACATCAAACAATTGTGCCTTTTAATCCCCAACGGAATGGAGTAGCTCAAAGAATGAAAAAGACAATTTTAAATATGGTATGTTCCATGATGTTTTTCAAGAATGTTAAGCTGATGTTTTGGGCTAATGTAGTTCTATATTGTTGGACACCTAATCCTCCTAGGGTTAGTGTGAGAGTTGAACAGTCAAGAGAATTCCAAGAGACCACTTGGAATGTGAAACCAAGGGTCACTCCAATGTATTATGTATATGTATCATTGTGAATAATAAATGTATCTCACACTTCTCTTTCCTATTCTTGTCTCTTCCAAGCTTGTGTTTGACATGATATCGGAGCATAGGCAAGGCCTTGGTATTTTAAGATTTTGTCAGCTCCATTTTTAGCTTCTTTGCTTATTTTTGCAGAAATAACACCTCTACACCTTGAATGTGTTTGAATGAATTTACCTGGTTGTATTTGAATTGCCCCTCAATGCCTCAGATCAATAACACATATGCTCCTACCTACCCGAGGAACTTGCACTCTGCTTGGTATCTATGCTACCAA
Source organism: Pinus albicaulis (assembly GCA_034641835.2). Taxonomy (NCBI): domain Eukaryota; kingdom Viridiplantae; phylum Streptophyta; class Pinopsida; order Pinales; family Pinaceae; genus Pinus; species Pinus albicaulis. The sequence continues at coordinate 1,256,826,632 of CM076584.1, forward strand.
AGTGAGAATATTTTTTGCTACATACACTCCTCCCATACTGCAAAAAATTAATGGCATAAGCCTCTTCTTATCCAACATCTTCTTTGCATCATAGTCATACTCATTGACAAAGTAAACTTGAGCGTATTACTTACAAAGCTAATGCACTTGACTAATCTACCATTTTTCTTCCCCTGGTCAGACTTGTCTGTCAAATAACGTTGTCCTTCTCTCTGCCAGGTAATGCTTCTTTGCCAAAGAAAGGCACAATTAGATTTCTTCCTCAGCCAATCGTTTAACAATGTGGTTGAACAAGAATTCCATATTTGATCCGTATCAGTTGTCAATCCCATTCCTCTCCCCTCCCTAACCGTTGCATAGTAATCTATCACACTGCAACGTTTACAGTCCTCATCAATATGCAACGATATAAACCACTCCATACCTCCACTACTCATTTAAAATGCTCCCCATTATGCTTCATAGGTTGAGGTCTGACCCTCCCACCGTGGCCTCTCCACTATAGCTTCTCCACCGGCATAACACACTGCTAGAACAATAGCAATGCGTAGCTCTCAACACATTACGTTGCTTTCCTCTCGGTCTCTACAATAGTAGTTACTGCTTGGACCTCCATATGGTGTTAGCCCACCATTGCAGGCTGCTCCTCCACGCCGGGCCTCCATTTTCTCAGGCCTCCCACCTGTTGATGCTCAGCCCTCGCACTCCACCTTCAATTTCCTCCATAACACTACGCCCTCCCAACTCCTCCTTGCCTCCTCTTCCTCACCTCCTGTTGGCCCCTACCACCTCTCGCCCACCAACCCTTCTAGGGGAAGAGAGCTTGATGTCATTGCATGACTTTTGAATTATGGATGTGAGATAATCGCAAGCTTGACTAGAGTTCTTTGTTGAGTTCATGGAGGTTGTGCGCGGTGTTGGTCTATTGAGAAAACAAAAGGCAGAATGTCACTACTTCCATGGGTGGTAAGGTATTCGATGGAGCATGAGTAATTATTTCATGAATACTGAGCATTGTATTAAATTTTGAGTGTAAATTTGGAGTGATTTCATCCCAATTTAACCTGCACTGACCATTGATTGAATTTCAAAAAGCATTGGATGTTTAACACGAGTTCACTTCCACTGTCTATTGCAAATCTACAAGTTATACTACATGGGTAAGGAATGTAGCACCATTTTCATACTTGTTTACTAGAACAAAGCATGAAATTTTGGCTTCACGATCCAGTCCATTAATTCATGGAATTTATGGAGTCTTTCTTGCTATTCTTGGAAGTGTGATTCCCATAATACACAGGCTACTGGACGACGAGAAGATGGGTTTCAACTAAAATCACTTTTCGAAGATTTATAAGTAAACTTGAGCGAAAAAATGAACTAGAGCCAATTGTCAAAGCATAAAATATCCTGGTGGGTTGGTAATTTTATATGTTGTTCCTTGTTGTGTTAATTATTAATAGTGAAGTAGGAAAAGAAATTATTCCTGAAATTCGCAAAGTTACCCCTCACAAGAATGCCAATGCCTCTAGTCACCAAAATGCAATTACTAAACTTTTTGAGTTTGTGTTGAAGCTATTATTCATTTTACATTGATATTTTCCTAGCTTGATGTGACCTATTTGCATTGTTTGATGGGAGATATTAAACTATTAATTAACCTAGAGTTGCATAGGGTATTGGTGTGTTGGCATGAGAATTTGAATGTTGAGCGTTGAGAATTTTATAAGACAATCTACTTGGCGTTTTATTGCCTGAAATTTAGTGGGGGAGGTTGAAATTCCATGGGTCGGAATTGATGTGCGATGATTTGAAAACATTCAAAGCTTGCAATTGATTACTGTAATTTCTTCATTCTTGGAAGAAGTATTTGTGAGATTCACCTTCTTTTTTCAATGAAAATTACTCGAATTGCTAAAGTATTAGAGTTCTTAACAACTTTGATACATTCCATTTATCATGATATAGTGAAAATCAACAAGAACACTCTCTATGATATTAACACCATTTTGCAAAATACACATGAGAAAAAATATATTTTAGAGCTTGAATCTCAGTTTCAGCCAGAAGAATTACAACAATGGAGTCATCATTTTGAACATGTTTTTGTTTAGAACATTGAGTCAGACTCCCATCAACACCAAGAATATAAAGTTGAGGTTGATCCATATTCAATACCTTCTGCAAGAGAAGATTTCCATACAGAAACAGAAGTTCAGTATGCCCTTCCCAAGCCCATCATCAAACCTTGGCAAGATATGTCCACAACAAGCACAAAACTGGTCTTGGATATTACAAGGATGTATCCTTTAATATTCTAGACTATTCCAAGCCCATTCAATTTCGAAGTGTTGGATTTCTTTATGACAGTTCACCTTCGGCTATTCTAGATTCTGATCCTCTTCCACAACAACCACAACATATTATGAAATTCCAACATTGTGACAGAGTTGGCCATATGAAATATCACTATTTTGATCTTCACCCGTGTAATAATTGTCATAAAACCTCTCATTCTTTACATAGATGCTTCAGAAACAAGCCTCCTACAAGAACACAGATTCATCTTGGATGGATCACTTCTTGGCAATGAGAATCGACAACCAAGAATATGTTTCAGTCATATGTTATAATGTCTTCTAGACTATTAAAAAGTATTTCACTTGAGGTTTCGCGATCATTTCACCATGTATATGACAGGGAGGGAAAACATGGTCATCTACAAGCTTCAAGGCCACATCAAGTGAGCGCGAGCCACAACCTTCCATACCATATTCAGATTTATAGTCAAAGATAGACATGCCCATTATCATGCCTTTTTTGGTGGTCATCCTAAAGCCATCTATGTGAGGTTGAGCTTCTTCATCTTCAAATAATTGGAGACACTTCATCTAGAAAAAGACTTCATCTTCTTTCCAGTTTTGGAAGATTTCCAAGAACTACATTAAGCATTCCAGAGTTGGTGGTCATCCTTAAACCATTTCAGGTTGCAAACCTCCCTTTTCCAGGTTGAAGGTCTCCTTATTCAAAATATTATGAGCACTTCCTCTAGCAGACGATCTCATATTCTTTCCGTATTTGGAATATTTCAGGGAATTTCACTAAGCGTTCCAGTTTTGGTGATCATCCTTAAACCACCTCCTTATGCCAACTTTTCTGAGAGATAATTCATCCTAGTGCTACCATGCATACTTTTCACATTCCTATTACAACTCTCTTCTTGGACTCATACATACCCCTTCGGATTAAGGGGGGGAACGTTAGACACCTAATCCTCCTAGGGTTAGTGTGGTCGTTGAATATTCAAGAGGAGTCCAAGGGACCACTTGGAATGTGAAACCAAGGGTCACTCCAATGTAATATATATGTATCATTGTGAATCATAAATGTATTGCATGCTTATCTTTCCTATTCTTGTCTCTAACATGTTTTTTTTTACAAATATGTTGTGTATATAAAGAATAGGTGTCCACCTAATTTCATAAAAAATAAGAATCCCTATGAAATTTGGTATTGATGTATTCCTTCAATGAGGCATCTCAGGGTTTTTGGTTCTACCTATTATGCCTTGATACCCAAGGAATAGAGAAACAAACTCGATGCAAGGAGTTTAAAATGTATCTTCTTTGGGTATTCAAATACCTCAAAATAATATAGTATCTATGATGAAGTGAATAAAAAGTTTATAATATCTAGAGATGTGATCTTTATTGAATCTGCCAAGATTGACAATGTTGTTGAGCAACAACTTGATTTCCAAGATAGAATCGTACATTCAAAGTTTTGTCAAAGTTTGATAATGAGATTCCACATCTTGAATGGGGGATTCCTATACTGGATCAATCTGTAGAATATTCTTCTGAAGCACTCACTCCCCCGCATGAAGCTCCAGCTAGTGATGACACTTTGAGTTATGTTATTGACATAATTGGGAGACTAAATCTTGTTTCAGCCCCATCTCATTCAATTGAGAAACCTTGTTCATCTTAGAAAGGTCCTCCAAAATGGCTGAAAAAAACACTTGAAAGTGTTTATCTTGATGAGGTTGGAAATACATGAAAAAGAATCTCAACCAAAGATAGTGGAGGTGATGTAGCCAATCCTAATTCACTAGTTTTGAACTGAATTTGTCTACATATTGCAAACCAACTTCCTTCAAATAAGTCTATACTTCTCATGATGAATAGAAAGAAGCGATGAAAAAAGAATATGATGCTTTGATAAAGAATGACACCTGGAATTTGGTTGATCCTCCATTGGGAACCAAATCAATAGACTGCAAGTGGGTCTTTAAGAAAAAGTATAAAGTAGATGGCTCAATTGACAAGCACAAAGAAACTCTTGTGGAAAAAGGCTTTTCACAAAAGGAAGGGGTCGATTACGAGGAGACATTTTCCCCCACAAAAAAATGGGCTACCATGTAGACACTCTTTGCCTTGACAACTCATAATGATTGGAAATTCCATGAGATGGATGTAAAAAATTCTTTCTTGAATGGATATATGAAAGAGAATGTTTTTACATACCAACAAGAAGGATTTTTTGTGAAGGGTGAGGAACAAAAAGTATACAATCTTGTAAAATCCTTGTATGGCCTCTCGCAATCACTGCAAGCCTGGTACGAGAAGTTAACTAAGAATATTCTGAAACTCAATTTCAAACATTATGATCTTGATGATGCAACTTTGTTTTTCAAGAAAGTTGGCAAAAAAATTCCGTATCTTGTGGTGCATGTAGATGATATTCTTGTGACAGGGAATAATCAGAGTTACATTTCAGCCATAAGGAAAGAACTGGGGAAAGGTTTTGAAATGACATATTGGGGCTACGTTCACTACTATATTGACATTGAAGTAACCTGGCATTCGAAGATTATATTCCTCTCTCAGAAGAAGTACCTTAGAGAGATGTTGAAAAATTTTGGGATGACTGAATGCAATCCTTTGACTACTCTGACTGAATGAAAATTAAAGATCACATCTATTGAAGGAAAATAATTTGAGGATGCCACAAATTATATACAACTCATAGGAAGTATCAAATACCTACCTACTACCAAATCAAACATTTCAATTGTTGTAGGGATCCTCTCTAGGTTTATTAAAAATCATTTTGAGGGTCATTGATCTACTGCAAAAATATTTCTAAATTACTTGAAGGTAACTCAATACTTTGGCCTCAAGCATACACAAGTGAGTGACTTCATCTTGATTTCATACTTTGATTCAGATTTTGATGGAGATAAAGAAATTGGGGTCTCTACTTTAGGTTATACTATGAGTATCGAATGAGAAGTTGTCTCCTGGAGGTCACACAAAAAATCACTTCCAGCATATTCCACAACTGAAGAAAAATATGTGGCAGTAGCTGAAGCAACAAAATAAATTGTGTGGCTCGGGAAATTCTGGAGGATTTGCAGGAGAAACAAGTGCATTCAACTCCTCTTTTGATTGATAACATTTATGCAATAAAGTTGGCTAAGAACACAAATTTCCATGATCAAACCAAGCACATAAATACAAAATCTCATCTAATTTGACATCATGTTGACTCCAAGACAATCCACCTCCGACATTGTTCCACAAATGAGCAGATTGCATACATCTTCACCAAAGCACTTGGAAGGGAAAAGTTTGAAAGATTCAGAATGATTCTTAGACTCACCAACATCCCTTCAGATTAATGGGGGAATGTTGAAACCTAATCTGAAAGGATGGGATTATTGTAAATATTGTAAATAGTTTCAGTTATGCATTAGAGAAAACCAGGAGTCCTTGGAATTGGAATCCCAAGAGTCTCTCCACTCATTTATGTATTCATGAATTGAGTAATGCAATAAAAAAATTGATTCGTGGAGTTACCCTCCTGGCCTGGGAGATACAAAGAAGGTGAAGTAGGTAGGAATAATGGATTTAGGTTCAATTTACAATAAATTCAATGAAGATAACTTTCACTCGCAACCTTTGCAAATGTCATATTCATTTTATTCTTTCTCGATAAGATATAGAAAGGCCTAGCTGATATCACAAAACTTCTTGTAAGTCTTTCTTGGTTTTCTATCTCTTTTCACACATAAGTTATTTTCATGGTTGGTCTGGTGTTTATGTTCATACCACATTTTTTTTTTTTCTTGACAAGCACTCGCTTAGGTGGTTAGAGTGGTAATACTCAATATAGATTTGTTATATATTAAAATAATTTATAGTGGTAATATTGAGTATAAATTTGTTATATATTTTCTAATTTCAATTTTAATGCATCTTACTTAATAAACATTAAATATTATTTTTGTTACTAATAATTGATTCGTTTTCAAATGTTGTGGAGGTTAACCAGTAGCCTAGTGGTAAGATTTCACGAGCACACACTTTGGTGGTTATAGTGGCAGTATTGAGCATAAATTTGTTATATATTTCATGGTTTTAATGCATCTTACTTAATAAATGTTGCATACTATTTTTTTAATCAATAATTGCTGTGAAAAATAATAATATTATTATTAAAAATATTTTTAAACTAAAATATATCTCTCTATCATTCCTAATTTAAAACAAGTGTTTAAGCACAAAGTGTCATTGCCCAAACAATTGGTCCAAGAAAAAAGAGAGAGGCCAACAAAATATTCTTGGAAATGGAGAATTATTTATCAATCCTTCTACATAAAATATCATCGTAAGTTTTTCTAAATATTTGTAAAATATCATCATAAGTTTTTCTAAGTATTTTTACCTATATAAACAAAGGACAAAATATGACAAAGATGGAAAAATGCAACAAGCTCCTCGTGCTTTTTTGATGTCTTTATATTATGAAATATAAATGAGACAACATTATAATCAAGCTATAATTTAGTTATTTTTTTAAAATAATTTATTTATTTAAGATTTAAAAATATATATTCCAAAAATTAAACCTTATAATTTGTATGAATAAACATTGAAATATTAGTAATCAATATCTAAAATTATTGCTATAATGTTTTTTTTACAATATTAAATGCTAATTCTCATTTATTTCCTAAAGAATATGAAGATTGAAGATCAAAAACAATTAATCAAATTATATCTTAATTTCAAATTATTTATAATTTTTTAACTATGAGAATTTCTTTATATTTTTTAAAATTGAAATATTTTTTTTACATTTTAAGATGTAATTTACATATCCAATTTTTAAAATCTAATCCATCATATTCAATCTTTAAAATATAATCCACCATATTCAACTTTAATAAAATATAATAATTCAATTATCGTCAATAATCATAATAATAAATGAATGAATGAAAACTTTCCTTTATTCAAATCAAATACCCATGAAAAACCATTTCAGTGAACCAACACATTTTATTGTAGATGATGAACAATAAAACTGATGTCAACCTAGATCTCATCATTGATCTATATAACAATGAGAATATAAAATTTAAAGAGTGCTCGCTCGTTCATCTTAACGGAGAAGAATGAGAAATCTAAATTTGAAAATAGTTCTCATTCAAATGCTAATGAAGAACAATACCAAAAAAATGCCCAACATATTCTCAGAACTATCACCCTTCCCTTTCAAAAATGACAGAGCTCTTATTTTAATTATATGGGTTTCATTTCGTTGTACGAAAATATGTCGTTCTATCGAGGTCTAGAATTTTACGTTTTGTTTAAGAAATGCATTTTATGGAAAACAAAAACTTTAAAATGTAACAGGGACGGGTCAGTAAAATTTAAGCTTCAAATTTGAAGTGTAGATATTTAAGTTAATCGTCATAAATTCTGGATGGTTGTGAACTGATAAGTTTCATGGGGTTTGATTTGTAATAAAAAAAAAATTCTTCTAAGTCGAGCCCAGCATTGTTTTGATTGCCAGATGATTGCCATAACTTCTCTGGTTAGCCTTGATGCTCGTTTGGCCCATTTTGAAGGCCATTTCGAGTGTGCTCTTAAACCAGAAACACACTCAAGTGCATAGGACCTAGGTCTCGTAACTACTTTGTTCTCTCGCAAATGATGATTGTTCAGAACATTTGGTTGAAGTTTTGGTTCAAAGTTTTCCTAGTTGGATGTAGCAGTTATGTTATTATTTTGCTAAATTTCTCTGAAAGTGGTTTATCACGTAAATAAAATAATATTTAGTTTTAGGAAATTTTGATGTACGCTGCTATAGAGATCACAAATTCTCCTAGAGTGCAGATTTCTTACCTAAATCTAATAAGAAAATTTCATAAAATCAGAATATTGGAGTGTTTGAACCTTTTTTTTAAAAGGTGGAAATATATTCAGCACCATCAAAAACTCTTGACGCACCCAAAATCCTGAAACTCAGATTTTCAAAATTTTCTACCTAATTTTATCATAATCTTGTATGAATTTCCATTATTTTAAAGAATAATTTAAAAGCTTTAGGTCTACATGAAAACAACTCTCACCACTTCTAAGTATTAGAAAATTTTGATATTGAGTCTACATGGCAACAACCCTCACCACTTTGATGTTCCTTCACTACAACATAAAGGGGGGTTTTAAGACGATATCTAAGACAATTTTTGGGTAAATTGTCTTAACGACAAAAGAAAACTTGTGTATTGTCTTAAATATTGTCTTTAAGCAGGTGTCTCAAATTAAATTGTCTTAAAATATTGTCTCTATAAAAACAATATATAACACAAGAATTTTTGTCTCTCCAAAGACAATTTCATTTTTGTTTCTTTAGAGACAATAATTTGGATTAAAGAAGTATTGTCTTTAAAGAGATAATATCTTTGATCCTAACTATTGTCTCTCTAGAGACAATAAAAAATAATATTCAAAGATAATACAACATCACTTGTGTCTATTTAGAGACAATATAAAATAATTAATCTAGAAAAATATATCACCATTGAAATAAACCAATATTAAAAGTATTTAATTAAAAATAAACTACAATATCATTGATTAATTCATATTAGGACACAGTGGAATCGAACCATCGACCTCCTGCTTATAAAGCAGGTGCTCTTCCATTAAGTTAGCACCCTTTAAAAAATTATGTGAAAGTTATGGTGGTCCTGGAAATTGCATATATATGAATTGATTAAAAAAAAGAAAAAAAAAAACTTGACACATAATGGCTTAATCTTTGTAAAATCTAAAATCATGCAACCCATATTTTTAACTTGATAAAAATAACTCAATGGAGTTAGTTCAATGTCACACCCATGCAGCGTGACTCATACAACAAGCTAATAAATATACACTAATTTACAAACTATTTAGTCTAATCATACAAAAAAATTAACTAGAATTATCAATAAAAATAAAATAAATTTTATAGAGAAGAGAAAAGATGACCTGATAGGGTAATATAATGATGCCCTTAGTCATGTTTAGTCAACTCAACATGTCTAACAATTGTGTCCAGTTACAATGGCCCTAGTCATGTTTAGTCAACATGCCATGTGTGGCAGCTGTGTAGAGTGACAATGGTCTTAGTCCTGTTTAGTCAGCTCACCAAACTATTTTTTCGTATGATCTAATATATGCACAAATGTCATAGAGGCATATCAGAAATTTGTTCTAGCATGCATAGAGTTCAGAAATTAGACCAAATTTAATGCAATGCCCTGAAATTAGACCATCCTTTATGGAATTCCTTGTGTAATTACAAAATTCCATAAGAAGAGTCATATGTCCTCCTAATTTAAAGTGGCCACTCTACAATAAAAATTATACAAAAACAAAATACTACATTACTACCAAAAATTTCAAATTTTGTTGTAATTTTTCCAAAATAAAAATAAAAGAAAAATATTAATCGTCAAAAAAATTGAAATCAAATATCATACACATGAGAGAAGAGGAAGAAAACATGTATAGAAGGGCACAGAAACGGTACACGATAGATAAAATACATCCAATAAAGGGTGTTTCATGCTCTGTAACACAAAAATCCAACATGACATTTCATTAAAAACAATAATGCCAAAGTCAAACACATTTTTTTAATCAAGAAAAAATGTATGGAATGGGGTTAGACTATACAAGTAGCATAATTACATAGATGAATTTCATGAAGGTCCAATTCATAACAAATGTGCTTTGGGTTGCATGGGCCTCTGATGTACACCAATTATTATATAAAAAAATGTTACGACTACTAATTAGCAAACACTTTACAAGAAGGGAGATGAACCAACCTCATATTATCTTTCTTCATATTCAAACAAATAGCCAATATTTGTGCATCACAATTGAACTTCAAACTATCCATTATAGTCACAATATTTGTAAGGGTCTATATTGGTTTTCTATTGCCCCTAATAAATTCATTTCTATTATAAATACTAACAATACCATTTCTTGATCCAATGGAAAATACATTACTGTCAAGAGAAACGACCAAAGATAAATTAACCCCCATGTGAATGCATTTCCTCATTCCATGGTCTCAATGATATACATGTTCATCTCCCCACAAACTTAGCAACTATCTTTCATCATCAGCAAAACAAACTGCATGAATGTTCCATTCATTTTCAAGGTCCCAATCAACTATTTAGTCCTTCTCAAAAGTAGCATTATATAGCCATCATTCCCAAGGAATGCAATCATGCTGGAATTTATTGGTTGTAGCATCCAGGTGGCACCACAACTCTTCATCTTGTTCTTTCAAAATATCCATCATTCATGCCATTGTAGAACGAATACATATAGTGTCATTTTCCAATTTCTGACCAAAATGATCCATAAAATTACTTAGCAAATACAGTAAACAAAAAAAATGCATTTGATTTTGCATTGACCTACAAAGAAGTAAATGAGATGAGCAAGAAAATAGAATACAAATTTCTTATAAATTCTATCTTCTAAGAAATTCAATCTGTTGACTTGAAAAACGTGTAGTTCTACAGTGGCTTTTGTGAAAGTTGCAACACGAAAGTAATATTTTATAACTTCATATCCCTAAATGGAAAGAATTAACGAGTTGTGGCCAGTTATCATTTGCTAGAAAAAACTGGAAACATATATTGGAATAATGGTATGAACACGAATAATAAATGCTTAATTTTTTCTTGGGTTGAATGTAAAGAATACTAACATGACCTGTTTCAGATTACATATTTGAACAAATGATTGGTGTGCTTTCCATGTGTTTCAAGATTTTATTTTTATCTTTTTTATTTTTTCATACATCCATAACGAAAAATGAGAAGTCATTAATAACTGAAGATTTAGGTCTTTCCAGCTATATAGGCCTTTTACACAAATGCCAACATTTTCACTTAAATTAATTATTCAAGGAAGCATAATTCTATCGTTATGTCCTCTCAAAAATAGGGTGCAGGTTACCTCTAAACTACATACAAAGAAATATGATAGGAATCTACTAACATAATACAAATTGAAATGGATGTGTTATGATCCGTATGTTGTTTAAATTGCCTTCTTTTTATTGTTGGAAACTTAATCTTTATGGATCATGTAAATTTATATTATTTACTTGAAATAAAGAACAAATGATTTGTATAATTAAGGAAAATATTTTTTCCTCTATTTTGTTACGATGCGAAGAGTCTTGAAACCTTTTTCACTGCACGCCAAAAACATGATTCTAGCATATTTTTGTAAATTAGATGCATAATGTTAAACAAATAAACCTACCTCGAGAAGTGTTGATTTCTTTTTTGGGATTAATATAGTTCAAATGTAGTCTTAGGAAATTTTGTTGACAAAAACAATATTAGTGTCAATTATACAAATCATATTATGTTGTATCATTTAATGGACAACATCTACAGAATACTCTAATGTTTCCTGAAAGAGGCCAGAAAATCACGTTATCTAACCTATTAATCCTTGTGTAAAGCATAAAAAGAATGCAATCAACAACTTGCATGTAAGCTCCAACACTTTATTGTAAAGCGTTTTCCTTTACAAAGTCTCTTTTTTGAACTTCTTCCTAAAGTATTAACACTCTAGAACATAATGCTTCATAAAAATTAATAAAACTTTAGCAATGATTTTCTCAGAAACAGAAGATTTATCACACTTACCTAGAGATTTCACAACAGATGTCATCCCAACAATGTCAGGGAGAGTGCTAGCACATTTAAGTGCCTCTTCTGAAAGGTTATCATAATCTATATTTAGTATTTGCTATCAAGTACTTGACAATATTATTCATAGAATACTTGACAAGGTGCAGTACAGGAAGAGGACTCAACTTAAATTTGTAAGCTAATATTATCGGATACCAAAGTTATCTGAATTTTAGCCTTCAAGACTTGAACTGCTAAAGCCCAAAACAAAAAATTTCCTTTGGTATGTGTCTTGAAGCTCCCTTAATTGATAAGTTTGGCCTTCTACAACTTGATCTGTAACAAGGAAATTTTTGCATCAGATAATTCCAGTTCATTGGATTATCAGTAATAAGAAAAAAATATCAATTTGTTCCACGTAAACATTCAACATGAAATGACATGTTATCGAGTTCAGTCCTCATATTTTTATGTTGACGATTAGAGTCATTAAGGGACATCCAAACCTTGTGGCATTCATTTTTCTTCAATTCATACTCCCTAGTAAGCTCTTCAATCTTCCTTTCATACTCTGCTATACATTTGGGATTTTTTCTTCTAATCTGCAAACTAATCAACAGAAATAATGTTAATATGTCTCAAGAGTATTTAAGAGGAGTACAAGGATGGCTCTGCTAACAACCCCCAATACCTTGTGTTCACAGTTTTTGTGAGTCCTAGATATTTAGAATTGAGCATTCAAATGTCCTTCATTTTTATTTCATATAGCCACATGAAAGCTACTTTTGAGACATTCGGGACTTCCTACCATCTTCAATTTCATTTCTGGACTACATCATCAAATTAAAATAACTAAACATATCATATCAATTCACCCAAATGATAAAATTTATAATGGTAGTAAGATTTAGTTGGATCTCCACAAGCGAAGGAAATCATTCTAATGTTGTTTGAGTTTTTCAATACCTTATAAATGTATTGTGATTTCAATAGTGCAAATCCATAATATAATGTGAACAATTGCAATAAGGATTTTTTGTTTCCTATACCCCATCTTCCTCAGTTCCTAAAAGAGACAAGGTGTCAGTGAAACTAGATACACAAGTTGCTTGCAATCCTTTGTTCTCTAAAAATATGTATATACATGAACAGAATGTTTTTCCTCCCAAGCAAGTGAACACAAATCTAGAGGAAGATTCTCATTCCAATTTTTCCTCAACTGCAAGTGCAAATTCAATCAGAGATTCGAAGGGCAAGACTAGCAGTGCTCCTTCTGGAGTTGTTTTCATCTTTATATGTAATGAGAGAGTTGATAAGCATAACGTGTTTTTCACAATTCATAATTCTTTGATATTACTCCTTTTTCATTACTATACATTTCATCCATCTACAGAAGGCCTTGGCTTTTGCAAGGCTCACATACACAGATTCTTCTGCAACTTCAGTCCAGTGCTTTCTTGAATCAAACCCATGAACGAAATATCCATTCTCCACGAATGACCATGTTGGTGTCCACCTAAATCCATTGTCTGAAAAATATGCAAAATCCTCTTTTCTCCAGAGATTTTGGTTTGTGTAGCCCCCTAAGTGATGAAGCATAGGAAATCCTTGATAAAAACAGACTTTGTATCTACTAGAAATGGCTCTAAAAATTTGGTATGAAATATTGGGCCCTCATTATCGCACACAAATGTAGTCAAATCTTGTGAATCAAAGCCTAAATCTGTATCCCTAACTTCAATCATTACTTCTTGTTCAATATTATGGTCCTTGGAAATCATAGAAATTAGACCCTTATGTGATATTAGGAGTGGTAATTTCCTTATGGACATCAATCTCTCCTCGAATGACATTTTCCTTTCATGAGTTATCATGTAAAAGAAAGTTTCTTAATGCATTCTCTCATGCTCAATCATAATGGATAGAATCCTACTGGTCATTTTCCCTTCGGTTGTCTCCTTTTCCATAAAAATATGAACAAAATAGGTGAGTTACAGGGCTCATCAATGCTCCCTCCCTCTCATGGCTCAGTCTCAACCCTTTGGGCATACAGAACTACCCACATGAGCTTCCTCACCACCATTGGGCAGCATCCTCACCAAGTCGATAACCAATTGTAGATTCTTCAGTAGCAGTCAAAACATAACACGGTGAACCAACTCCTACTAAAAGTATACTTCGTTAATATTTGTGACTAAGGGTTGGTTATAAAAAAAATCACTTGAAGGAGGTTTACCCAGTAAGGCATTGGTATAGCTATAGGAAAGGGTATGACTGTGAAGTGAAAAGGTATAAATGAAAGGGTAAGGAGTAAAGTGAATAGAATGGAATGGGGGATGTGGGCGATAGAGAATGGGAGAATGGATGTTTACCCATCAAGAAATCCCACCGAGGAGTGATTGATTGATTTTTTGATTGATGACCAGTCTTCTGAGAGGGACATATCAATTCTTAGAGCTCTCTCCCTGAACTTAAAGGGGTTGAATCGACGCCTTACAGGTTTTTAAGTGCTCCTTCATTTACTTATGTTACTTTAACTTGGCAGTGAACTAGTTCTTATGTGGCTAATACCTATGTATTTACCTTTGTTTGTAAGTGATTTCTCTGTGTTTAATGGCAAGGAACCTCTCTAGCTCGAATGCTCCAATGCACCGATCGGAACAAGAGCAAGGCATCCCAGCGCGGTGCTTCCATGCTCATAGTAGGGGTAGGATACCCAACCAAATCACCTAGGAAAACCTCAATAAATGTACATGTTCATAGAAAAGAAAAGGCACTTTACGATCCGGCCATAAGTAGTTGCCTCCAACCAAACAAGGTATCAAGGTCAAGCATGTGTTGCGTGATCATCAGGCCCAGTTGTTCCCAACATCACTCATTTTTTACAACAACTAGTACCTTTACCTATTGCCAACACAAAGCTATCAAATCCCTTTGGATAGCATTAAAAAGAGGGAGCATCTCTCCCAGAGAAAAAGTTCCCAAAAGATAAGGTAGCCAGTCGAGCTCTCATTGATCATCACTCTTGTTCTTGTCACATATTTGATCAATGCTTCCTTGGAAGGGAAATTGGGTGGCATGGGTGGATGGCCATGGCAATGTGAAGGATCTAGGACATGAGGATCCATGCCCTTTGAAAACACATTTTCCAACTTAGATGCTTATTTTTCTCCCATTATATTTAGTTTGGTAAAGGCACAAACATGTCCACTGTACACATCCATCGAAAAAATTAACTCTTCCTGATTACAAAATGCCAGAGATTTTTAAATTTAGTCTCTATAAACACCCAATGAATAGAAATCAACGTATAAACAAGCCTATGTAATTTTTCAATGACACATACAATTTAATAATGGTTGACTTATTAAAATCTCAAGGAGAAACATCAATTTATTTTGCATTGTCCCATACTATTTAACTATAATGTTTGATATATTTGGATGGTCATATAATTCCATGTATGTTATTAATGGAGATAATAAATTTGTGGGGGCGATTGTTTTGGCATTTTAGCTCAAGATGAGAATAGAGATATCATAAAAATCAAGCACATGAATGTATTGTTGTGGTAAATATTGTGATAATTTACCCAATAAAATACCATCCTAATCTTAACAGGGGGTTAAGAATAATTTTACTATATGCCATGTTAAGTGGACGTATATCAATATGTAGAATATGTGGGAGATACCATTAACACAAGAATAATATATGGTGAATATTGAATAGTGTGCATATTGAAATAAGACGATTTCATATAGAAGGATGAATTATTTTAAAATGGAATAATAACTTCTCTTTTTTATATGATAAGGATTTGCCCCATTCCAAAGTAATTAGTATCAAAGTTTATGTTCTTGACTTTTGCAAAAAAGGTAAGAAGACTAGCTTCCTTAAAGAAGCATGTTGTAACAACCTTTTCCAAAAAAACTTACCCTTGAGGTGACGAGATAGTGTTAATTTGTAGTAGGACTCCAGAACTCATGACCAAAACTTCATTGAATACTTATTCCCCAAATCACCCTTCTAACATCACAAACATTTAGCATCAATATTTATAAATATAAACTAGCTTTCCATGATGGACACAGAGAGGAGGAATCAAGCCACTCCTTCCTCTATAAAGTGTTATATGATTAATATAAATAATATCGATTATAGTAACAATAATTAATATTGTTTCTTGCAATGACTACTACCACTACTAATCCTAAATAACTTTGACAAGGAAAAATTTAGCCACCAACAAAGCCTCCACTAAGCTTACTAACCACTGAGGTTGCTAGACCCTAACCTTAGAATATTATTTATACCTAGACCTATCTTAAGAGGTGGATAGATTTATGATGATGGAGGAGGAAAGGATCTTAAGAGGTGGATAGATTTATGATGATGGAAGAGGAAAGCATGGTGTAGAAATTGGCACAAATGTTGTTGATGTGACCAAATCCCTTTCATAATGACAATCAAAAGTTAAGAAGAAAGATGAAGATGATGATAACACAAACAAACATGAGAATGATAATTTTATGATGATGACACAAACAAACATGACTATGATAAGTCTCCTAACATGATTATGATAAGTCTCCTCCACTTCCTCTAGAGAACAAAATCATAAAATTAGATCCATGGCATGAATAACTAACAATGATCCTCATCCACATATAGATAATCAACGTCAACATGGAGATACTCCCGAGTGATTTCAATTGAAGAAAAAAACAAGATATCCTTTTTTATATCCGTGTTGGATCAGATTTTCTCTTCATCTTTTCGTCCTGATGATGAATCATAATGATTGGATCGAAACACATAATAAATCAATGATTTTATGTTATGGATCACGAAGATAGATACCTAAACAATTCTACTCAAAAAATACTCCATTCAAATATCACTTTTGTTCTCACATGATTCAAAGAAGGAGTCATTGAACTAAAAAAAATACCAAACATAAGCTAACTCGTAAGGAGATTCTTAAGAAATCGAACCAATATTTTTTTCGTGCACTCCTGCAAATAAAATATATGCTCGAGATGGACATGGAGTTCGAGACGGAGGTGGAAGAGATGGTGCCAAATATCATGTACAAGGACCACCCCAATTATATGTACAACCAGAGCTACAAGAACCACCAAAAAATGATTTGTTTTAATGGTTGCCGAAAACCAGAGCTACAAAAACCACAAAACAAAGAAATTTTTTAATGGTTCCTAGTAATTGATAGACCACGACATAGCACAGAAAGGAAGCCCAAATACAACAAAAAATGCAATGGTAAGGGGTATGTGTAGCAACAATTTACTCCCTTCACATTTTCTAATGCCCCCCCTGAACCGAGAATAAAAGAAAAATTATTTCCATCTAAAGCAGGAAGACATCGTACAGGAATTCAGACACCTGAGAGAATGGTAAATAGAGAAGTTAAACCAGAAGGAAAAGGTAAAGGAGGTCAGAGAGCTCAAAGAATAGTAAATAATAAATTTAAACTAGGAAGAAATGGTGTAGGAATTCATAGTGCTCGAAGAATTTCTGAATAGTAAATTTAGAAATAATAAATATATTATTGAAATAAAATTTACTAAATAGTAAATATAACTTAATCAAACAACAACATATCTAATCACACATAGATTGAGAGAATATTATCATGTACATGTTCATCTCCCTAACCATAGGAAGCATAGAAAAACCAATTGCAAGTTAAAACAAAGGAGCTGCAAGAAGCTGAGATAAATATGTTTTGGAAAGTTTGACATTTAAAACATCTCCCATGCCATCATTCTATCATGAATAATATCAAACGAAGGTTGAGCTGAAGAAGGTACCTCTTACCTGCCAAAAATCCCCCATGTTAGAACTACGAAAGAGCTATGCTGGTGTAGAATCTAAAAAAAGTGATCCAAATCAAGTCTATAGAACATTTGGCTTTAGTTTTGACCAAAAAAAGAGTAATGGGTATGTGCAGACATGAAGAAAACTACAGATAATGACATGGAAAAAGAAATAACTACCAGTATATCATTGAAAAAGGAATCTTCTAAAAAATATGTATCGTCAAAGTCCAGTGAAAGACCTTTTAGCCTCAAACAAGAAGTTTCAAAGAGTCCAAAAGATGAAACTGTTGATGAATCTTCCAACCCTGGTAAAGAAACCACAAGCACTGATTTAAAAAAACATTATGGAAGAAGTGATATGAATGGATTAACTCTGCATAAATTTGAATTTTTTGAAGAATAAAAGGAAGCAAAACCTTTATATGGGAATATTGGAATTGGAAACACCACCAATGATAGAGATAGTCAAATTTTGTTGACTTATGAATTTCTTGAAGAAGAACTGAATAGGATTGAACCCGTAAGTAGGAAGAATGAGATTTCAAAGACTACCAAAGTGAGTTTGATTGTGTAGAAGTATGAAGTTCTTGAAGAACTGATTGAAGATAAAATATTACAAGGTAACGATGAGATACCAGAAACTAAGGTTTAAGGTGACATATTGGAGGATTTAGGTTCTCTGATTGGAGACAACACATCAAGCTTTCTTACAAGGGTGTTAGCTGAAAATTTGCAGGTTACAGATGGCTTACATCTGGATAGTGAATCACACTCCCATGTTAATTCAGGTAAGGGGCAGATCCAATGTAAAAAAACTGATATGAAACAAATGGACCCCAACTCTGTTCGATAATCTCACCGTGGTTTAGCTAAATAAAATTTGTTTGAAAAAGAACATGTTAAATTTATGAGGTAGCTTCAGGAAGAATTTCCCTTGATCCCCAAAGTAAAATTCAAATTTATAGGCAAAAGTTTTACTTTGAAAATAATTAAGGTCTCTATTTGAATTATTAATTCCTCCTGCCTAAGACATTCAAACTCGGCTTTAATATGTAATTGGAGGGAAATATTTGATTTTTTAAATTAAAATTTAAAGTTCGGCTTCAATTTTGTCTCACCCAATAGATGCAACCTTTAAAATATGTCAAAATACTAGATATACCCCATTGAGGTGCTCCTCAAAAAGTACGAATTTGTTTCTGCAATTTCAGACGGCTACCTCTAGAATTTTGGATGACCTTTTTTCTCTGAGCGTACCTCAGTAATTTTGGATGGTGTTCTCTATGGTTTCCTTAGGACACCTCTTGCTTCTCTATGGCTCAATGAAATTGTGCATTTTCAATCTCAATAAGTCCAAAAATCACACTTAGTATGAAAGGGATTGTTTTGGTTAGGGTTATGGTCCCAATAGGTCCGAGTTCAGGTGAAGATTTGCGTTATGTTTTAGGGCATGTTTACAAATGGGTTATGGCTAGTTTAGCATGGGTTTCTCTCTCAGAAATAAGGCTACAGCTAGGAGACTCTATAACAGTAACAGTTGGGCAATGGTTCTAGAATCACATGATGAGGAGGCCGAGATGTTGTAGCAAGTCGCAAACATAAAATTCTAGTAACTTGGTGGTTGTTGGAGGTGATTTGGATACCTTAAAGGAGTCCATAACAACAAAAACGTATAGTGACCTTGTTTAGAGTGAAAAATTCATTGTTTGAAGACCTTCAAGTACTAAATAAGGGTTGAATCAGCATGCCATAGAAACCCTCCAGATTCCAAAGATCCACTGAGATAAAGCAAACAATGGCTTTAATATGGCCATATACTAGCTACTAGAGCCAGCAAAGGACAACATCATGAAGAATAAGAAAGGTCGTAGTAGAAAGAATGAATTTGTAACCTTCTACATTGATCTGAAGTGTCCCTAACCACATGATTGATTGGGTCTAAGAGCACCATTATCAGACCTTAATATTGGCAAGTCATTCTAACTCTAAACCATTGTACTCTCTCTCTCTCTCTCTCTCTCTCTCTCTCTCTACTCAAAATTTTATTTTAATAATAAGAATATTTGATCAAGGGTTTTTCCCTGGCTTGAGCCAATTTTATGTTCTCATGTCTTGGTTTGTCCTCTATGATAATGGTTCATGTTCTTTCCTCAGTTACTTCCAACATAATAATGTTTTATGTCATTGCAATAAAATGGTGAATTAGGCTAATATAACTCACTAAATTAATTGACCTAAGAATATGTTAAATAAAAATTAGCATGCTATCAAAGCTCGGTGAGGTCAAGCCCAAGCAAGAGTAAACGCAATCACTAAAGGTGTATCAAAAGAAAATATAATAGTCTCTATCTAAATTTTCCTTTGACCTGTGAATAAAATTCAAGGAATGAATCAATTAAGGGTTTATGATTATTATACATTGCATACTTTGACCATTATTTGGACCAGCATCCGGCCTAAAATTTTTACATGCATTGACTATGTATCTCTATTACATAACTCATCTTTGTGAATATGAGCAGATCTAAGGAAATATAAATTTCAAAGAATGATAATTAGCTTGGTCTCAGGGGTTAATTTGATAGTTGAGTATTTTTTATGGATGAGATCCAAATATGACGCACTTTCTTTCACATCAAAGTCCTTTATTCCTTGCTGGCCGAAAAACCACAACTCTGAGCACAAGAGGACCAAGTTTATGTCAAAAAGGAGGCCGACTATCTCTGAGTTGGAGGACTGAGTTTCTCATTGTAAAGAATTTCATTGCCATAAAGAGGGGTCTAGTTACTTCTCTATTGTTGGTTGAGTTGAGCCCATTGAAGGGCTAAAATATTTTTACATCCCATGGACACGATCATCCATCTGAGACAACTAAATATGATGTCCAAAAGGGCCAAGGGATTCCTTATCTGCTATTTGAGTTATGTAGAAAGGGTTGAGACAAAAAATACATAAGAAGGTTGAGCATGTAGCTTTTCCTGGAAGATCTTGGAGCCTATGTAAGGGTTTATTTCCTGCATCATAAAACAAAGCATAGATTTCTAGTTGAAAGGTTGTCCAAATAGCTTGTTCATGGAGTGAAATATCTATGAGATAGGAGTTGTACTCTCAATCATTTTGGGACTGATAATCCCAGTGATTATACAATTGGAACCACTCTACAAGCACGCAGCATGATCCTCTATAAAATACTCTGTAGGAGATGGGATAAATAGACTGATTGATGTGATCCACTACGAAATTTGATAGACGATCTGCAGTGAGTATCAGTGCACTAGGTAATCTGTTTTGTTTTCCATGAAGCATTGTGTTGTGCACCAATGAAACACAAGTCTTGTTGTAAACTCTGAAAAAATCTCTTATGATCTAAATCTTGCATTTCTAACATTCTACTGAACTTATGAAATCTCAGTAGCGTAGCTTCTTATGAAAAGGAATTTTATAGGAATCAAATAATATCCCCTACTGAATTTATGATAAAGAATATAGAGTTGTGTTAGTATGGTATGTGAAACTGTCACCTTGATTACATTTATTCAAAATTGTAGGCTATCACTTTATATCTACATCCATTGCATCTACAACTACCAAAGTTACAGTATGGTGATGTTATGATAACCGCACAACATATATGTTGAAACTATGTGTGCATTTAAAATGATTTGTGCCCCTGAGAATCATACCAGTATGGTTTTTCCATTTGGAGTTTAGTAAGCTCATGCTTGTTGGCAAGTTGGTTTTCTCTCTAAGGTAGGATTTTCTTAATTTTGAGCTACTAACCAAGGTTGGTGGCATATTCTATTTCCCATGATATAAGTAATACAACTTATCCTACTCATGTATTATTAAAGACATCAATATGCTAGAGCAGGGAAAGAACATCACCAATATGGAGATATCAAATAAAGCCTCTCAATAAAAATTAGGCACAATGTCAAATATGCCATCTATAGGCACTCCATTAGTAGAAAGAAATATTTAGTACGGGTTTCTTCCTTCAATTGTAAAGGACGGAATTGTAACACTTTTCATGCTACTAGTGTTTTCTTTTTGAAAAGAAGCAACACAAAGAGAGTAAGGCTCTCTCTCATAGAGACAAAATAGTTGTGATATGTACAAAATAAACATGATTGTGCAAAAATGGAACAATAATATGGTAAATTAAGGGAGACAACAAGAGAAACAATAGAAGCGGATGGCATAGATAGTTAAAGTGGTAGTGTTAGCAGAAACTATGGACTATAGAAAGCCACTGGAAGCAGTATGTAGGTCAGTATGGCATCCAATGGAACATCAAATCATGGGTAACAACCACCTTGAAAGTTATATGTGGCATCATTCCTATGTATGGCATCTCAACACATAAATCCTAACATCATCTATGGTTTCTTTTCAGTCCAAAAATATGTATGATATCCTTACTATCCAATTTCCATGGTGATATTTCATAATATTGTTCACAAATGAAGTTGTGAATAAGACAGAGGATAGCTTATCTATGAAGAAGAAACTATATCTGCAAGTTTGAGAAATTGAATCTTTCATCCTTGAAGCGAGTGCATGACATAATGTCTTACAAAGCACAGTAAGAAGAAGATCCTGCTTTTATTACATTGAGATGATATCCTACAAAAAAATTGTCTAAATGATAAAGCCTCCTCTTCATGAACTAGGAAAATTGATGTATTGGTGGTTGTCATAGCAAGACTTCAAAGGGAGCTATAACATCCCTGATGATTTTCTTATTCAGTGTTGAGACAAGTCATGTCATCTGAATATGTTGACCCTCATAAAATCATATATGTGTTTCCCTAGAGACTACATATAGGTTGTATGATTATAATTGGAAGATTTTGGCACATGGATGAAAGTATTAATTATAGGTTCCAAATACCTATATGGATATGTTTTGGGAAAGATTACTTTTTCAATATTCAGAGGGAGCTATGATGTTCATGATGTATGTGCTAAGTTTAAAGGATTGAAAATTTTTGAATGTAGAAATAGACAACTTATGGATAAGCCTCATACATTGGACAACTACTCATTAATATTAATTACATTTCTAAATTACATTGCAGAGAGTTTTTGATCTGGCAGTATGTTGGATGATAAGAGAACATATAATTTCTATGTCTCTTGAGGTCCTCCTTCATTCATTGAATATGTCAAAGATTTAATTCTGAAAGAACCGTTAAAGAACAATTTACAATGCAGTAAGCATATCTTATCACGAACCCCTTTAAGGAAAATCCTCATAAGTTATTTATGCTCATCAACATTGTTGGATATTGAAGGCTAGGAGTGCTTCTCATATCGACAGCAGGCACCACTTTATTTATGGAAAAACCAAGTGCATTTGAGCTCCATCATTCCAATATGGAAGCACATGTATTTACCATCCTTGGAAAACCTCTTGCTATGAAAGAGCCTGAAAGTAATGAAAAGACCCTATTATGAGGGCTCAGGTTGAACATTGAGCTCTAAGATCTCTTGGGGGCATGGGGTACTTCTTGAATCCACTACAACTTGCTAGGAATACATGGAATTTTTATTAAATTTCCCCTTGATTAAAGTATTATTTGGATCTTTTGTGTATGTGGTTGAGGCCCTCCATATATAAACATGGTGAAACACTTAATTTTCAATGAATAATTCTCTTCCATGACAATCACAGGACATTTCTTTGTCTATAAAGATTTTCGAGGTTACTTGCTACTTTCTTTTTCTATCCAACCCATAGGTGTTTTCTCTTATGAGATTGATCATCTCAAATATATGACATTTATCACCTCCTTTTTCCAAATTATCTTAGCAACTAGGGTGTCGAGTGCCCAATAAATATTATAGGACAAAAACACATACAATGGTGGATCTATGATGCAAAGTTTTCTCAAACAGGTGACATAAAGACACCTCTAGTTACTAACAAAGATAGATTCCTTCCTCCACTACAAATTTGTTTGTAGAATCTGGAGAAAATGAAAATTTTATGTAAATGTTAAAAATTAAAATACCTGTACGCAAACGCAATTAAACATTGCAATTTATCTGGCTATTGATGATGTTACCTGTGAAAATTACTGATAAATTCTAGACTAGAAAGGTGGGGAAGCATGCTAGATTCCAGGATACCTTGGTTATAAACTTTGAGAAGAATAATACATGGATAATTATCCCAAGTCAAGTTTAAAGGGGAGAATACGTTGAAGAAAGTATAACGTAAGTGGAAAATGTAGTTGAGAAAGATGTCGTAGAGGACATGGAACTTGATGATATTGATTTGTCACCCATGGAAAATTCTTGCAACATAAGGGGAGAAGGAAGTGATGGGATTCTTCTCTGCCTAGTCAGCTTAGATTCCTAATGATGCATGCTATAGTATTAAATTTAAGGCATTTTTGAGTGATGGAAGGGGACATATTTCTCTATTTGCTAGGGAAATGATAGCTTTTGGTGAACAAAATTCACATTCAAAGGTAGAATGAAAAATAAGTAGATCGTGTGCACTACCCTTGAGAAGGATGTGATGGTATTCTATTCTACCTATTGGCTTGGATTCTTGATGATGGAAGCTACATGTATTAAATTTAAGGAATTTTTGAGTGATGTTAAGTGAAATGTTTTTGTATTTTCTAGGGAAGTGACAACATTTTGTGAATAACATGTAGATTCAAAGGAAAAAATAAACTTTAAAAGAAGGAACATTTTTTATTACTTGCATGGATAGTGTTATACAAAATTATGATATATGGATAAATCAAATTCCCTAAGTGTGGTGTTTATCACTTAGAACAACAAAGGAAAGAAAAACTATTATTTTCTCTAAAACAAACAGATATACATAAATCAGAAAGAGCCTACTTGTGATTCTTTTTTCCTCCTTCTCCTTCTGTCACTATTGTTGTCACTCTCAATCCAACTCAAGTCACTAGATCAATTCGTGCAAAAAAAAATAGAGAACAACAAACAACATGCAATATACAAATATCTACTTATCTTACTCAAATCAAACTGAGTAGATCTGAAATACATACATCATTTAAGAATACATTGCACAATAAATAGATGCATATGTATGGGAAAATGAACAACAATATTTATTAGAGAGTAGGAGGAAAATATTACAACCAATGGATCGATTTTTCATCAACCTGATCCAACTTCATTCCAGCCTCATCACATCGATCATCATCTCAGCAACATATAAGTACTTTCACTCTCTTATCAAATAAGAATCCAACAGCATAAATTTGCACCAAAATTATTCCTCCCTAGCACTAGGATCAGTGCTCAATCTATAGGGAAAATGATGGTAGTTTCTCATTGAATGACATTCTAATAATAGGAAAGACATGTTTCCAAGTTTAGAGGTATTAAATGGACATTTGGATTCTAAGTATGCCACCTATGGACTCTTCTAGAAGGCATTGGCCATGTGGAGATTGCCGGAACAATGAAAATTCCGCTCCTAGGTGACCAATGCACTCTTGAAAGTTATGAGGCACACTGTAGTGCACTCTTGCATGAGGAATTGGCACTGGAATGCAGTTAGTCCCTTGCAAAGGAGTGTTGGTGAGTCAGTGGGTCATATAACACATACTTCAAACCTTGGAAATCTCACAATAGAAGCCATGAATGAAATTTTCTTCACTTAGGGCATATAGAAACTGATATTAAGGGGATGATAGACCCTATTTCATTGGTCATAGGGATGATGTCCAGTTTGACCAGGTCTTGGGGGATGATTCCCAAATTGACCTATAAAAGCTTCCCCCTAAATCATGAAGTCAAATAATAATATTATTTGGATGAGATGCTTTATGATGTGATGAGTAGGAACTGAAGCGGATGGTGACCTGCATCAATCTTGCAATACATTACATCATGATATTTTCATCTTGATCACGAATTGTTGAGGGAAGCATTCCCATGCTCAGAACATACACTATCTAATAACATGCACATAATTTTTAAAGTCATCTACATAGGAATGTTTCCCAATATAGACATGCCTACAAATATAGGCCCATGTTCGGATGATGATCTGTATGTAAAGCCATCGTACAGATGATGTGTACAACAATCCTAAAATTGCAGCCCGGATGGATGAAACTAGATCTGGGGTCTTCCTATCTTGTTCACACGATAATTCAGGTACAAGTCTAACCATGTGAATATATGATTTTAGGTCGAAAATGGGAAGACATCATCTAATTCCCAGCCAATGATGTGAGTTGTTAATAGACATGAGAAAACCACCATTGATGTTAATGGCTCTCAAGGTACTGTAGTACAATTTGCAAGGCATGAATATATGATTTGGTGTTGAAAGCTAAACAAAATCTTTCGGTCAAAGGTTTGGAAGCGAGAAACTTATCGTTGACGTAACAAGCCTCAGGGAACTGGAAGATCTTTCTAAGTAAACTTCTTGGATGATGAGCTAATATTGACAGGAAGAAAATTTATCGTGAAATGAGAGTTATTGATTTCAGAGACAAAATGTGACTTTATATAGCAATGTTCAAGGATGATTGTCATGAAAATGAAGGTTTATGAGTATTGCAGAAGGATGAGGATTTTACTGGATGACTTCTCTTGAACATATCAGTGACACTGACATGAGTTGGCAGCATTGACCCAAAACCAAAGTGAACGTATGATGAACCATAGGTATGGATAAAATGTCAAGAATATTACCAAACCCAAAAGTCACAATGATGGACTGAAAGTGTCATGTTCAAGAGTGGTATTCTACCATAAAGTGTTATGTCCTTTTTCCCAAATTTTCCCCGGTCATTTGTCGTCCAGTACCTCTTTATTTTTTAACAAGCTTGAGGATGGTAAGATATGCTTGATCTATAATTCAACCCTTCAGGCAAATCCATCACTATTTAACAATTTAACGAGTCTAGTGATAAATGAAACTTGATTATTGCCATGATCGACACGTTCATCGCTATTTTATGTTTTAACGAGTCTAACTCCATGATTCATTTTTCGTAATTTTTTCACTCAGGGTCAAAAAACTGTAAAATGATACCTGAGAAAACCTCTAAACCATGTTCGACCAAGGTTTTCCTTTTTCGTAAATAATCTATCTCAGTCCAGAAAAGGGGTAAACTATTACTGAGTAGTTTTCATTTCATATACTTTTACGAGCTCGAAAAGACAAGTGCTTAGCAATATTTTCACATTATCGGAGTCTGAAAAGAGCTAAAAGAAGACTCCAGGGGGTTTCTTTTTCACAGTTATTGAAGCTTGAAAAAGAGATAAAAATGTGCTTCAAATCCTTTTTCATTTTTATCAAAGCTCGAAAAAGAAGGATAAAATTATGCTTTGTGGTCAAATCATTATTAAATAAGTGTGCACGACTAATATCACTGTATCAGCTATAAAAAATATTCAAAAAACCATCAAATAGATTAAAAATACATGTTTCATAGAAAAAAGGAATAAAAACCATAGTCACAACATTAAATATGATTTAAAATAATCAAATTGACTAATTAAAAGAGTTTTTACCATTCCAAAGTTACCATTTTAAAAATAGGAGTTCTGAACCAATTTTTCCCTCAAACTTTGGCGGGTTCCATTGATGCAGCCATAACATGTTACACTAAGTATATATGGCCCTAGAGATCCACGGATGAAGAGTTGGGTTGAATTTATGTCTATACATGCTGGTGAATCAGCCATCATATTCTCTACTGCATTCTTCACCTATTTCAAACAACAGATGGTCTCCATAGATCAGTATGCATATGCAGGCATAGATTTCCAAGGAAATCCAAACTAGATTCTTCCAGATGAAGCTCAATGGGGTGCAATTAGTAAGAATGTTTTGACCATGTTTTTTGAGTTTTCTAAGGTTTGACATGTTTTTTTTATTTTGATGCTTCCCAAGAATAAACTAAATTTTTTATGTATGCAGATGTGGCTCGAGTTTGACCAATGGGTCAGCCATAGCAGGGAGCAGATGAGCCAGCAAAGACGGTTGTTGGGAGAGAAGTCTTTCGGGATTTAGATATGACCGAGGCTCTTGTTGAGCTACAACAGAACATGGAGGGATTGACTCTTAGGATTCTAAATTTCTGGATCGAAGATTTTCCTATGAGACTGCAGCGCCACACTATTGGTGTTCCTGACTATTGGATGCGGTTATTGTGTAGGATAGCTAGATCAGTAGTTTGTTATCATGAGAATCACTAGTTTACTTTGACATTTTGCATACATTTGGAGGTCAGATAACCAATGTGTCTTGGGCACAAATTTTGTAAAAACCTATAACTATATATTTATTTGTTTTCATTGTTTTCCTATGTTTATTGCACAATCCTATTCAATTATGTGATGTGAATTTAAAATATGTCTATGCATGTGTTGAAAATGTCTATTTAAAACATAATTCGCTAAGGAATGAGTTAATGTGTTTAAATTTCTAGAAATGTGTTGATATTGAATGAAATCAAAATGTATTTCCAAAAGTTGAACTCGTAGGAACATATGATGCAATGTTGGATATATGACAGTATAAACGCTAGTAAGTTGCAGTACAACAAGTTGTGAGTCTAACCTATTGATGATGCAGTTAATACCAAATGAAATGGCATCAGAGAGAAGTTTAATCAACGTGCTATACTCAACGATATTGTTTGTATATCTACTAATACAAATACCTTGAAAACTCACTAACTCGCCACTCGGAGCAAACAAGGCTCATGCTATAGAGGATAGATTCTTTGTACTACGACTAGCACCATTAGCATAACCAACAAATGGTTCCAAAGATTCAGAAATCTGTGATGAACTATAAAGCAGATTACTAACTTCAAGAAAAATATAGGAAAACAAACTAAGACAGTAAATGCAAATCAAAAGCATATATACAATATAATACAAAAACTCATTGCACTCATGTTTAAGCATAGTAACATTTGAGATACAACCCATTTCAGGGTTGTGCCAATGGAATTCCATCATAATCTACTAACTCGTAGGTGTCCTTAGTAAGAACTCTTTTGACAATATAGGGGCCATGCCATAAAGGCTCAAATTTTTTGTACCTATTAAATCAACTTCCTTATCATAAAGTAAGACTAGGTCACCCTCTAAAAAGATGCAAGGCTGGACATTTTGGTCATATTGCACCTTAATTCATCTCTTATGCTCTTTCTTAGACAAAACGGCTTCACGACGCGTTTCATCAAGATGGATGAGGTTAAAAAGATGCGCTTCTTCAGTAGAGGTGTTAGGTAACAAGTCAACAATGAGTTTTAACGATGGTATTTCACATTGGATAGGCAAGATAGCTTCCATACCATACATAAATTGAAAGGGGGTAAATATGGTTGCATTTATCACCGAGGTTTGATATTCCCACAAATCCGAGTACAGGATCAAATACCAATTTCGTTTATGAACTCATATCATTCGTTGAAGAATTCATTTAAGAATCTTGTTAATAGCTTCAACTTGTCCACTGGATTGTGGATAGTAAGGACTAGAAGAATCATGGGACATTCCTAATTTGGTAATCAAATCATTCATCATGTGATTGCAAAAATGCTTACCATGATCTACGACTATAGCTTGTGGAACACAAAATCGTGAGATGACATGATTGAGAAAGAATAATACAGTTGTTTCTCCTCTGTTATTAAATGTAGGCATTGATTCGACCCACTTAGTAAATTATTCTACTCCAAAAATAATATAACCATACCCCCCCCGGACAAATGAGGGTTGTAGGTCATGGATACAATGCCCCATTTTGCAAATGGTCCCACAGTGATAACAGGATGCATCGGCACTGGTGGCTTGCAAATTTTCAATGAAATATCTGGCACGCATGAAAACTTCTGAATGTGAGGATGCAGTTGTGAAATATGGTAGGGAAAAAGTAATTGGTGCGGAGTATCTTCAGCGCGGTACCGTATCCAGACAAGTGCCCACCACAAGCCCCAAAATGAAAATCATTTAGAACCTTCTCAGCCTCCTCATGAGTGAGGCACCTCCTTAAAATCATATTGACACCATGACGATAAATTGTTTCGCCAACGATCAAATAATCTTTGGCTTAGTATAGAATACATCATTGTTGAGAACGAGAGGTATCGACTCAAAAATTATGGGTTTGGAGATAAATCATAAAATCACCATGCCAATGATTAAATGATCTGATTACAAACAGAGACTCATCAGGAATTGAGGGTTCTAATGTAGTAGCAGTAATATCAGAGGGAAGGTCCCAAAGAAGCTTAGCCAAAACTAAAGACTTATTTTACCTGGATTTTATGAATTCCAAATCAAATTCCTGTAAAATGACAATCCATTTTGAATATTTTGCCCCCAACGCTTGACGTGTTAGACTATATGTCATGGGGTTGCAATATGAAATTTCAATGGTCTTCTGGAACAGGATATAATGGCGAAATATTTGGACAGCTTGAACGGCCGCCAAGGCAATATTTTCGACATATGAATACTTCACTTTCGTATCATTGAGATTACGACTCAAATAATATATTGTATGTTATATCCCATATTCTTCTTAGACCAATACCATATAAATGGTCATACCAATCATGGGGATATACAAGATATAATCACTCTGATAATTTGGGGGATACATTAATGATGCCCAGAAAAGTGTATCCTTGACAGCATCACACGAAGCTTGCGCAACCTTATCCCAATGGAAAGGAATCCCCTTTTTCAGGAGATGATTAAATACTTTAGCCATTTTGGCGTAGTTGGGTATGAACCTCCATAGGAAGTTAGCGTTTCCTTGAAGTTTCGGTAACTGAAGTAAATTTGATGGTGCAAACAAATCAAGAATGGCCTAGCCCTTCAGTGGGTCAATTCGGGTTCCTTCTTTTGAGACAATGAATCCTAGAAAATGACAAAAACCAACACAAAACACATATTTGTGTGGATTGAGGCATATTTTGTAGTGTGAGAAGCATAAAAATATAGCTCTCAAATTCATCAGGTGATCATTCTAGTTTCGTGAATGCGCGAGTAAATCGTCTAGATAAGGTTAAACAATGTGCTTGATTTCATTGAAAGCATGATCCATTTCTCTCTGAAATGTTGCCCCAGCATTATTTAAACAAAATGGGAGTTTATGATAAGTGAATGTGCCCAAAATACACATGAATGTTCTCTTATATTGGTCCTATGGGTGGATATTGATTTGATTGTAACTGGAAAATCCATCCATGAACGAAAATGTTTCACATCCAACACAATCGTCAATAATCTGGTCGATAAAAGGAGTAGGATAGTTGTCTTTTGGACAAGAAATATTGACATCCCAATATTGGATGCACACTCAGATTGACCCTTGTTAATTTATGTCAGGAACAATGTTCTAAACCCAATCAATAAGTAGAACAAGTTAAATTAAACCACCACGCAAATGTTTTTCAAATTCTACTTTAATGGTAGCAGCCTTCTTCAGATGAATAGGATGAAAGCATTGACGTACTAGTCTGACATCAGGGTACATTTTAATGGTGTGTTCAATGATAGTATCTATGCTCAAAATTTCCTCATAAGACCAAGAAAATATATCTCAGAATTAACGAAAGAGAGAGCGATAAGTTTTGAGTTCTAATGGAGAACAAGACACGCCGACATGAATGTTTTCTACAACACTGGGTTTGGTCAAAATATCGATAAAAATGGTTTCTTCAATATTTGATAAGTTTCACTTGGATTCAATTGGATTAATGGGAAAATAATTCAAAAATAAAGTTTCGATTGATGGGTGATATAGTTCAATAAGATTATCTTCTTCCTAATCCTGAATATGGGAACGATGATGATGATATTCCCATTGTTCTCCTTCTAGCATCATGGATTCCACAATGCTCTCATCAGTCTAGAAAATGGATGAAAAAGGATGAGATAGAGTACCAAAATATAATGAATGATCAAACCTAATGATTGGCGACAATGAATTAGGATTCACCACCCAAGCTATGTAGATTTATTGCTATTCCATCTCAATTGGGTTGGGCAGTAGAAATTCATCCAACGTAACAACTTCAGATTCAATGGTAATCTTCCTTAAGCCAGATAGAGTGGAATATATCATCTAGCAGGTCTCTATTCTTCCAATTGTTGTTGATGTCGTAGGCTGCGGTAATGCAAAGGTGCCCATTAGGAAAGAATCATTTAAGAGCCCTACACTAATGTTTTAAAGTGATAGATGGGGTGCCTGAACTAACAGAACACTTCCAGTTACCTGGGAACTGGAGGAAAAGAAGGAAATTTGATTGATGATTGTAATAACACCTTTATGAGGAAAAGAAACCATTCTGAAAGAAGTAGAAATGATCACAGTCATAGCGTAAACCCATGGCCTTCCTAGTAAAATTTTGTAATCTAGGGGTCCGTCAATGACCTCAACTTCAAAATTTACTATTTTTCCCCCTAGTTCGACATGCAGATTATTGATGATACCGCAAGGCATATATGTACGATTGTTAAAATCTTTCAACATTGTAGATGATTGAGATAGGCATGGCGTGCCAAGTGACTTCCAACAGTTTAGAGACATAATGCACGTAGATGTTCCCTCATCAATAATAGTAAAATAAACGAGGTGATTGACAACATTTACTTGGATGGAGAGCAACAATTTTACTAGTAATTGTGGCACATAGCCTGTATGATTAAAGACTACAAGATTGAAATCTGTGGATCGATTCCAAAAATTTTCGACAACAAAGCCTACCTCTGGGAGGGACAATTTCGAAGTACCTCAAGCATCGACATAGCTGAAGGGGATTTAGCCAAATCTTCAACTATATTACAATTTTCAGCAGCTCGAGCTCCAGGATTGAATGTCGATTTATGGACGACTCCCTTTGGTGGCTTTATTCTTAACTCAAGGATACAAGGTGGAATAGATTCCGTGGGAAAATTTGTAGTCGAGGTAGTAGGTTGATTAGTAGCTTAATGACCGTACTTTTTATTTTGCATTAACACCAAAACTTCAATTTTTGGCTTCGTGAAAAATAACATAAGGACTTGGGAACTATAATTTGGATTCCTACCAACCATATTTGTGTCTGGAATCGGAAATGAATCTCTCAACACAGCAGATGCATTCGAAGTCTTAAGAAATTTTGAAACTTCAGAGTGGGGAGGATAGTCTTGAAAAAATTTCTCCTCATTACAGATTATGTAGGGGTTTCCAGTTTTTTGATCAGATGATCGTTCCTGCAGGGTTCAATTTTTCTTTTTCTTCACTTTCCCCTTTTTCTTAGTTCCAGGTTGCTTGTCTTTTTGCATTTGTCATATGACATGGCATGAATTTCATAAGAAGGTGCAGGATCAAATGCACTGGAGTGATGTGTTCTTACAGTACCAATCATACTGTCGTTAGCATGATAGTCCTTAGATGGAGGAGGAACAGTAAAATTAGATCACAGCGTGTTAGGAATTTTTTCATAGAGCATGCCAAACTGATTATAAATCAAATATAAGTACTGGGAATGAGCAATGACTTTCTCTTCAGTGACGATTCCACCCATAACCACATCCTCGGTGATAGATGGTAGCAAGGACTTAATGATCTACTCAGCGAGGAGCTGATGAGGAACAAATGTTTTGACCATTCTATGACAACGACGCCACTCATGAATATGGTAAGAAATATGATTAGCATTAGTCTATTTTAAATTGGTCAAGGGTTCCGTTCCAGTTTCATATCGTATGGGTAACTGGAAGTGGGTAAAAAAGGTAGTAGCTAAGGCAGTGAAATTATCAAATGAAGCTCATGGTAACTCAATGTACCACTTTTCCGCTGGACCAGTGAGCGTATGTTGAAAAGATGTAGTCGAACGGAGTCATCATTTAAGGAGGTTGACGAACACCACAAATGATAGGCCATAAAATCCGTCAGCAGGTCTTCTCCAGGGTTTCCATTGAACATATGAATATATGAGGCTAATTTATGTGGTATCACCGGCCACCAAGGAGCATAGATGATTGAATCATTGGTATGCTAGTTTAAATTAGGTAATTCTAAAGTTGCAATAAAGGGAAACTGTTGATTTAAGTCAGGTTGAGCATAGCCAGGGTATGATGGAATTTCTTGGGAAACATACCTTTGAGCACCATCATAAGAAATGTATTGTTGGTAACCCAGATAGGCGTTGTTTTTATAAGCAAACGCTTGAGGATTCTATTGACCAAAACCTGGGTAAGATGCTTGTTGTTGGAAATATTGTTGTGGAATTTCTGCTTATGGCTGCCAAGGTGTCAGCCCACCAAGATTATAACCCAAACTAGAATAGCTTGGACCTGGTTTTGAGTAGGTAAGACCTGGTTGTGCCTGTGACCTCCCATAATAGGGTAATCCATCTTGTGAATAAATAATTCTGGATACATGTGATTGTTGTAAACCAGCTGAAGGAGTTGGAGTCTGAGGGCCTAATACTTGAGGATATTGGGTTAAAGGACCCTCCTGAGACGGTTGCGGTACAATACTTTGAGCCTGTAACAGGGGTAATGATGTATTGACAAGTGGAGTAGATGTGGGTGAAACAGGTTGAATCGGTTGATATGAATGCACAAATGTTTGTTGTAGAACATGGAGAATAGGTTGCCACTAACAAAAAATCATTACAACATTAGGATGACCATATAAATATGGATTACTGTCAAAATGGGTGGCCATAGGTTTCCCCCCATCATGAGGAGTATAATAAGATGGAATATATTGTTCTCCAAATGTTGGGAGTCCAGTTGAGATTGTACTGGATGGAATATAACTAGATGGACCAGCTTAATATTACACGAAAGATGTATATAAAGTATCAAGATGTTCAACACTCATTAGATATGTACCAGATAGAATACCATATGATAACATTGGTAAATTCCATGGGTTTGGGAATGCACCAAGGAGGGTTCCAGACAAAGATTGGTAATCAGGTGGGATGGAAGGACCACCATATAGATGTGACTCTGGGGATGTGGTGAACATCGACGGGGTAGCAACAGTAGATGTTTTCGCAACTGCAACAGATGGTATAGCCAAATATTTTGAATCATCCATGGTCATACGACCCAATGTTTACACTATAGGATCTACGGGAGCTCGAATTAACACTAGATCAAAGAAAGAAGTGTGAGGTGATTGAGGAAAATACTCGTAAAGATAAAGCTCTGCCCCAAAATGAGTTGGACTTGAAGGTGTTTCGTCTTGTGGTATTTCTTCAATCAAAATCTAACCAGGTGGAAGGATTTCGCCGTCAAGCCCGAGTTATATTTCAGGTGGTTGACTCTATGATATGGGAGACTCAATGGCTAATCTCGACTGTGGAATGACCACTATAGGAACAACTTTTGGTTTTTTGACTTTGGATCTAGATGTTTCGGTAAAAGAACGATAGGATCCGGATTAGCTTCCAGTTGAAAAATGTTGGGTTCAGGAGGTATGTTGTCACTGATTGGATGGATCATGGCCACAGGTAGTTGTGAGGACTCCATCTTGACAATAGTGAATGAAATAGGATTTGTAGAAACATCTCAAGATGACTCTAGTATATGTGATGATGATGTCGCACCAGAGGTACTTATAGTATTGGTTTCGGTAGAACGATGTCACCTTTACCGACCAGAAATGGCTTCTGGTGGTAAAGGTGTTTTAAGTGATATTCTACGTGAACGACGAGGAAAGGGATGTTCTTCTTCCACGATGAATGATTAATTTTATGAAAAAAAACAAATAAACAACATAAAAGGGTAATTCTAGGAAAAAGGTTTACCATGTAAATGTGAACTGCAGAATACCTCCTGGTGAACCAAGTACAGGCAAGAAATCTCCCTAAATGTTGTGTTTAGTGTATCACAAGTTACAAGGTGGCCGACTCGGTTACCTATGAATGGATAGTGATGCTAGGATATTGGGTTAAATCAGATCCCAGCATGTACAAACTCATGCGCTTCTAATAAAAATTAAAATTCTTCTAAAAACCACAACATATTCAGTTCAAACAATACGTATGAAGGAAAGAGAGCCATACAAATAAAGTACTGATATAAAAAATATTTGGCCAAATATTAGAATGGGCGGCCTCTTGGCTTTTGGCCCTTTAAACCAT
Source organism: Pinus albicaulis (assembly GCA_034641835.2). Classification (NCBI taxonomy): domain Eukaryota; kingdom Viridiplantae; phylum Streptophyta; class Pinopsida; order Pinales; family Pinaceae; genus Pinus; species Pinus albicaulis. Next base: position 1,256,862,613 of record CM076584.1, read on the forward strand.
TTCTCTTACTCTCTTTGTATTCCTCACTTGCCCACTTCCTCACTTCTCTCTCTCACCCTCACAAGCTACATATTTATACATAAATATAATTTATTCCATTCCATAATTTCCTCCACAAAAATCTCAACTCAAAATCTAATTTAGATTTATCTTTTTTTGGACTCAACTAAGTCCTGATTATGGAATTCCCAATCCCTAGATTATCTACCTAATTCAACTCCACTCATATTCTTAATTATTTAAGGAATATTTACAATAATACTCACATTTGTAATTGCTCTCCTAATTTATTAAAAATGAGAAAATTAATTAATAAAATAATTAAATATCTCACCCCGTTAATTACACAATTGACTAATGAAAATTTAACTTGATGCTCCTGAATTAGACTCCCCATGTCGAGAATTTTCCATAGAATCCTTTCTATGAGGTCTGTCACTTTTCTGTAACAATGTGATAGCCACAAGTCCTAATGACTTGCTCCCTCCAGGATTCCAAACTCTGTTCTGTCACTAGTCCTTAAAAGTATCAACTCGTTTTGGTAACACATCACTCACTCTGTCGATCAGATTCCATCGGCTTCTCCAATGCTATCTTTCGCCAATTCCTTGGAGCAATTCCCCTTTATCTAAGGCTTTCATCTCCAATTGAGCTAGACTCTCAGTTTCTTGCAATGGAGAATAATCAATAACTCTTTCTTGATTACAACTATAGTCTTTGATTTATTTTATAGCAACAACTCTCTCGTCCGTTGTTGTACCTGCATTCACCAACAAACTGTTAGTTTTAAAAAGATAAGACCTTTCAGTCTCTTTTGATTAGTTAGAGATCAATCTCTCATCATCGATCTTCTAGACTTAAATAGATTCTATTTTGAACTACTGGCTCCTTCCATCTTCATCTTTCTCGATCAATATTTATGTCTCCTTTTTGTCTCTATGGACACAACTCCCTTGCTATACCTGATGCTCAACTTCTCTAACTTCGACATCATATCTGTTAATGTTTCTTTCTGTACATACACTTACATCATTATCTGAAAATTTATAACATTCATTCAACTCTATAAAAATTTCATCTCTATCATGCATAGTAACTATAATTTCTTCTAGATTAGGTTCTGTAAGTTTTAATTCTCCATCAAGTTCCTTAAGCCATCGTTCCAAGAACTCGATTTCCCTATGAAATCTTTTCAACACTTCGTCAAGGTCTTCATTCCTAGCTTCATCCTTCTTCTGGCAATCTTCCTGAGTTGTCCTGGTTTCTATTCCATCACATTGTAAAATTCTGTTAGCAAATTCACCAAACAAATACATTTTTTTACCTCCTTGGAATATCTCTTTGGCATTTCTACTATGTTCCTACTCCATAACAGTTTCAACTTTCTGTCTCACACCAAACAAGACTTCATTTATGATTTCTTCTTGCTGCAACAAATCAATACCTTTTTCTTCTGAAAGGAATTTTCCATCACACTTCTCCTTAAGAGTTTCATTCTCCTCTGTGACAGTTTCACTAGACTGTTCACCATCTTTCGCACATCCTGCAAACATACATAAACTGTGAGATTTAAAAATGCAAGGCTTCATAGCCTCATCTTCCTCTCTTTCCAACACATATTTTGACTCTTCTGAACTATCCTAATAGTTCATGAGATCTTCCTCATTGATCTCTTCGCCCAGAATTTTACCCTGTTCTGGGCCACAAATGGAAACATCCATTTTTAACTCAGCCTCTCTGAGTTCTTCACTCTTGAACATCTACTCAAGCTTCCTCAGTTCTTCTGCCAACTATATGTTTACCTGCTTTTCCCTCTTTGTGTGTAGTCTCTGCCACTTTACCTTCTTTCTCATGGTCCAACCATGTGTCTGGTCTTTCACATTTTCCTGCAACAATTCCATTAACAATTCAAGGTGAACTATTCTCTCAGCCTTCTCTCACTCATAATCTTCATCTGTCAACTATTCACATATGCCACTTACCTTGGCATTTTCCTCCTTCTTCCTTCTGCTTTGGTCTTCATTAGATCTTCGAAAATGACTATCAACAGTAATCTTCTCCTCCTTTTCGAACTTCATTGTTCACGTGTTGATTTCATTCAATCCTCTTTTCAGCAAGTCTTCCCACTTTCGATTCAACAATGCAAGCTTTCTTCGTGCGCTTGATCACTTTCAGTTCTCTATCTTGGAATTAGTCTTTGGGAAATTCTCTTGCTTGACATTACTGTAAAATAACGAATGCAGTAATTCATGGGTTAAAATGACCAAATCTTTGGCTATTAGGCTCTGCCGATCATGCACCCAATTAAATTCAGACCTTTGATTTATCTTACAACTCTTTGACTTCAGAATTTACACCAATTCTTCATCTCGGATGAAAAATAATCAATCTTAACTCAAACTATCCAAACTTTCAAATACTCTAACATCTGTTTTGACTTCAATCTTTTCCCCAATAATAATAATAGTGGATATTTTGACTTAATTCAAGTTATACAATCCTCCAACAAACATACACCCCTAATACATTTTTAGGATGTAAAATCTTCACTCTCTTTCATACTTCATTCTTACGAAAGATCATCAGTTTCCCATTATCATTTCACATGATACTGAAGTATTTAGTTGAAATGCAATTCAGGTTTTTCAAGATTTAGTTTAAGGTGAAAATAAATAAACCATTCAACCTTCAATGTTCAAAATACCTTCCTGAATTATCATACCTCATGCTCCTGTTAAGGTTATTAATAAACCTTTCTCTATGCAATCTCAATTCTCTGGTTTCCACTGTTCTGTGTTGTCTTTTTCACTGTAAATACTCACATGCCCAAAAGCTCGTCATATTATTGCAAACATTTCCCTGCACTTTTATGCACCATACAACATCAATTCACATCTCTTCACCTGTGTACAGAGAACATGTTTTCAACCTCTTCAATGAATAATGTACAACTTTTACATCACATCCATTTTGAATATCACCTCCTTAGATACTGCCACAAAGTTTTTACAACATCAAGAAATTGTGTTTACAATCTTAAAACACAAATCAAAAGAATTCTCTCTTCTCCAAATACATGCTTTGGTTCAAAATGACTTAACCAAAATTGTGAAGAACCCACCTTATGCATAATAACCCTCTCACATAAAAATGCATGTTTCTCTCTATATCACCCAGGATTAGAACATTTTTCATTAATTTTCCATTAATTTATATCTCCACATTTGCAACATTTCCATTCTTTCATAACAGTTATGAAATATCATCTTCTCGAGTATGGCAAGGAAATTTAATCATACAAATTTTAAAATACCTCTACTCAATGAATATTGATTCATTCAATGAGCACTTACCTTGAATGTTCTCATGGTTGAAATGATCCAACCCTTCTCTCACATATTCTTTTAGGAATACATTCAAGCCTTAACGGATTTACTTTGAATGTGTGAGGTCCATTCTCTAAAAATCTCTCCCCAGCATATAAATTTCTTCCCAGCAATTTTCTAACATAAATCATTTCACAAAATAAAATGTCAGAAACCCTTCAAAGTATGCACAATCTCCCCCCTTAGTTTAAGCCAAGCTCCCTCATCTCAATCTCTTCAATTTCAAATTCTTTCTTTGAAAACATGAAATCATAATGTAACCGAATATCCTTTCAAGATTACATTCTCCCAAAAAAACATACATGAATTTTTCAAAAAACTTTACCTCGATCAATCTTAGTGACCTTTTCTTATGTTGGAAGGTTGTAACATGCAAATACTGGATCCATACCTTGAATATTCTGCTGGAGCCGTCCCTCTTTCACAAGCCCCACACATGCCTTTTTTAAGTGTATTGATATGACTGGTTTCCAAAAATTGATGTAGAAATAAAATTTCCACTTTCAAAGTAAAATATGCAATTTTACTAAGACCCAGGTTAATCTTCACTTGATGCAATTGATTCGTTCTTCACCACTTAGTGTGAAATTACATACGCTACTCCATCAACACATGACATTGAAATATGGCAGCATTATGCAACTCCACTTTTCCATCATAAAAGGGTTCTTTTAAGGACCATTTTATTTAATAGTGAATAAAAAGTTGGCATTTAGAATCCAACCAAGCCATTTGGAATCCAACGTACTCCCTGACTAAACCAATGAAGTCAACATATTTATAATAATATTAAGAAAGTAACATACCATTAGATTGGTTGAGTCCACGGTGTCACACACTTCATGGTAATTTATGTAAACAGAGATGAGTTTACTTATAAGATACCACTAGTTGATTGAATCCGCAGCACCACACTTCCATGGAAAAAACAGAGATGGGTTTAATTCTTGCGTAATTCCCCAACGCAGACAGGAATTACACGCATAAATTGATCCATACAAATCAATACAAGATTACACACATCAGTCGACCCATTGTAAAATTCTACGTAGTCTATACACAGCCTTTGCTAGCCCAAAATGAATCGACTGCTTATGATTTTAATTCAACATAACCAAACCTTGCATTGTAGATCTAGAGAAGTAGTTCATCTCTGTGTTTCTCTGCTTCACGATCATGCACTGGATGCTGGCAACCAACATATCTAACTCCTTCAACCAATGCATCTGGTTCCTTCAACCAACTCTGGAAACCAACACATCTGCAACACAGTCAACCACTGGACGTTGGCAACACGTCCTTGTAGGTGTTAATACTGCATTTAAATTTTTCGATCCTCCCTCCCCAATGGATATGTTAATTTGCTGGCCGCTTCATTAATGGATATATTGTCTCTTTAATCCATCCTTCCTACTTCTAATTTCGTTCCTTGTTTATAATTCAAGAAATCTGAGATTTCTACTACTGCAAGTGCCAATCCAATGTATACACATTCAACCATTCCCTGCATTAAACCATTCACATATATACATATATAATGTGCAGCTTCTAAAAATAAAATAAAAAACACACCCCAACACACTCTTCGACCGAAGCTTTAGTGTTGTTTTTCCATGAATGCCAGCCCAACGTACAACATAACCCAGCTGCTCCAACATCCTATGCTAGATGCTACCCATGAGTTATAAAAGGCGTTATCTTTGCAACATTTCCTGCGCCCTTTACATCAGACTTTCTCCAACGCTGACTCTATTCAATCCTCGGATATCATATGCTTGATGTTGCCTTCACACAATGCATTAAGGCTTTTACACACCAGCAAATCCATGTTGGTTTCCCCACATCATGCACTCAAATGGAAACACACACGAGGCCACACTAGTCATGATTACAAATCCACTACAAATCCAAGATAAGCCTTAGGCTCTGAAACAAAAATTATGCTAGGCTATTGGGTTAAATCAGATCCCATCATGTACAAACTCATGTGCTTCCAATGAAAATTAAAATTCTTCTAAAAACCACAACATATTCAGTTCAAATAATAGGTATGAAGGAAAGAGAGACATACAAATAAAATACTGATATGAAAAAACTCTTTAGCCAAATATTCCAATGGGCAGCCTCTTGGCTCTCGGCCCTTCAAACCATTTCTCTTACTCTCTTTGTATTCCTCGCTTGCCCACTTCCTCACTTCTCACTCTCACCCTCACAAGCTACATATTTATACATAAATATAATTTATTCCATTCCATAATTTCCTCCACACAAATCTCAACTTAGAATCTAATTTAGATTTTTCTTTTTTTAGACTCAACTAAGTCCCGTTTATGGAATTCCTAATCCCTAGATTATCTACCTAATTCAACTCCACTCATATCCTTAATTATTTAAGGAATATTTACAATAATTCTCACATTTATAATTTCTCTCCTAATTTATTAAAAATGAGAAAATTAATTAATAAAATAATTAAATATCTCACCCCCTTAATCACACAATTGAATAACGAAAATTTAAATTCATGCTCCTGCATCAGATAGCAACCTAAAGTTTTCCTCCCAAATATACCTGAAGGTATGTGGAGGCCCAAGTCCATATTAGCATTGTCTAATGTGAAACTGCACCAATGAGAGCACCCCCTTATACTTTTTGTACTAGAACACCACCCTATATACCTGAAGGTAAGTGGACTAGCTCTGATATACTTATGTATGTGGAGTGAGGTATCACACTCGGAATGTATCATAGATAAGTTAACGACAGCTACTATATTTAACAACATCGGAACACGTCTCTAACCTAGACCTTATAAATGTTATCGTTAATGTTCCAATGCTTTCTTAGGTTGACTGATGTAACTTTTATGTTGACCTTGTTTAAAAGTTTGACTTTGAGGTTCACCGCGTGATGTAATAGAAATTCCTAAAAGTGAAAAATAAATGATAAACAAACTTTTCAATTTTACTTTTTCAATGAAAATCCTAGCTACTAAGGGAAAGAGAAATCATTTTTTGAGCATACAACAAAGAGCACAAACTAAATGTAGTTTTCCTAACTTGTTCCTATGTAACACACACAATTCACTACATGCACATGCATGTTTTTCTTTTCAGCTCCCTTTAATGTGAATGAAATAAAGGAAACTATATGCATAAATCAATCAAACAAGTGTTTATTTATGAGAAACAAGGAATGAAACAACAATTTATCTTAGGAAAATGAAGAATGGAACTACAATTTTCCTACAGGAAATGAGGAATGAAACAACAATTTCCTTTTCGAAAACAGAATTGATTTAATGCAGAAATGAAATACTTTGAATTTGTTTTTCCAATGATAAATAAAAAAACTAATGAAACATTGAAAAGTTTACTTTTCAAAGGAGGAAGAACAAGAAAGTTTATTGGTCTCTAAGAGGAAACACACATATGAGAATACAGCAAACAAATGGATAAAACTGAAAACAATGACAAATTTTGATGGAATTTGTTTGGTTGAGGGGGCAACGCATTCTCTAAGGGGAGACAGTGTGTTGCAGAGCACCCTTGAGTGGGAAACAATGCATTGTGTCTTGAACAAAAATGCATTGGGCGTAGCTAATATTGAAAAATCAAGCAGCTAGACACATTTAGATCACATGTTTCCAAGTTTTGAGGTATTAGATGGACACTTGGATTCGAAGTATGACACCTGTGGAGTCTTCTAGAAGGCACTGGCCATGTGGTGATTCCCAGAACAATGCAAATTCCACTCCCAGGTGACCAACATGCCCTTCAATGTCGGGAGGTTCACTGCAGTGCATCCTTGCATTGAGGAATTGGCACTGCAACGTAGTTAGTCCCTTGTAGAGGAGCATTGGTGAGTTAGTGGGTCATACAACATATACTTCAAACCTTGGAAATCTCACAATAGAATCTATGAATGAAATGTTCTTCACTTAGGGCATATAGCAACTGATATTAAGGGGATGATAGACCCTATTTCATTGGTCTTGGGGATGATGTCCAGTTTGACCACGTCTTAGAGGACGATGCCCAAATTGACCTATAACAGGTAAGAATCAAGAAGTGTGCTTTTTGGTAAAAATAAATAAGGCATATTTGAATGAGTGGTGTTGCTTGGGTTAGGACCATGTTGTCCTTATTTTCCATCGGACATTTAGGGTTTTGCATGTACATTCTCTTTCCACTTTCACATGGAAGAGTAGTAACAGGGTTGTTGATGTTCTCATGTTGCATATAGAAGAGATTTATATGCCTTCCAAATGAACTTCCTTTATTAGAGGCAGTGTATATGTCTTGATATGGAAGTTATATGTTCTTAAATTATTTTTGTCCAAATTTTGAGGTTTGACAATCATCACGTTGATAAGGTGGCTTGTTTAAGAATTATAAGTCTTAAAAACTAAACTATAGCAGTATTTATGGTAGTATGGGATAAGAAGTTCTATTTCATCCTATTAACTGGCATTTCAGGTCATCTAGTAAATATAAGTTGTAATTGTTTTGGATCTGCAAAGTATATTTCCTTGTGTAGATATTTTAAATAAGAAGGTAATGCTTTCCATCTCATTGATCCCCTCACTCAAGAATTTGCTAAAATGTCTAAGAAAATACCTTCCATACTGTCATGAATACGTTGGTGATTCTTAGACATGCTAAGTTCCATTGTTTTATTATGCCTTGGGTTTGAAAGGATCTTCTCCATGAGTCACACATGTTCAGAATGTTTAAGAGTGAATTAGAATTTTCTGCGTAGGCTTTGGGTACACTGGGTTTATTTGGGAAGAAATTCTCGAGAACCAACAACTAGGCATTTGAGCTTAGATTCTTCGATTCAGCGTGATTAGTGCTAGATAAAAGGACATGTTGTTTAACCTTTGCACTGTTTTTATTTAGCCTCCACTTGATGGTACCACAAAGTATGGTTTGACTCTCTCTTTTAAAGCAGTGAAAAATCCACGACACCAAATCCATTCAACATTACATTGGCATCATCACTATTTTTCTCCTGCTCTTGGAAGGCATAAAGTATTCCATCAATGAGAAACTCCTCTAGATGAGCATCATCAATATCTGAAGCTCCCAATTTGAAAACTATCTTTCAATAGTTCACTTCCATATTTCAAATCTTCGAAAATTCTTCCCACAATATAAATAACTCCAACTTTGTCAGCTAGAGACTCAACCCAACCCTAAAAAGAAGAAATGTAGCACAACCTGACCTTAAAAATTATATAGGAGTTTGACTTGCTTAGTGTTCAAGTCATGGACAAGGAATGCACCACTTGTGCTAATACTGTCAAGAAAGGAAATTCAGGCCTAGTGTAAATATCAATTCATTCAAGAGAAAGAGAAGGTTACACGAGAGAAAATAAAATTTACATAACCTGTTAATTTAGTATTACTAATGATAAGAGATAGAAGGTAGCATTGATTTTTCCATTCTTGAATCCTACCATCTATGGAGACCAAGGAATGTTAGGATATCACCCCCATTTTTCCATGTCCACTGGTATTTATGGAAAATATAGAGTGATTGAGGATCCCCTATTCATGGATACCCTAGATGTGACATATCCCTCTATGACTAACTATTAAAATTCAAATCTATGTTTCCATATTTAACCAGTGTAAAGACAACCTAATTATTTTAGAACGTGTGAAGACCAACCTGCCAATGACTTGCTGGTGAGAGAGAAATTATTTTCAATTAAGTGTCTGAAGAAGCTTCTTAGTCAGAGTCTATATCCAAAAATTCAACAAGTGAACACAATTTACATATCTTGCATCTCATAAATTTATCTCACTCAAAACGATAAGAGTGAAAACCAGTTGTTGTAATTTAAGAAACGTAACTTTGAAGCTGAATCTTAGCTCCATATTTTCTAGACTAACCAAACTTGTATCAAATTCCCTATCCTATTTAGAGGAAGCATATTTTTGGTAGAATTTGTACATGATGATATAATACAACATGCATAGTGTGATTGGTGCTAGGGAAAATGAATGTATTGAACAAACCTATAGGCATATTTTGTTTGTGACAAAAAACAAGATGCTAAGATAGACTTATCTTAGCTTCAAATTTTGCAAACTAAACAAAGTCGTATCAACTTCCCAATTTCCTATTAGAGGAAGAAGATATATTGTAACTTTTGTACATGATGATATCATATAGCATGTAGAGTCACAGTTGCTAGGAAAAATTAATGTCTTGAACAATCCCATAGACATATTTTGTCACAAAAAGTAAGATGCTGGGATAGACTTAAAAACTGAAGTTTTGAGAATTTTAGCTAGCACGGTGTTTTCTAGAGGAGTTGGATATGGGTTAAGCATTTACAATTTTAAACTAATCTATTTTACAATAGGCCAATTGGGCTTAACATGAGTGATAATGAGGTAAAACTGTTACTCGAGCGATTTCCTAAGGATATGTTACTTCATAAAATAGAAAAAATAGTCGTGTTTACAACTTGCAACCATGAATGATAAATTAAATATTTCATACTTTGACAGGAAATCAAACAATACTCAGGAAAAGATAAATGTAGACCACAATAATCTTGTCCAATTTTGATTCTGTGATTTACGTGCCCATCGAAGTCTAGTTTTTGCAAGAAGAGCCAGACACAAGGTCTTGTTGATCAATTTTATGCACTCTCCTTGATTTTAGTGCCCATAAAAGTCTAGTTTTTGAAAGAAGTGCCAAACACAAGGCCCTACCTTTTCAATATTTGAAGCTCCAAATTTGGCATCTACCTTTTCAATTGTCTCAATTGGTGATATGGTTCACTTTCATATTTAAGATATTTGATAGTCCTTCCCATAATATCAACAACTCCCACTTTTTTAGCTATCTCCATGCTTGTATCTACCAATTTCCTATAGTTCCTATGATCTAGAGCCGTCCTTCTAACCCATGGATGGATAAATGTAGATAATCGTAAGTATGGCTACATCTTAGTTCGTCTCAACTAAAACAACCATTAGACAAGAACAAATAGAGCACTATGATCAACTATTATGCCCACGAGATCTATACAATTATCTTGTACTTTTTCATATCTATTTTTCAAAATTGGAGTTAGGAGAGGCCAGGTAGCTCAAATATTTCATACTTTTATGGGAAATCAAACAACTCAAGAAAAGATAAATGTAGACCATAGATATAATTTGTTATAGACAATTAAAAACACAACCTCCATAAATGGCAAGCATCATCACAAAATGGCTACATCTTATTCCGTCTAAATTGGAACATGCATTAAACATAAATGCACATTGCAAAGGGTAAGAGGAATTTTAATCTTTGTTGCAAGGGGGCACTCAAAAAATTTCGAGACAAAATAATTAAAAACTCTTTGTTGAGGCTACAACTATAGCTATAAGATGTTCTATTCTAAACAAAGATAACTAGTTTCAGTCAGCTATAGATATTACTAAACTCATCTTCTAATGTAGGATAAGAAACTGCAATTCAATCTTGAGATCCTATGTAAAGTGAGTTATAAATCTCCAAATAGACCATGCTAAATTTTCTTGCAGGGTGAAATAAGCCTTGCAGGTGATAGTTTAGAATTACTATTGGTTCTAATGAAGGCAAAGCAGAATGCGCAAGAATATCCTTGTAAGAATGCCTCAACCTCTTCACAATGTATATATTAGAGTGGTTATATAGACTCTTGATATTCCTCTGGCTTTGATGGCAGTGTGTGACCTAAACTTGACACAAGTCAACATGAGCACCGAAAAATTTGAGGGTTTTGCATTTGGGTATGCATTGAACTACCAAGGCTTTACAGAGGTTGTAATAATGAGGCTTGAGAGGGGTAATTCTTCATTAATTTCACAATTAGAGCATGGGATAGGTCACATATTTTCATACTACCTCACTCCTGTAAATTCTACTGAATATAGCTCAGTGTTTTTTGGAAAACATGCAACTCACAAGGGTAATTATGTGGTAAACATGCCTCTCATAGATTCAATGAATAGAGGTATGAATTTTTTTAATTTGGCTACCCAGAAAAAACTCCATGGTTCCGAGTTTAACCAAATGGCATTCTAGGCTAAATTATTTGATATAAAAAAGCACATTCATGGTTCCAATCACATTTTTATACTGAATATAGACTTCTCTTCCTCTGTCTATCATGGAATAAGGAGAAGACCTTCATTCTCCAAAGTGTATGATTGACTCGGGTTCAAAGGACTCAAAAGTCTCTACAATTAAATCAAAATCACAAACATCTTTCACAATGAGGTCAAGTTTTTTGCTAGATACTTACTTCCAAAATTTTCTGAATTGAGACAATGGGAGTTAGAGAGTCGATCCCAAGTTGTTGGTCAAACAACCTGCAGACAAGTCTATCAACAATGGAAACATGGTAACCTTTGTTTGATATATGCAAAGTTGTCGTCCATCCACAGTAACCATCCCCTCCTACAACCATTACTTTATGCCCTTTACCTCCGCCTTCCATGGTAGGGGATTTTATTTTCACTTATTTCTCTTTCATGGAAAAATCCCTAGGAGAAAATCTAGAAACATTTCCTCTACTGCATTGTCTTCTAAACAAATATAAAAATAATTCACTCTAGAAATTTGAATATTTTAAACATTTTAAACCAAGTAACAACATTTTTATAGCCTATGCCTGTACAAAATAAAAAATTCCCAGCTAGGAATCTTACTGGTGAAGAAAACCCAAAAAATATTTTTCCATATTGAAGGAAAATAAGGTCCGCCCATAATCACCTACAAGCAAGAATCCATGTTAACAAAGGCACATTTTTTTCTCTCAAAAGTTAATAGAGTTGGAAACAATATAGAGCAATGTGATTCTCCAATAACAACAGAAATAAATGATTGCATCTTTGCTCACAGCTGAGTCACGCTGGAGGCTCGAATTTTATTCAATAAAAGCTAATAAGGGCCACTAATGTTTATAATGTTCATTGCTATAGATTTCGATCACATGTAGATCCATAAAGTATCATAACTCCTTTATGCATAATCCTTATTGGAAGCTTCACAATATTAACAAAACGGAGCCATAAAGATAGTGTCCATCATACTAATTTTAGGGTATATTCAGGAAAATGGTTTTATAAATGGCAATAAAAATAATTACAAAACACACATGCGTTATCATTCTTTCATCTCCTCAATTTCTCTTCGAAGTAATGTTTCCAGTCCTTCCCCTTTATTCAATGGTAGGAAGGGCTGAAACTGATGCAAGATGAGGAAGTGGCAGGAAAGGGCTTTGCAAGATGAAAAAAATTTATTTGTAGTGCAAAGAAAGAGGAAAGGAAACTTTCCTTAGCAGTGCAAAGCAAAGCAAAATTTGGGAGGGAAAACTATAAATAATAAATAAATTAAAATAATAAAAATTAATTTTTAATTTAAACTATCTATAATCTGTAAAGAAAAAATTGGTCAAACATGAAACAAAAAATTAAATGATATATAAATAGAATATTTGCACTTTACAACCATTATTCATTAACAAAAGTTGGGAATTGTGGAATTGTAGCCATCCACAATGTATGGCCTAAAGGGAATTCTCGTTGATCATGTTAAAAGTTTGAATTATTATCATAATTTACTCGAGAGGAATTAGCAATGGACTATTTTTTTTGTGGATTCTAGTTCCATAGTAGAAGAGTTGGAGACAACTACACAACAAACATGGATCTCCATAAGTCTTAATAAAATGGTATTTGGATTATCTAGTGGTCTAGAGCTAGATTCATTTCTACACAAGAGATGGGGGTTGTCACTTTTAAAAATATCACAAGACCCAACCAAACACTTTCCATGGTTATATTATGCAGTCAAATTTGAGCACAAGAAACTAATTTATTCATGATAATAGTCCTTGCCTTCAATGAGATTAGATGTTCATAGATAGGATAGTAAAAAACCAAACCAACTACTACTACTCAAAGTGAATAAGGTTCATTTCAAAAATAATATTTCACATGAAGAAAGGTCCATCCTCACTTATAACCTACATCTACACCCAAATCCATTACATAATTAATGAAACTACCACTTATATAGACGAAGAGACAACATGCATGATACCATTCACCGGTCTTTTATTCCAACCTCTTCATACTAAATAACAAGTCAATAAGTAATTTTCTAACCTCAACTTAGAAACATTCATATTTGATTTTAAAAAATAAATAAATTAAGAGGTAAGTACTCAAACACATGAAACACAAAACTAGCTATACTCATAGGCTTTGATACAAATAATAGAAATTAACCATGATGAAGAACACTAGCCTTCAAACAATAACATTAATTATTCTCACTCTTTGAAATTTTTGCCATTTGTGATCATGTTAGGGCCTAAATTAGACTTTTCAAACCATTTGGTTACACACACACACTTGGGTTTTTTTACTTGTAATTTTAATGTTTTAACAAAGGGCTAGAATCAAACAAGGAATAAGTCAAAAACCCAAATATCCCCATTCTTCATGGTCAATTCATGGTTCCTAGTGACAAATTGATGGTGTGATTAAAGCTCCATCACATTTCCTTACTCAAAAAACACCAAATAACTATAACTTGTTAGTTATTGTTGATTGGATTTGAGGAGTTGATCTTTCCCAAGTTTATTCCCTATTAAACCATTTCGATAGATTATGATGGTTGTGCATATGACGTTGTATGGTTATGTGTTGTGTTTTCCAACCACAAGATCATGGGCGACAAGTTGGACTGACTAGCCCTTTTACTGTGTTTATTGGCTCAAAGCTTACAATACTAGTATATCAAAACAAATACAATAGATTATTTATTTTCATTCAAGGTCCCCTATTAGACATTAACACAAGTTGGGAAACATTGCAGGTAAACACTTGGTGAGTGAAACCCATAATATCAATCATGTCATGCATTCACTAATCTAAACCTTTATCAAACTTTAGGCTTGAGAAAAAAAATCCCATGTACGACTTCCTCTAACATCTTAGAGGTGATATTTAATGTCTCCACAGGAACATAATAAAATATAAGTAGTTATTTTAGACATGATAATATTTGATTTATGAGTGTACAAGGTAAGGGGTTATAGCTTTGGGTTAAGGGGATAGGAAATTTATTGGTTATGGGTTAAGGATTTATGGGTTGTGATAATGAGACCCTAATCCTCTTATCACCACTATCAGGGGTTCCTCTAACAATTCCTATAGTTACCTTCCCTCTAGGCACCTTAGCCCATATGACATTAGGTCCTAAGTATCCTTCTCATTCTCCAGTGCTAGGATTATAGCTCTTACTAAACCTTGCTTAGACATCGCTTTGCCCCACTCAATACACAACAAGATACCTCTACCACTTTTTTGGCCATGCCCTTAAACTTCTCCTAATGTTATGAACCCCGCAATTTGGTCCCAATTCCTTTAAAACTACACCCTTGGGCCCCCTTAACTAAGGGCTTAATTGCATTAGGGTTTATGGTAGTTCTATATGGTTTATATGTGGTCCTAGTGTTAGTACTAGGATGTGACATGGAGTGAAAAATGGTGGAGTAGGGGGTAGTTGTGTGGCACATGAGTTGCATTGAAAACATGGGAAATAAATCAATCAAGTGTGAAACAATTTGTGTCTTGAACCCAAGGATGAATGAAAAAGGGTTTTAGTCAGGATTTTGAAGTTTACCTCCAAAATTGTGTTGTTTACCCATTGAGTAGTCCATTCAGAGAATCATTACCCCTAGCTTATGGAAAACACCAATGAGATATGGTGATGGATAAGCATGATACCATATTGATGGGAAGGATGATGTTCATTGATGATATTAGTAGAGGATGCATGGAAGAAGTAGAAAACAAATCATGGACCCAAAATAGGGGTCATGCAATGACATAGTAATGCCATATGGAAAAGAAGATGGCGACCATGTGGAAAGAGAGTTTGCTAAGGAGTAAAAAATTAATTTAAGTGTTAGGAGGCCTTGATTTTAGATCCAATGTAGTCTTTAAAATTTCTTTTTGTTAGGGGTGTAAAGTATAGAAAGGCATCAAAGAAGTTCCATAAAAACTTCCCTTTGAGAAATATTTTTCCTCCCTCTATCGACAAGTGTCAATAACTGGCCCTCATGAGATGGTGACATCAAACAAGAGGAAAGGTCAATTAAGAGAGTCAATAGGTAGTTACATCAACATAATGTCATACAACTGAAAAATTCAATCATGTGGAAGTGAATATAGTCATATCCCCCTCAAGGAATCTTTTCTCGTGGGTGTTTTCCAAGCCAACCATAGAAACCAATGGAAGATTTTGATGGGCATGAAATTAAGGTGGTGTCAGGCCAATAAGAATCCTATGGAGGGAAAGGATATGTTTGATTAAAAAATCCAACAACTACTGGAAAGGGCCCATTAGGGAGGGTCATTAAGAAAACACTTTCCCCCAAATGCTAGGAGGCTCGAGGAGAATTTTTGATGATGGAAACCAATAGGTTAAGGTAATAGTCATCGAGTTATGATTTCACACTATAGGGTGAAAATTTTGGCTAATAAAAGGAATATACATTGAGGATAAAATTGGTATTGTGGGGAGGAATTATGGCTCTATTAAGGACATGTTCATTGAAATCAGGGAGTTTCAATGTAACCCAAAAATACCCAAAATTTTGTGGTTGACTCAATATTATTCCTTGATTCTTTGGAGACATGGTAGTAAACAAAGGCTCCAAAAATCCTGAAGACACATCTTAATTTCTCCCTGAGAAAGCCTCTTGTAGTGTAATCATGCCAAGAATCCGATGAGGACTCTAGTTCTGCAAATAGGCTATTGTGCTACATGCCTCATCCCACAAATGCAGAGGTAGGCCTTGGTCATGCAACAACACCCTCGCTACTCCCACAATGCTACATTTATTTCTCTCATCCACCCCATTCTGTTGTGGGTTGTGGGGTGCTATCAATTCCCTTCGAATGCCATCTTTCGCACATAAATTTTTAAATTCGTTCGATGCACTCTCACCTCCATTATCACTCCTGAGAGTCTTCACCTTCTTATTATTTTCTTTCTCAACCAGTGCCTTGAATGATACGAACTTCAAGAATGTATCATCTTCCTTCCATATCAAGAAGATCCAACACTTCCGTGAGAAGTCATCAATAAAAATGACAAAATATTTTTGTTTAGCATTGAGGGCTATTGAGAAAGGTCCACAGACATTAGAGTGGTTCCTTTCTAGGATTGCATGTTCTTTGTTGTCCTGATCATGGAATGTGGATTTTATGTACTTCCCCAATGTACATCATTTGTATACATCGTACTGCTTAAGTGCTCCTTTAGGGAGGCCAATGGTCGTTTTTTGCATAATATTCGAGGTACCATGATTCAAATGGCCAAGTCTTTTGTGCCAAAGTTCATCGACATTGTGACCCGCACTTTCTCCGCCTTAGTGCTTAATGTGACACAATCTTCCACATCTAGCTTATACAAGTTCTTCACACGAACCCTGATCTTCTTCACCTGTCCTATGGCTATGTGTCTCTTTCCTTTGCTGAATATCACATCATAACCATGGTCCTCCAAAACTGCAACATATATGAGATTTTTCTTTAGGCCTAGAATAAACATGACATCCTTGAGCCTGAGAGGGGAGCCTGACTCCCTTTGAAAGGTGACTATACCAATACCAGTCGTGTTGTACCTTTCGTCATCCCCTATATTAATGTGAATCTAGAGATCTTTCTCCTCTAGGTCACTAGAAAAATATTTACACCTTGTCATGTGAAACAATGCACCTGAGTCCAAGTACCACACGCTCCCCATCATTGTGTTGGACATGCATGTGATAAGGGTAAATTCAAGCTCAAACCTTGAAGCCTAGGCTTCACTTGTTGCTCCACTTAAGGTATTCGTGCTTGCATTTTTGTGTGTACACATTGTGGGATAATGCACATATTCATGACAATGGAAGCATTTAATTTTTGACAAAATTTTCTTCTTTCACCCTTGGCTGGATTCTAGTTTGGTTAGAGATTTATTCCATTTTCCCTTCTTTCCCTTTCCAACCAATGAAACATTTATTTATCCTCGCCCATGGATGAGGTCCCATCTCTAGCATTTAGCTTTATTTCCTCTCGTATCAAATCAGACCATAAGCATTCCCGATTCGGTATTTTCTCCCTCCTGTTCACTGAATCTTGATAGTTATGCTAGCTCTTGGGAAGGCCTAGAAGGGCTAGGTTTACCAAGTCATCCTCTGAAAAAGTAACACCAACTCCTGCAAACTCATCATGAACTTGTGTGAACCTTCTCAAAAACTGCGGGATAGTTTCAATATTTTACATCTTGATATTTCAAATTTTATCCTTGAGTGCCAGCTTCCTGTGGTAACTACTATTCGGGAATTTATTTCTCAGTGCCTAACACATTGCATAAGGATTTTATTTCCCATGGATATTGGTGATAATGTGGTCCCATACTCCCTCCAATACTATTCTCCTTGCCTTGCCTACATATTTCTTCCACTGCGTAAGGTTTCATGCATAATATTTCGCTGGATTTGCAACATCTCTCTTGATGTATTTTGGAAATCCATTGCCATAGAATACCTCATGCATGTGATCCTTCCATGTGATGAAATTAGAGTTTCCTTCCAAGGCATACTCTAGCCTCAACCTATTGAATTTCATCTTCTCAGCTCTGAAGAGATCCTGCTACACTGAAATGAAAATTCAAAACTCCTGAGAAACAACTTCGAAATTCTTGGTCTAATGTGAATCCTGCTCTGATACCATGTAGAAATTATGGTGTATATTTGAAACTTCTCATGAATTTTTAATCAACATCACAAGACACAAGCCTACTCTACTGCTATGTGGAAGTTAATTCCCAATTTAGAACAAAAATTTCAGAAATGCCATAACAAATAACATACATGCACACAATATTTTTCTTAGGAAAAGAAAATTTTTTAAAAACCCAATGTATGCTTGCATTGATCTGATGAATAAAGATGTATTTAAACAATTTGTTTACTCAAATAAACACAACCTGCAAGTGAATAACCTATCTCTTTGTTTGCTGAGAAGATTTTACTCAAAATTAATCAATTTATGCCTTTTCTTGAGTCCCTATTTCCTTGCGCAATTCCTTGAGAAATCAAGCCCCTACTTATTTAGGAATTTTTCCAAAATGGATTGTGCAATTCCCAAGGTTGATCATCTGACCGCATACAACACCTGTACACTCAAGACTAGTCTACAATTGATGTTACACTGCCTTGGAATCTCCACCACAGCTAGGGAACTCAAATTATTTGCATACACTAGCTATTTTGCGATGATTGATCAGTTAACTACATGATCACTAAGTTTGACTGAAGTCCCACTACACAACTGATCTTCCACTAGTTCCTCCAACAATTAAAACTAGTTTAACGGAATACAACTTGAGATAACTCACTTTGATTACTAAAAAATAGAAATCACACATGCTTAACTGAACTATAACTCCTCCAACTTGAATTTACTAAGTAAACTGGGTGACACAAGCCATGTCACACAAGTTAATTTCACCCAAGTTGTCTATTGATGTGGAAAGTCAAATTTTCTTAATTTAACAAAGGCATAATCAAATTCATAATTTCTTGTTGTATTTTTGAACAATCCTTCAGGTGAATCTAATCCATGTTGTCGATGACAGACAGGAGTTCCAACACAACAATGTGTTGATAATAGCAACCAACAGATAGAAATAACATTCAAAATAAATGAAAGAATCAAAAACACATGTTAAAACACAATTGATGGAGACCCTGAAAAATACTCCAACTATGATATTGTCTATCCACGTTCAACGAAAGTGCCTCCATCACTCCTCTCATGAGGCACACCTTTTTTTCCGGCTTCCATCACCCTAAATCCCATCAATTTTATTGACCTCCATCGCTCCACTTCCTGAAGAACCCATCAACAACGTAAAGATGAACCCCTAATCCTTTACCTTTACCTTTTTTACTAGCGTCTCGCATTGACAAATATAGGACAAAAGATTTCTTTTGTTTAAAAAAATTGTCTTAAAAGCCCCCTCCATGTAGTAGTGTCAAATGCAATGATAGAAAAAGGTGTCTCTTGTCATATTAGCAGAGATCAAAGGGACAAAAAAGTAATTGATGTCCGAGAAATCTTGCCAGGAAAATTTGTCGCGTTCTTCATAGTAGGCTACCCCCTACAAAACGAATAGGCCAATAAATTGTTGTCTTTATATAAGATAACATAAATGATAAATGAAATAGCAGCCTCGGTATAAGCGCAAGAAAATAGTAGCCTACAAGTTGGAGGAATTAGGGCGCACTATTATAGTCAATTGTGTAGTTGTTAGGTAATATTATCTTAAATTGATATGTTTTTGTCTTAATTGTTAATTGTCTTAAACGAGTTTAGTCTTAGATGGTCATTGTCTTAAATATAAAATTTTGTCTCAAACTGTTTTTGTCTTAAAATAATTTTGTCTTAAATTGTTTTTGTCCTAAATATAAAGTTTCGTCTTAATATATTTTTGTGTTTTTGTCTTAAATTTAAAGTTTTCACTTAAAATATTTTTGTCTTAAATTATTTTTTTGTCTTAAATTTAAAATTTTATCTTAATATTTTTTGTTTTAAATATAAAGTTTTGTTTTAAACTCTTTTTGTTTTAAATTTTATATTTAAGATAATTCAATTAATATTAATTAATTTTAACTTTTAATGTAAAATAATTAAAATAAAGAGTGGATTTTTAAAACAAAATATTTCTTTTGTAATTAAAAAAAAAGTGTGGTAAATGGTGTAATAGTGCTGGTAACAAGCCACACAGATGAGCAAGCAGGACATTGAATTTTGTAAATCTGATTAAAAACAGTTTTTAATCAACCAAAAAAATGAAATGATACCATCAATTGACAAGCATGATAAACAAATAACCATGGTGCTATTTCTGCAATTCCAAACTGGTTTTATATATAAATTGAATTTACTTTAATGAAAAGCAAATAACGGTCGTGAAATTCCAAGCTGATTTACATAAATTTATTCAAATAAAAAATAAATTATCATATTTCCGTATTCAAAATCGATTCAATGAATTCAATGAATTCAAATTAGTTGTGCGGCACGATCCCTGTCATCGTCAAAGAAGAAGAACCCTAAGTGGATTTGTCATCTTAAAACGACTAATCCCAAAGTAGCGAGATAAGAGCTGCGACCCGAAATTCCTCGGATATTAAAAATTTGTTTGCATAATTGATTTTCTAATGCCAATGCTGATGCAACGCACGATTTGACAGGCAAAGAATAGAGAAGGAATATATGCTCTCCACTCCTTACAGTCTGTCTTCTGTCGCTTTTGAGCACCAATATGGCAATTGTTTTCGTAAAGTATTATGAAAATATGGCTTTGCAATCACATCATGTCGTTCTTGGTCGATTCATTTGAGCTCATAATTCATCTGGTTTGTCTCCAACACCGTGCAACATCTGGTTTGTGGCTTCTTTCCGGTCTTTGTCTTTATCCTATTGCCTTGCCTTACTGGAAAATATCAGAGGCTGCTTGGAAACACCCCAGTCGGCCAGCGTACATGATGGATGGGACAGCCATATATACATTTTCTCAGATTTGAGAAGACAAATTGAAGCCGGGGAATTTACTTGTCATGACACGAAGACATAGGATGAAATACAGTGAGTTGTAAGCTCTTTTCACGGATTGAATTTGATAGGTAAATTGGAATTTGATAGGTAAATTGTTAGTCATGATTTGCATGACAGGAAGACATATGGTCCAATAGAATGAAATACAATGAGTTGTAAGCTCTTCTTAGAAATGGAATTTGATAAACAAATTATTAGTCACAGTGTGATTTGCTGGTGAAATATAATCAAAATAATCTACAAAACTATCACTATTCTTCTAAATAAATGTGAAAACTGACCAATAATTCTGTTTTAAAATTCCAACCCTGGCTCTTCTGCCAAGGAAACAATATGCTTTTGGTAACAATGCACTCAATATTATTTAGATATACAAAGTTTAATATACACTATTTAAATTTAGCTCTTAACACTGTGGTGTTGGCAACAATGCATTCAATATTTAGCTCAAGACAATATGCTTTTGGTAACAATGCATTCAATATTTACCTAAATAGAATATACAAAGTTTAATATACACTATTTAAATTTAGCTCTATATAGGGAACTATATAACATTTAATAAACCGTACAAGTTTAATATATACATTTAGCTCTAAACAATATGCTTTTGGTAACAATGCATTCAATATTACCTAAATAGGATGTCCAAAGTGTAATATACACTATTTAAATTTAGTTCCATATATAAAATTATTTAACATTTAATAGACAATACAAGGTACCACTTGCAAGGTGTCTTTTTTAATGTTTATTTTTATTAATAATTGGAAAACTTAACACACATAGTCTCATTCTGATAGGCTCATTTTCATAGGTTCAAAGAGAATTGAATTCATATTTTTTAATTATGATGGGCCCAAAGAGAATTGAACTTGTCTCTCATAAAGAGAATTGAACAAGTATCTCATATTCGACAAAGGCTCAACCCCTTAGGTTATCCATAAAAACTTGAAAGAAAAACATACTGTAGGAGGATACAAGCAATATAAAATTATCTAACATTTAGATATATAGAATTATCTAACATTTAATAGACAATACAAGGTACCACTTGTAGGGTGTGTTTTTTAATGTTTATTTTTTATTAATAATTGGAAAACTTAACACACATAGTCTCATTCTCATAGGCTCATTTTCATAGGTTCAAAGAGAATTGAATTCATATTTTTTAATTATGATGGGTCCAAAGAGAATTGAACTTGTCTCTCATAAAGAGAATTGAACAAGTATCTCATATTCGACAAAGGCTCAACCCCCTAGGTTATCCATCAAAACTTGAAAGAAAAACATATTGTAGGAGGATACAAGCAATATAAAAAAAATCCCATTAGCAACTTCGACGTCTAAAGTTTGGTTATTTAGAATCAATTTGCAAAGTAATCCCACCCATGTGTATTATTTGACTTTAAAGTAAAACCAAAGAAACATGGATGTCAAAACCATGTGCTATTGAGGTGGTCATCTCTATCCACCAAAGTTTGAGGTGGTCATTTCTATCCACCGGGATACCCAGTTGTCGCTAGTATTGGTTAGAGGTATTGCTTTTAAATATGATAATTTGGATGCTTGGAAGTTTGAATTGCTTTCAAATCCAACAATTTACCTATGTAGAAATTAAGTGCAAATAGTATACAACTAATTAGACTTGAATTGCTTTCTCTCCACCATCTCAAATTTTCATTGGTTGGAAGCTCGCGGTGCTAAAAAAATTCATCTCAAAAATTTGTTCACAATTCCCAAACTATATGGTCGCTCGAGGCTACTTGATATCTGATCCCTCACCCAAGAGGTCTTGCTTAAATCTCTCTAGCAGGTGATAACAAAAACTGGCCTCTAGCCAATTCTCTTTTGATCCAAATACCTCGAAGGCATGGAATTATAAAATATACTCAAGTTACAATCCTTTCCACAACTTCGTGGCTCATCCATCTGGTTGGGGTTCAAGCGAGTTGTGGCACTCCTAACTAGTAGGCTTATTCGAGACTTCAGGAATGGACAGAGAATACTATTGGGCATTGATCACATCTGTGGCTCTCCTCCAGGTTTGAATCTCGGGATCCATCTTCTTCATACTCTCTCCCTTAAAGGTATATTTTTCCTCTATCAGGTAATTTCTCATTGGCAGAAGGGCTTCCAGATCTAGAAAACACCAGCTCAATTAGGATTGAAGGGTAAGGATGTGCAGGATTGGAAAAAAATTTGAACCAACTAAAATTCAGTGGACTCTGCTTACATCCCTTGGGTGATAGAATTGTGTGGACCGGTAAGATGAAGGGTGCATTAATAGTGGTTGCAGATATATATGGAAATATGATCACTGTCATCTTTCACATATTATTTGAAGCGAGAAATAGCAACTAAGATCATATTATTTGTCTGGATTGCTTGGAGGAACAAAATACTCACCTGGGACAATTTGGAAAAGCGTGGAAATTTGGGCCCTAGGCGCTTCCCTTTCTGCAAAATAGATTTTGAATATGTGGCACACGTTTTTTTAATTTGTCCTACAGTTCTTAAAATTTGGCATTTGTTCTCTCAGTATCTGCAAGTTCCTAATTGGAAGCCTCTCAGCATCATGCAATGCTTAGATGCCTAAGAACGATACGCTCAGAAATATTGCTCCTTACCGTTTTTCTTTTTGTGGGAAATTTGGCTGGCCAATAATTATTGCTCATTATGAGATGTATAGCGCAATAATGAAATGACTTGATAGCCAACCAATAACTACTCCTACAAAGGACTTATCTCTCCACCTTTGACAGACTCCTGTGGTTTTGCATGCTGGATATTTTGACGGATTAAACAACTAGGGATTTGTGGATGTGGGGCTTGGATCAACCTTAATCACAAGGAGCGGTATCACATTTTCTGGACGAAGTTCCCGACATAAACACAAATGTTGAATTACTAGAAGTATGGATTTTTCTTTGGGTGGCCTACAATTTTCATATTGGTACTCTTCACATTTACGGGGACGCCTGACATTCATGGTGTGAATGGCCTCACACAATTTTAGCACCCTTCCCTTTTGTGTTGGATTAATCACATCAACTATCGGCTTACAGGTTCCTCATATTCAACACTTTTTCACCAAGGCCAACACAAGGGGTGACTCCCTATCTAAAATAGGTTTAGCTGCACCTTTTGGGCATATACAGGTCCAATAATACATGTACAAACAACTCATGGAGGCAAACCTTTCAACTCCCATAACCAAGCGAAATCTAGGAACAAATTATCACGATAATCTCTATCTTTCCCCTCTTTTTGTTTATATTTTTGTCTTAATTCATATTCGACATATTTCTAGCATCCATGTAACTATTCATATTTTCATAAACGGATGTGGAATTAACTCAATAGATCCTGAATTTTAATCTATACAATTAGCTCTAAACAATATGCTTTTGGTAACAATGCATTCAATATTACCTAAATAGGATATAGAAATTTTAATATACACTATTTAAATTTAGCTCCATATATGGAACTATGTAACATTTAATAGACAATACACGGTACCACTTGTAGGGTGTGTTTTTTAATGTTTATTTTTTATTAATAATTGGAAAATTTAACACACATAGTCTCTTTTTCAGAGGCTCAAAGAGAATTGAACCTATATTTTTGTAATTTTGATGGGTCTAAAGAGAATTGAATCTGTCTCTAATAAATAGAATTGAACCTGTCTCACCTAAAGAGAATTCAACAAGTCTCTCATATTTGACAAAGGCTCAATTCTTTGGGCTATCCATCAAAACTTGAAAGCAAAAAATGCACCACTAGTGTATGAGGATACAATCAATATAAAAACAAGTCCCATGACCAACTCTGACCTCTAAAGTTTTTTGTGTTTCGAATCAATTTGTAAAGTAATCGTACCCATGTGTATTATTTGATTTTCAAGTAAAGGCAAAGAAACATGATGTCAAAACCATGTGCTAATTAGGTGGTAGTCTCTATCCACCAAAGTTTGAGGTGGTCATTTCTATCCATCGAGCTATGCACCTGTCGGCCGTATTGGCTAGAGATTTTTCTTTTAAATATGATAATTTGGATGCTTGGAAGTTTAAATTTCTTTCAAATCTAACATTTTACCTCTGTATAAGAAAGTAACAAAAAAATAGTATACAAGTAATTAGATTTGAATTTCTTTCTTGCCACCATATCAAATTTTATTTTGTTGGGAGCTCGGGGTGCTAAAAAATTTCATCTCTACAAATTGGCTTTGATCACAATTCCCAAACTATATGGAGGTTTGGGGCTACTTGATATCTGATCCTTAGCGAGGTGTTCTTGATTAAGTCTCTATGGTGGGCGATAATGGGAACTAGCCTCTGTTCAATTCTCTTTCAATCCAAATACCTCAGAGGCTTGGAATTACAACATCTACTCAAGTTACAATCCTTTCCAGAGATTTTTGGCTCATACATCTGACTAGGGTTCATGTAAGTTGTGGGACTCCTAACTAGCATGCTTATTTGGGACTTCGGGAATGGATAGAGAATACTATTGGGTGTTGATCACATCCATGGCTTTCCTCCAGGTTTGAATCTAGAGATCTGTCTCTTGCATACTCTCTCCACTAAAAGTATATTTTTCCTCTATCAATTAATTTCTCATTGGCAGCAAGGCTTCCTGATTTGGAAAACACCAGATCAATTAGGACTACAGGGTAAGGACGTGGTGTATTGGAAAAAAAATTGAACCAACTAAAATTCAATGGACTCCTCTTACATCCATTCGGTGATAGAATTGTGTGGGCCAGTAAGATGAAGGGTGTGTCGATAGTGGTTGCAGATATATATGGAAATATCATCACTCAAAGCATACAAAACCTGGAACCGTCATCTTTCAGATATTATTGTAAGCAAGCAATACTAACTAATATCATATTATTATTCTTCCTTGCTTGGAGGAAAAAATTCCTCACCTAGGACAATTTGGCAAAGCTTGGATATGTGGGCCATGGGCGCTGCCCTTTCTACAAAATAGATTTTAAATCTGTGGCACACCCTTTTTAATTTGTCCTACATTTCTTAAAATTTGGCATATTTTCTCTTAATATCTGCAAGTTCCTGACTCGCGAACTCTCACCATCATACAATGCTTAGACTCCTCGAAACGATCGACTCAGAAATACCACTCCTTACCCTTTTTCTTTTTGTGGGAAATTCGGTTGGAAAGAAATCGTAATATTTTCGAAGGAAGGGTGATTTTTCATTCTTAGATCTACAGTGTAATAATGACATGGCTTCATAGCCAACCAATAACTACCCTTATTACAAAGGATTTATCTAGCTTCCTTCGAATGTCTCTGGTGGTTCTGCCTGCTAGATATTTTGATGAGGATGAACAACTCGGGATTTGTGGATGTGGGGCTTGGATCAACCTTGATCACAAGAAGCAGTATCACATTTTTTGGAACGAAGGTCCCAACACGAACACAAAGTTTGAATTATTGGCCCTATGGAGTTTACTTTGGGTGGCCTACAATTTGCGGATTGGTACTCTTCACATTTATAGGGACGCCAAAACTGTCATTGATGGTGTGACTGGCCTCACACAATTTCAGCCCCCACCCTTCTATGATGCATTAATCACATCAACATTCTGCTGCCATGCCTACATGCTCCTCATATTCAACATATTTCACGAAGTCCAACAGAAGGGATGACTCCCTATCTAAATCAGGTTTAGCTAAGCCTTTTGCTCACATACAGGTCTAACACTACATGGACAGACAACTGATGGAGGAAAACACCTTTCAACTCCAATAACCAGGCTAAATCTGGGATCGAACTATGATAGTCATCTTTTTCTTTCCCCTCATTTTGTTTATATTTTTTTCTTAATGCATATTCGACATATTTCTAGCATCCATGTAAGTATTCATATTTTCAGAAACAGTTATGGCATTAACTCCTACTGAATATTTTGGATTAGCATCCATGTAAGTATTCATATTTTTAGAAACAGTTGTGGCATTAACTCCTGCTGAATATTTTGGATTAATGGATGCAACATTAGTAATCCAGTTGTATCTCTATGTTTGGTATTTTTCCTACTCTTGAGTAAATTGTAGAACATTGGTGGATAAATGTAGACAACATGTACTCTTTTGTAAAGCATCTTAATACAAAACAATGTTTTTTCTTCACTCAAAAAAAAATGTAAACAATAAATTGTAGCTCGGTTAAAAGCGGACAATCTGTGGTTGCATTGAAGGTTGTGTATATAATCAATTGAATTGCTTTAGAAGCTAGTACCATGTAACTAATTTGTCTAGATTTATTTAATTATGGATTTATCATGGAAGTAGAAAGATCAAATTAATATTTTAAAATATTACAACTTTGATGTGGAAATATTTATGATTATATATATATATATATATATATATATATATATATATATATATGTTTTTTACTTTTAAAGACTAGTCCACCGGGTCTTGGATATATGGTGATGGAGTGCTCTGTTAGGACACTCCTTGATGTGAAGTCACCGGTTCAATTCTCCACCTCAATAAGGTGATATATTGGACATGATAAAAATGTAGTCTTTCCAAACTTATAAAAAAAAAAACTAGTTTTACAAATATTTAATTAAAAAAAAATTAAAATGTTTTAAAGCAAAATTTTAGATTCTTTGTATTAATCAATTTTTACCTGTTTATTTTCATGGTTATTTAGATATTTATTTAAAATATATATTACTTTTAAATCTGATAATTTAGATGCTTGGAAGATTGAATTGCTTTCAAATCCAACAATTTACACCTTGTTGAAACTAACGGAAAGTAGTATACAAGTAATTAGACTTGAATTGCTTTTTTCTCAAATAACATGTAAATAAATGGTAACCGAGTTAAAAACCGCCAATTTGTGGTTGTATAGAAGGTTGTATATATAATCAATTGAATTGATTTATAATCTAATAACATGTAAATAACTGGTATAGATTCATTTAACCTTCGATTTATCATGAACCTAGAAAAATATGTAATCGACGATAGCATTGAATGTTGTTTATAGAACTATTTTTCTTTTTCAATTGAGGTTATTTTGGTATATTCTTAAGTAGAATTTTTTTAGAATGCAAATTTGAGAACTGTAAACTCTCCAGAGTCTTAATTCAAAATGTTAAATTGGTAAAAAAAATACATTTTAAATAAAAGTAAAATAAAATTTCACCAAAATTTATTTCATAAAATTTTAGCTAAAAACTAAAAAAAATCATAATTAAATGTAATTTTATTTATTATAGTTTTATTTATAACTTTAATCTCTTTAAATAAACTTAAATCAAAGTCTTTGTCTAAACACTTTAAAATTTGATATCTAATATTTAATTGAAAATTAATCAATCGTTAAGAATAAGTGACCTAGATTCAAATTTCAGAACTTTGATATTTACTTTAAATGTATTCAAATTTATTAGAATGACTGTAAATTATCTGCATTCACATTTATTAAAATGAATCGTAAATTAAAGTACACATTTCAGAAAAAATTTATAATATTTTGAAATTTTAAATTATAAATTTTTTACATTCCTTAAATTCATAAAATAGAAATAAGAAATGAAAAGAATAGACACAATTCAATTCAATATGGGAGAAATCCCAGCATAAAATGAGGCATACCATTTTTTCTTTTCATATAATTTACTCTCTTCGCTATAGTTTTAAAAATGCAGATACAAAAGAATGAGAAGTCCTATGAAGTTACCTCTTGACATTACAAAATCCTACTATTCAATAGTTATACTTTGATATGATATGAAAATACTAATCTTAAGATTTGTTTCTTACTTATGGACTTATGGAACAAGTACAATGCATAAAAATAGAATAAGGTTAGGGATTTCACTTGATAGAATCTTCTTGAAATTCCTCATGTGGTTAGCCCCACATATTTTAGTAATGGGAGGCGATGTGGCATCCTCTCATATCATGGTGGTAAACTAGGTAGCTTAAATTGTGGAATGCATATCTTATGCATATAAGCTCTTATTGAGATGCTCTTTGGAAATTTGGAAAGGACTTGATTTTTAATTCAATTTCAAGGGTGTAAGAGAAATTTTTGGACTCTAAAATCCCCAAAACAATCATTTAATTCTTGAAAATATCTCTAGAAGGTTTGAGGCCCAAAATTTCCAAACCACTAAAATAACCCTTACAACTCAATTCCTCCATTTTTTCCACACATAAAGTAGACTAAAAATAGTATGATGATCCAATCTATATCATACCTTCCCATTTAGGAAGGCTTTTTGTACCCAAATTCTTTAATAAATAAGCTGAGTAAATTTTTTTCTCTATCTTCGCCTTGTAGTACCATTTTGTTATGCTTGGAAGTTATTATTTCTACTTAATATAACAAAGGTCATATTCCCCTTATCCTGTAATTCAATTCTTATTCTGCAAAATTGTCTCTCTATGCCAAATTTTCCTTGAAAGTCAGTGCTAGATTATAAAGTTTCAAATTATCCCCATTCACTACTATGTAAATGTGCATGTATGAGGGTTGACTAAATTTGTAGGAGTTATATCCCACCATCTCTAGTACTTTGAAAGGGCCATACCATAGAATATTAGTCTTCTTAAAAGCATTATGCAATCTTCCTTTTTTAGAGAACCAAACATTGTCTCCAATTTTGAACACTTTTCATGTTCTATGCTAGTCATGTCAAGCCTTGTGCCTTTTCTCTGACTTCTTTAGGGTCTCATATAGTTTTAATTATATTTTCCTAATATTGTGATGTAACATACCCAACCTCCAAGGTGATTTTATGGAGCTCGAATGCCAAAAAATTTCCCTTCCTATGACTTTCTTATACCACTTTTATAAAGTACTCATTACCTTCTACACATAGAGAGTTTTGTGACGATATAAATTTCACTTCATAATGAATATTGGAACAAAGCTATGGCCCTCAATAGTTTCAATCCCATCCAAATCCATAGGGATAGCTCATGCTAGTCATGCCACATGTCACCATTATTCCACACCACGTCACCAAGTCATGTGGCCAACCAATGGCACTTACGTGCCCATGTGTCAACACCTTATTTATCTATTTCCATTGATACATCACATCACATGTCACGTCACATTTGAATCCAGGTTTCTCATAAAAATATTTTTTATACAAGTTTTTAATTAATAAGTTTCAGGTTGGTGTATTTTGTCAAGAGATGAGAAAACATGATAGGAACAATAATTAACAAATTCTAGGTATTCCATATTATTTATAATATGCCTATTGATGTGTAAAGTTTGTTTCTCCCATTTATATGGTTAGCAAATTATCCAAAATCTTGATTCTATCAACATCCAAGTTTTTTCCAAAATGCACATTAACAAGATCTCTAGATTTAGGGTCAATTGGTCAACCTTATAGGTTCCATGTCATGCACTAACTCAAATACCACATTGGCTTTGTTGCAACAGTGGTTCCATGCCATCATGCTAAATATACCAACCATATCATCTTGGCATGTTAAAATGCCACTTCCTTAATGACACATCCACTACTATATACATGAACTAAATCATGAGCCATGTCATCTCCCCATGGCATATGGATCTAGGTTTTCTATAAAAGGATATTTTCCAAAAGTTTCAATTTTTAAATTCAAGTTCTATCAACTAACGAAAACTATAGAAGAATAGGGAAAATGACTAGAATTTGGTACCAACAAACATTTGGATTCTATGTGGTAGTGCAACAAGTTTTGTCAATGTTCAATCATATTGATATAGATAAATATGTAAATGTTCCTTTTTATGAAAAAATTAATTCTAGGTCATTACCTCCAAAACCTCTTTAGCTATGTTCTCAATCTTAGCCCCACTAAGCCATGTGACACTAGTACATATGGTCAATCTTCTGACACTTTAGTTTCGACAGTTTTGACGTATTGTCAAAAAGTTTCCCAATTTTTCTCAATTTTTTTAATCCCGCCAAAAAGCGTCACTCTAGCGATGTTTAGAGAGTATCGTCGGAATAGTGGCATTAAGGTGTATTGTCATAATAGCAACGTTTGTGAACCAAGCGTCAAAATAGTGATGTTTATGAAATAAGCGTTGGAATAGCGAAGTTTATGAACCAAGCGTCGAAAACTGTCGGTATAACGACGTTTGGGGAAACTGTCAGAATAGCGACATTTGTAAACCAAACGTCAGAATAGCGACGTTTATGAAACAAGCATCGGAATAGCGACGTTTGTGAACCAAGCATCTGAAACTGTCGAAAGT
This sequence comes from Pinus albicaulis, assembly GCA_034641835.2. Lineage (NCBI taxonomy): Eukaryota > Viridiplantae > Streptophyta > Pinopsida > Pinales > Pinaceae > Pinus > Pinus albicaulis. The sequence goes on from CM076584.1 coordinate 1,256,893,948, forward strand.
GCAACTTTTGTGAAAAATTCCTTAAATCTTAAGTCCTTGACCACTAAATCCTCCAACGCTAAAGCCCTTGGACCTTAACCCTTGACCCTTGAAGCCCATAACCACTAATTATCCAAGGCTACAAATAACACCCCAAAACAACACATTGAGCTCCTAGGAGAATCCTTCACCTCTAATTGAGCATATTGGAAACATTTTATTTTTAGAGAACTAGGTATTGGTTATGACGGTATGTGTTTGTGGGTAATGCCATTATTACCATGTATACCAAACATAGAAAAATTATATAATTTGCTAAGCCTTGATTTGAATCGCTCAAAATATCCACACTTAGGGAATGTTATGGTATTTGGAATAGGGATGTTTATGAAACAAGCGTCGGAATACTGATGTTTATGGTGCCCAAGTAAACGGTTCAGGTCGGATCGGTTGAGGGTTCCCAAGGAATGCATCAGGGTCGAGTGGTGTTGGGTCGTGTACTGAGGGAGTCCAATCAACGCGTCTGGTTCGAGTCGTGTCGATTCGTGTACTGAGGGCGCCCAAGGAACGTGTCCGGGTTGGGTCGTGTCAGGTCGTGTACTGAGGGCGCCCAACAAACGCGTACGGGTCGGGTCGTGTCGGGTCGTGTACTGAGGGGGCCCAAGGAACGCGTCTAGGTCCGATCGTGTTAGGGCACCCAAGGAAATGCATTCAGGTGGGTGGGGTTTGGTGTGGTCTGGTCGAGTTGTGTCAAGTCGTGTACTAAGGGGGCCCAAGGAACACATCCGGGTCCGGTCGTGTTAGGGCGCCCAAGGAAACGTGTTCGTGCGGGTCGAGTTAAGTCGTGTGATGGTGCCCAAGGAAACATGTTCGAGTCAGGTGATTAGTTAAGGTCATGTCTTACCATGAGGGCGCCCAAGAAAACATGTTTGGGCAGATCGAGTCAGGTTAGGTCGCGTCATGTGAGGCCGCCCGAGGAAATGTGTTCGAGCAGGTCGGGTTGGGTTAGATTGTGTGAGGGCATCCAAGAAAATGTGTTAGGGCAGGCCGGGTTAGTTCAGGTCCGGCCATGTGAGCTAGGGCGCCCAAGGAAATTTATTCATGTGGTTCAGGTTGCGTCATGTGAGGGCACCTAAGGAAACGCGTCGAGGTTGCTAAGGTTGGGTCATGTCGTGTGAGGGCGCTCAAGGAAATGTGTTCAGGAAGGTCATGTGAGGGCGCCCAGGGAAACATGTTCGAGCAGGTCGAGTCATGTGAGGGTGCCTAGGGAAACGCGTTCAAGTGGGTTGAGTAAGGTTAGGTGGGGTCGTGTCAGGTCATGTCAGATTTGTTCGTGTGATTTCAAGTCGTGTGAGGTTACGTCGTGTCAGGTCGGATCATGTGAGGTCGGGTCGTGTGAGGGTGCCCATTAAGGAAACATGTTTGGGCAGTTCGGGTTAGGTCGGGTCATGTGAGGGTGTCCAAGGAAACGTGTTTAGGCGAGTTGGGTCTAATCGTGCCATACTGTGAGGGCGCCTAAGGAAATGCATTTAGGCGGGTTGGGTCAGGTTGGTTCAGGTCCAGTTGAGTTGTGCCGTGTGAGGGCCCCTAAGGAAACGTGTTCGAGTGGGTCAGGTTGGTTCAGGTTGGTTCATGTGAGGGCGCCCAAGGAAACATGTTTGTGCAGGTCAGATCGATTTGTGTAAGGACACCTAAGGAAATGTGTTCGGGTGGGTCAGGTTAGGTCGTGTCATGTGAGGGCACCCAAGGAAACGTGTTCCAGCAGGTCGGGTTGGGTTGGGTTGAGTCATGTAAGGGTGCCCAAAGAAATGGGTTTGAGTGATTCAGGGCAGGTCGAGTAATTTGGTTGGATTTTTCTTAATTACAAACAATGGTAAACAACCTGTATCAATGTTGTGTTCCTTTATGAAACAACCAACATGAATAAGAGTGTGTGATAGGGAGTGTTAGCAAGTTCTAGGTGTGCTAAGGAGGGAGTGACAAGGTATGCTAGGTATCCTAACCCATTTAACCACCTAAACCCTTAAACACTAAACCCTTAACCCCTAACCCCTTAGATTCTGCATAAATGTTGCTTTCCTTTAGTAAACAACCAATATCAATGCCTTCCAAAAATAACTCAAAATAGAAGCAAACAAGTCTCCATTCTTATAAATTCATGTTGGGGCACTAGGTAGCTGAATATAATCTATAAAAGAAAACACCTCTAACATTTCAGAATGAATTATGAACAAAATGAGCCATTACTTAGACTGCATTGTAACCCAAGAAACCAAATTTATCAATGCAAGGATCTACAATCCCCCGACCCTAACGCATTTTCTTGGGTGCACTCACACGACTCGACCCACCTGAATGCATTTATTTGCGCGCCCTCACAGGGCACGGCCCAACCCGACACGCCCGAACGAAGGCATGAGGGAGAAAAAGGAAAATAGGTCGTACAAACGTGCACAAGGCACAGGGGTGGTCACAACTTAGCATTTTTTATATGACCTCTGTCACACAACCTGACCCGACCCAACCTGAACGTGTTTCCTTGGGCGCCCTCACATGACATGACCCAACTCGCCCGAACGAAGGCACGAGGGAGAAAATGGAAAATGGGTCACACAAACGTGCACAAGGCACACGGATAGTCACAACTTAGCATTTTGTATACGACCAACATCACACGACCCAACCTGACCTACCCGAACATGTTTCCTTGGGCGTCCTCACACGACCTGACTCGACCCAACCTACCCAAACATGTTTCCTTGATTTGCGCCCTAACACGACACAACTTGACCTGAACCTCTTGAACACATTTCCTAGGTGTTGTCACACAACCTGACAAGGTATGCTAGGTGTTAGCAAGTTCTAGGTGTGCTAAGGAGGGAGTGACAAGGCATGCTAGGTACCCGGCCCTAACCCATTTAACCCCTTAAACCCTAAACCTCTAAGCCCTTAACCCCTAACGCCTTAAACCCTAATTCCTGACTTCTAAACCATTTAACCCTCTAAACCCTAACCCCTAAAATACTTAACTGAAAAATACCCTGACCCCCTAAACCTATAAACTCCTAACACATTTAACCCCCTAAACCTTAAACCTCTAACCCCTTAAACCCTAATTCCAAACCCCTAACTCATTTAACCCCCTAATCTTTTAACCACTAACTCATTATTCACCTAACCCCTAACTACGCCTAAATCCCCTAACCCCTAAGCCCCCAATCCCTAATCCCTTAACCACTAACTCATTATCTGACCCCTAACCTCAAAATGCACCTAAATTCCCTAACCTCCCAATCCCTAAACTCTTAACCACTAACTAATTATTCCCCTAACCTCAATCCCTAATGCCTTAACCACTAACGCATTCTTCCCCTAACCCCTAAATGCGCCTAAACCCCCTAAACCTTAAGCCCCCAATCCCTAACCCCTTAACCACTAACTCATTATTCTCCTAACCCTTAAACCATAAAACTCTAACCCCTAATCCCCTATTCCCCTAACCCCTAAGCCCCTAATCCAGAATCCCTTAACCACTAACTCATTATTCACCTAACCCTCATAACAATCCTTAAAACCCTTATAATTTTTTTTTTTAGAATAATGACGAAACCGTGTGAGGGTCAAGTCGGGTAGGATCAGGTCAGGTTGAGTTGGGTCAGGTCGGGTCATGTCAGGTCGGGTCAGGTTAGTTCGAGTTGTGTGAGGGCACTCAAGGAAACATGTTCGAGTGGGTTGGGTTGGGTCGGGTCGTGTGAGGGTGGCCATATAAAAAATGCTAAATTGTGACCTCCTGTGTGCCTTATTCATGTTTGTGCAATATGTTTTTTTTTTCTTCCTCGTGCCTTCGTTCGGGCGAGTTGGGTCATGTCATGTGAAGGTGCCACAGTAGACGCGTTCGGGTTGTATCATGTGAGGGGTGTCGTATCAAGGGAGGGAGGCCTGGAGGGAAGACATTGAGATAAATTGATGGGGGAACCCCAAATAGTTGTGATAAGGTGATTATGGGCCCCGTTATCATAACCCAGAATCAGTAAATCCCCTATCCCCTTAACCACATAGGCATAATCCCTTAACCCCTATAGTCATAACTCACAACCCATTTACCCCTTGATCCCTTAAACCCTAAGACATTAACCCCTTAACCCCTAACCGTTAACTTAGAATCCTTGAATCTCATAAGCCATAACCCCTTATCATCTTAAACCTCACCCTTAACCCTTTAGCCCTAACCCCTAACCCCTTAACCTTTTGACACCTATATCCCATAACCCTTAAGAACTTAACCGCCTAAATCCCCTAACCCCTAAGCCCATGTTTCTTAACCCTTAACCCTTGAAGCCCTTAACCACTCTCATTAGCCTCTAACCCCTACACCCCCTAGACCTCAACCCCTTAACTCGTAAATCGCCTATGCCCTAACCCTTTGCCCTTCACCATTAACCCCTAATGTTTAAACCCCTTAACACCTAGAAACCCTAAGCCTTTCTCCCAAATCATAGGTGCTCAAAACCTAATATTCTTGGTCATATTAGGTTTCTGTCCACTAACCCCTCAAATGAACCCTCTAAGCACTACTTGGGTCAAAGTAGAAAAGCCACAAGATCCCCAAATCCAATCTACATTTTATGGACAATCACATTTCCCCTAATTATCAACCACACATTTTCTTTCAAAGGGAAACAATATAGTCTCCTAGTGTACACAAATGCATCTAGGTTCATGGTAATAAATTAGCGTTCATATCCATGCATGACCCAATGTAATTCATGTCCCATCGAAAGAAAAAAGAGGATTTGAGGATGTCTCTTTACCTATCATCATCCTTTAACATTGGTCCATTCTCGTACCAAATGTAAGGGTAACAATCACATACAGGTCTACGATCTTTCTCAAAGGTTATATCCACAACATTCTCAAAACAACATTCAAATTCCCTTAGTTTGCTCCAAGTATATTTGAAACTGACATAAGAAATCCTCAACTACATGAATTTTGCAATCTCCAACCTATCAATATCTTATTATAAAACAAAAAAAACGATAATTTATTAATTTATTTGAGTTACCTTTTCTCTGGGTTAAAATTTGTTATGGATTACGAAATTTATGTTGAAATAATATATTATCATCATTTAAATATCATGTAATTTTTATAATTCAAAAATTATTTATTTAAACCCCTTTTAAGTATATCAATATTTAAATAATAATACATAAATCTCTTTTTTCAATTAATTTAATTTCCATATGTAACATCTATACACAAAAAAAAAAAAAAAAAATCATGGTAAAAACATGCCATAAACTTCTATAACTTTAAATTTCGTTGTAATATAATTGCATAATTACCATGGTGTAGACTCGTTAATTTACAAACTTAGGTTAATGTTTGATCATATGAATTTATTTTGATTTCAACTCATATTCATCAGTATATTTGGATGATCTGTCATGATCTAATCTGATGTCGGGTCTTAAACGATCATGGGTTGTTTGTTAATGCTACCAATGTACTGTATTTAACACTCCTTTAATCCCTGAGGTACATCATTCTGGGAAATTCTTAGATGTGAGGACATCTGGCCACCTAAGAGCCTAGGGATCTCTCCTCCATGATTGAACGGGCGAGGACTAAAGGAATTCGTTGAGGTACCAAACCCTACCCCCAGGGTTGCATACCAAGCTCATTTTGTCAATTATGATGAGGGTTTGATGGCTCTTCCTTCCCGTGAATTGGTTCAGGAGACCAAGGTTTTGCGTCTGATGATAATTCTTCTTGCACAGGTATTGAACCCAGATGATATGCCATAAATATTTTTGAGTAAATTTTCCCTCCAAGTTATTTTATAGTTTGAAATACACTAACGCATAGGTATCTATGTAGGTTCTTTCTTTGTCACCTTGGGGTCTTTCGCTCCACGACCTAGTGTGACCTTTTTGATATGTTGTCCGTGGTTACCTTGGTAATACTTTACAATTAGACAACTCAAGGTGTCTTAAGTTAGGAGTAACGACCACCACTAATACCATGGGTATCAATTCAGTTTCTTTTGTTTCCTAAGATTTTATAATGTGCAGTGGTTTCATTACCCCTTATCTTCTTTGATGCGATTATGAAATTTTTGCAGTTTTCCTCTGTACATGGTTTTTTCTTGCATCAACACTTCTTTAAAATTTTCACTCATAAAAATCTCAGGAAGTTTTCTTTTGGAAATTTCGGCTCGTCCTAGAGGGGTTCGCTACAGGTATTACCTATTCGATATGTACAAATGTTATAGATTTGATTCGCCTTTTTTCTCTATTCATTAATGGTTCTATTTTATTTTCTTTTTCTGACGTTCCTTGCTCTCTATTGGTTATGAAGCCACTCAAAAATCCAGACAGTGAAGTCATTAAAGAAGTCACGATGTTGGTAATTTTCTTGGCCTCGTGTTATTAAACTCATTTATGGTATATTCTTTTAGGGTTTATAGAGACCATTATATTTTGTGAAGGTTCTCCCACGACCCTGGTGCATGATTATCTAAGTGGGACTTGGGACATACCCCTCAAGGGTTTCTCGGCTCTTTTCCATGCTGATACATTTGGTTATGGCTCTAGTTATTTCCAACATAAATTTCCATTTGTGGCTATGTAACCATCATTTATAGGACATTCAATAATAATATTTCTTTTGTAACTAATAAATTCAGTTACTAACCTTTATTGACTTATAAATGTTTTAATACTATTCAAGATAATGAAGGAGGACTGCTGGTTAAATTTGCTCCAATGTTTTCAATTAATGTTCTATTATTTATGTTTCGAAATTTAATTTAACTAGAAGGCTAGTTCCCTGTTTGTCGTAAATACCTCCTGGGACTTAAGATTTTCCCTCAAATTAATATGATTACACATTGCAGGAATATAACTATAATCATTGTTTATCATTTTTTCGTTCATCTTTATGTTCCTTAGGAAATTCAGACTAGGGTTTCCTCTAACCCTCCTGACATGGTTCAATTATCGTTCATAGTTGAATTTACTATCCTAAATTACTTTCCTACGTATTGGATAAATGTCAAGTTTTAGGTTATTAATTGAGGAGTTCCTACCCTCAAACCGCATATCCTTGCCCAGTATTGTCGAAGAGAAGTCTTTCCACTTCGCATCGGTCAGATTAAATTCAGTGTTGATTGAAAATTAGATCCTGACATCCTCACTTAGGGTCGTGGTACATAATTTTGATATTAACACAGAAGGAATTGAGAAGGTGTTAATAAAAGGCCAACCTGAACTCAAACAACTAAATAGACAAGTTCCTCAATAAATAGAAATATTATTTGTCTTATGCTATTTGTAACAACTTAAAATAAAGATTATTCGATTTCTCAAGTTATTCATCCATGTAGTCTCTATCAATAATGTTAACGAAATTATCAATGGCCTCTCTACAAGATTTCATCATAGATATTATTAATGGTTACTGTCATAAATAGGTTAGCCTATCTTCTCTGTAAGAGTATAATATAGAACTCCACAATATTTTTCATCTTACTTAGGTTAGTATAACTTCATTAGGGTAATTTTGAGGTCTAAAATGGGCCTCCTAAGGAAATAATAAAACAATAGCTAAACCAATAAAATAATATTTATGAATTTTCAATTCACTTTTTGCACCACAGTCCATGTAACCATAGTTAAATTCAATTCAAAAGTTGTACCAAAATAAAATTAATAAAAAAGTTGTATTGATGTGACTATAAATAAGAATGAGCTTTTCAAGAAAAAACCATTATCATTGAACAACTAATGCATTTGTCCTTTGTACTTAAATAACTTAAAATAAAATATAAATATAAATTTATAAATACTTAATTATATTATTGCTATTAATTAAAATATATATTATTTAAATTGTATAATAACATGTAATTAATATACTATATAAAAATAAAATAAAATAATATAATATAATAAATATATAGGGATATGCATTGTTTCTTTCAAGAAATATGAAATGACAATAATATATTTTTATTCAAAAAGTGTGAAACGACATTTATTATGAGTACTTTACCTTGACTTTAAAATTACTTAGTACACTACCATGGTTAACCATGAGTTTTTATCCACCATTGAGAATGTGACAAGTAAGTACCTTAACTCAAGAAATGCCACTTCAACCATTAGGGATGATGTCATCCCCTAAAATGTGATTGGTTCTCATAAAGTGAATTTTGATTGTACATTTTCCTTAGGAGGCCCATTTTAGACCTCAAAATTCCCCTAATGCTCCGCAAGTGTGCAATACATAAATATAAAGTGCTTTTAATCATAATGTAAATAGTAGATAGGATAATAACATATATTTCAACTTCATTTTCATTTAAACACAAATAATTATCTATTTTTAAATGCAACACTGAAATACTTATCTCAATACCGCAAGACTAATCTGGTCCACCAAACCAATGGGAAAAGACAATGACGTCCTCTTCCCACCCCCGAGCTCCTCACCGAGCACTAGATTGTAGTCTTAGGAAAACATAGAGTTAGGCATCTGGATCACTTTCCACCCTGTGCTCTTAAGCCTGTATTTCCTTCCATTGGCACCTGTGCAGCTCAAGATACTCTTAAGTAGTGTTCTTCTTACATTCAGACCTCCTTTTCTAGGAAAAATAAAAAACCCATTTTCCTCCCTGAGATTCCATTTTTATCTCATGAGGAAAAGGTAAATGTTTCTTGAACTTCCCCAACTACTTGGTGTTTGGAATTATTTATTTCCCATACGTTCTTCCAATTTTTCATTTTAAAAGAAAACCATGTGCTAGGGTTCCATTAAATACTACCAATTTTCTACATAAGTAACCATGTGCTAGCTTCAAATTGTAATTGAAGCCTTGATTCTCTTTATTAAATGACTGCTAGAATTCTACACATTTAACTCTGAGATTTAATCTTTCAGAAACCCTCTGAAAATTACAGTTATCAGATAATGAATCTTTTAACCTAATTTTAATTGACAATAGTAGCATGGTTGTGCTTGAAAGAGGATAATCTAATGTAGTTCCTGGTTTTTAGTTTTTTGAGGTAGCTCTTCAAGTCCCCCAAACTTCCTGAAATAACTCAACACTCGCAAGATAGATTTCCTTGTTTATGTGGCTCATACTCTACTCATTGAGTAGCCTGCATAATACACAGTAACTATAAAAACTTGCAGAGTTATCATTGTATGAACAATGACGACAAGATCTGAAATATTAATTGAGTGCTATACAAGTATGCCAAGTAATGTGCCAAGTCTATTGACAAGAAACCAAGTATATCTTTGTAGCTCCACAAGTTCGAGAATTCTAAGTTTGAGCCTCGTAGCTATCACAAGTATCCAAGCTTCACAAATGCAGTCTATAGGTCCGAGATGCACAATTTGATCTTACAACAATGTAAGAAGCCTCCACAATAGATTTTTTATCACAGGTCTGGGGTTATTCTACCACTGTCCACTGAGCTTCTTCAATGTGACTGTTGTTAGCATACAGTGATATATTTTATGTACGCATTGATAAACTCAAAAAAAAATCGTCATGGTAAAAAAATTTACAAATGAATGTCACTCTTGTTATAGAAAGGAGAGTGTGATCCATCTAAGGGAAATTAAGGAGTTGGGAGTCTAATAACATAAAAGTAGATGCTATTTAGGTTTACACAATTCCTTGAGAACCAAACCTTGGCTCCTTGAATTTTATACCAGGGAAGGTTGCACCTATATTTAAGACCCTAGCAGACAACATAATGCACAACAGTGACGCTAATGTTCTACTTTCAATTCCATGAGCTCCCATTTTGAAGCTGCATCATAAACCAATCAAACAAATTTCAGAACTAGACATCAATTGAATGTTAAATAAACAACACATCAACTGAACAAATAAATATGAAAAGATGGTTATAATGTATAACAATCTTGAAACTTCCTTTCAAGTATTTAGGACTTATTGATAACCTGAGTCACTAGTGAGTAAGAACGTGTTTTTTTCTCAAAGATCACATATCATAGAATCTTTGACTCAGATGGTCACTACACAGAGGGTCCATAACAAGGGTCTTATATCTCAATTTGATGTCTTTCAAAATATCTTATTATTAGTATCATTATTATTATTATTATTAAAAAACTAAAAGTAATTATTATTATTATTATTATTATTAAAAACGTAAAAGTAATTATTATTATTATTCAAAACCTCAGTTGAACCTGAAAAAGGATTTATGAATATGCAACTGCATAATATCCTTGAAATTGGTTAATTAATTGAAAAAAATAAGTCAATAGGTACAAATTTGAGTGCAAGATGACCAAATCCACAGTTGAACTTAAAAAGGATTGTCCAAAAATAATAAACTAATACCTTTCCAACTCATGCAGCTTGTGCATAACATAATTACAGTGAAGAAATTCCACTCTTTTAGGGACAAATATTTTCATACGAACACTACATTATGTCAAGGTTGAATTTATAACAATCATAAGGCAAATAGATCCAAAATGCTATATGTTCCAATATATTTAATAGTATGCTCTAAGCATGTTGTATTTTTCTAAGAGGGAGAACATTGTCCAATGTTGTCATCAGAATAACTTTGTCAATTGTTGAACCACATCTGCAAAGAAAGAGAAAAATATTGACTTATTCAAAAAAATGTGAAATTATCTTCCTAGCATAAAATTCCTAACAGAATACTCAATATTTTTTTTCAATAATGTTTTGTTGCCAGCGGTATTCCGACGTTTAGTTTTTTTGAAATAATGTGTTTTTTTTTTCGTAGGTATTCTGATGTTTAGAAGCTTCGGTTGAGGCATTATGTAGCGTCGGACTAGCAACGCTTGTTTTGGTCAGAAGATCAAGGCTTAGAAGCGCCAGTTATGGCATTGTGTAACATCGGACTAACGACACTTGTGTTCGTCGGAAGAGCTACACCTTTTTTTTCGGAATAGCGACGCTTTTGTTCGTCGTAAGAGCGACGCTTACAACGTCGGTTATGGTGTTTATTGGAGTCAAAATTTCAACTCTTATAAACATCGGAAGAGCAGCAAAGCATGAACGTAGGAAGAGAAACAACCAATTTGAAACATCAGAATTGTGATACCACCAAAAAAACGTTGAAATTAGCATCGCTCTATCGACAATTAAGTAAAGTGTCAGAATTTTGACTTTAGGAGAACCAACATTTTTCCCCACCTCAAGGTGTCACCCTTGGGATGCCTATGTGTCGCAAGAGCGACATTTTGGCTGTCAGAAATTGGGCCAAATGTGCTAGTGTGACCTAGTGCTACACTAAAACTCCAATCATCCCCATCTAGAGAAAACCCTCAAGTGTTCCTTTAGAGGAAAAGTTAGATTTTTGGATCTCCATTACCACTAACAAATCCACTCGAATAACCAACTAATGATCTTCATATTTTGAAAAATCTAGTTGAAAACTTTCAATTACTGGAAACAACAATAAGGTTCCATCAACTAACATTCAATAAATTAGGTCACCAACCACTGGGAGAATTAAGAGATGATTATAATGACTTGTAACTAGTTTAGTTAATAAAGTTCTACAATCCATCCCCCCTTTGCAACTAATATCTTATTCATGGAAATTTCCAACTCATATAACCAAGGGTTAAGGATAAAAACATAAATTCATAAATTCCAAACTCATTGTTAACACTGGAAAATCATACAAGCAGAAGACGACATTAATTAATATCAGGCAGAAGGATTTATAGGGCTGAAACACATTCAAGAATCTGGAAAGTATTTAAAAATCTCTAAGGTCTAAGGAAAAATAAAATTTTAGCAAGTCATAAATGCTTTTGCATGCATAATACTTTGTGAAGAGCGCCTTTGTGCTCCTTTTGACCTGAAATGCGCGCAATCTTGGGAGTTGCGAAAGTCACTTTCTGGGACCACAAAAAGAACACTCTAGGACAGTGATCTCACACTTGAATCTGACTAAGGACAACCACCAAAGCCTTTTTAGACATCAAAGGAGCACACAATGGAATATTTGTGACACACAGTAGAATCATCCCCCTCTATTGGGTCACCATCCATAGTATACCAAGAGAGGGAAGGAGGATTTGAATTCTCCTATATAAGACCACCAAGAGATGAAGAACTTGAGAGCACATTGTTATGCTAGCCAGAATTACCTAAGCAATACTAGCAATGTGTGATCCAGAGCTAAAGATAGAAGGGACTCAATTATTGGCCATCCAACAAGTTCAGTCCACCACAGTAGAGAGAGGGAGACTTTGCACTGAAGCAAGATTGGAAGTAAAAACATCCTTGCATCGGGACTTAAAACCCATGTTCTAAGGACCCTTTGGCAAGAGGTTTAAATTTTCATCCTCGTTTCCTACCAGCACTCAATAAGAGGGGCCGAAGAGCCACTGTTTGAATTATTGCAGTTTTTTGACTCTATTGAGAGCTTTTTTTATTTTTTTTAGTTTTAGTTTAGTTTTATTTTATCTATGCATGTTATTTCTCTCTCTAGTATGTTTATGATTCTAGCTTGTTCCACTAACTTGCTTGACTCTACTTCTTTTTCTGCCTGTGACCAATAACTTAAGTGGGTAAACCACACCCCTTAAGTTGGTGTGATTTCCTACATGCGTGCACCAAACACACTAACACAGGAGTGGTCACTCCACTAACATTTATTACCAAGTTTATATGGTTATGCATTTTTTCAGAGACCCCTATCTGTGTTGTGGAGTGGAGTTGAATTTCCCCCCTTTTTTCTCTTGCAGTCCCTAGTTCATCTCAAGTGACATACTGAAGTAGAATAACTCCAAAAATTACTTTTATGGGAATTTTCATGGTTTTCCCTCCCACAGACGCACCCAGGGCGTGCGTTCAGAGTTGACCCACGCACAGACATCACGCCTGTTTTAGACTTTTGCGCGCAAAAGAGAGAAAGAGAAATTTCTCCCACATTTCTATCTTTTTATGCTTTTAAAGTGCTTGGAAACCCATAATACATCTACCAGCACTGGTTGAGGTACCCCACAGCTTGCTAAAGCTCACTCTTAGCTGCTTTTTGTAGGCTTATTTTCCGTTTTATATCAAGTTGATTTTTGCAAAGTTCACACACAGTTTAAGTGGGGGGGGGGAATAACTTGCATTCCGGAAAAAAATTATTTTTGAAAATTTAGGTACCAACACACCTAGATAACTAGCTAAAGTAAGTGGCCCAAGTCCACGCATGCTTAGCTAGTTTCTTTTTTCTAGTGTAAAAGTTATTACTTTAGTTCAATTTTTGCACTAGGATTTCAGGACTAAGATTGAATTGTCGATAGAAGAGAAAGTAATATTTATTGCCTTTGCACCCTCCGGTGATCGTAGGCAAGCATATGAACACTCTCTATTCACAACTTGCAATCTCCCTTTAGCTGATCACATATATTAATTAGGAAAAATAGAAAGCGGCCCATATCCGCACATGTTTTTCGTTTGAGCAAGGAACAATAAAACATAGTTTAATAGTGGATTTTGAAAAGGATCATCATATAGCCACACGTTCAAACTATGTACTTGTCCATTTTTTTCTCACATACATCCACCCACTAAGCAAAGCAAAGACACCTAAAACTAATTTAACCAAACTCATTAAATTCTCCCCACCGGGGCCACAAATGAATTTATAGTTTAAGTTAGGATCAAGGGGGTAGGTATCCAATAAGCTACCTTGATCATTATTCATATTGAAACATAGAATTTGACTATTTAGGGAGCTGTAAATCCACCTATCAGCCCACGGAAAAGAAAACCTGAGCGCGAAAGAGACCCATTTCAGAGGGGGCTAGGCTTAGGCGCAGTGTGTTCAGTGTCAGTTCGGGCTACCTGACCCGGCTGATACTCGGTACTATTAGCTGACTTACCTAGAAGCTCAAGACTCGAACACTCATGTGGGATGGTGGTACTTAGTGGCAAAACCTAGGGTATCCTTTCCCTATAGGTGACAGTGCAAGAAAGAGCCAGACCCTCTACCCTTACCTAGGTGGATTTTCTTCAGCTGATTGGGGGCGTCGCGAGCTCTTACAAGACATTGTGCCAACACTCGCAAGATATCTTCTCAAGGCCCAATTACATTTGAGTGTGTGAGGATGAATAGGTCTTTTAGGATTTGATTATCATATACAAATAAACAAAAACCACTTTTTTGATTGCTTGATCACATAGAATCAATTTAAAGAGAAAATTTATTTTATTTTCGCTTTGTTTTAGGTATGTGACCAGAATTTTTCTTTGATCATAGACTATATCCTCTCAATTTTTTCCAAAACCAAACCTAGTTGACACCAGAACAAACCCAATGGGACCTCGTCAATCTAGGCATCTTTTGGACCTCCCCCCATTAACAGGATGTGTTCCAGGTCTTTCATCATTTAGGCGTCAAAGATGGAACGTTGCCACCATTATCGGTTCATCCTTTAATGGAGAATCCTTAGTTGGGAACCCTGGTCAGTCTCCCAACGCCACACCACATACCACTTCTCCCACGACCACTAAAGGGCAGAGGATTGCAACCCATTCGGGAAGCTAGTCGAATACACATCAGGGTACATCGTAGACCAAACCTCTTCGTTACCAGAAATTTGTGTTTTTGCAGGTTGTAATGGTGCTAACCTCCCAGTCAGCTTTCTTAGCTTCGTTGAATCTACACAATTTAACCAAAATAACAAATAACCCCATCGTACACAACCCTACATGGTTTCCCATGCCCACGAATCTCCCTTCAGATATTCCAAAGTTTGAAGGAAAGAAAGCGGAAGACCCAAGTAATCATGTCATGACCTTCCACCAGTATCGTTGAAAACATTATTCTATTGAGACTATTTCAACACACTCTGACAGGAGTAGTAGTGAAATGGTATGTGGAGAAAACCTTTGCTTCACATGGAACCTTTTGCGCCCTCGCCACCGGGTTCCTAACATATTTTCAGTTACCCATTCACCATGATTCCAGAATGGAATTACTAACACATTTTAGACAAATCCCCACCATCCATATATCGAACCATCTCCATGAATGTAGGCGACGAAGTAGTTTATGTAAAGCTAAATTCAACGATCAGGTTCTTTTAGGTTTGTTCCTGAAAACTCTCACTGGAAAGATTTCAAAGGATGTGGCACATCAAAGGCCCATATCCAACGAGGACACCATTAGTAAATCCCAACAACTTGAGCTCATTTATTTTCAGTCATGATATATTTACAATACATTTCCGAACGCCCCGTTCCTATTGTTGGTACTGAAAGAGGTGACCTTTTATTGACAAATGTAGTGCTTTCTCATTTAATTATCAACCCGGGGTAAGTCTTTTTATTCCAAGAGTGTTGGCACAAGATATGCGATTTAGTTCGTCTAACATATGTTCCTTGTCACTTATGAGGAATAATTTACTAACTTCCTAAGCTTGCTTATCCTACGAGGGGTGGCTTGGATAGGTTTTTAACCTAAGATTGATAAATAGAATTTTGCATTTATCTAATGGAATTAAACATCAGTTTAACTGAAACGAACAACAATCTAGAGAAATCAAGCAGAAATTGAATTGAATTAGACAATCAACTGAACATCGATGTAATCATATGGAATAACAGTCTAACTACGCTAAACAGTAATGGAATCGAATTGAATCGGCAGTCTAGCTAACTAAGCAATAATGGAACAGCAGTATAACTAGTTGAACAGTAATGGAACAATAGGATAACTAAGCTTAATATTAATGGAACAAAAATATGACTGAAGGTCCCAATAGTAAGCTTCCCCCATGTCCCAATATTTCCACCTTATTCTTGTCGTAAAAGGTCAAGGTACCTTGCGCTTTTGCATTGATTCCCACAAGATCCCAATTTTGCATGTCGTTATCGAACTCCTCAATGATACCCAGCCTCTAGAATAGCACCTAGTACAACTAGATCTCATTGACGAAAGTCGACAACAGTCGCTGCAACACAACGAGGCCCATAAAAAAAGGGTAAAAGCATCATTCGATCGCCACATCAAACCTCGCTCATTAACCAAGGGATAACTAGTCCTCCTCTATGATGTTGCAAAAGAAGCCCTATGGCCACGAAAGTTCGAAATATTATGGAAATGACCCTACATCATCAAGAATTTCCTCTGCTAGGGGGCATACATCTTGACGGAACCGAACGAGACATGCCTCAGCAACCCCGTCAACAGCCTTTACCTCAAGAAATTTTATCCATAAGGGCCAAGATGGCCCTTCCCTAGAATGAACGTACACAAACCCAACCACTTAAAACTTTTGACCAAAATACTTATTACAAAGTGCCGCCATGGATCACCAACCTGAACCTTATTTCAAATTTGATTACGGGAGCATCAAGATGGTCTCAAAGTTTAGCTAAAATACCTAGGTCATCTATCACCCCGATCGATTGCCACTCTACACAAACGATGTGTGCATGGGTTCAATGGTTCAACAAACAATCAAGTAGAATATGATGTCATCATTAGACTTATGTGTGATGCTCAGTCATCAGGGCATACGCCATATGCATCTCTACCTTGATTCCCAGTTAGTAGTGTCACAGTTAAACCAAACATTTGAGACAAGAGATACACATCTATTTAGAAAATGTTTGTGTGCAAAATGATTAAGCAGACGATTTGACTATATTACATTTACACATGTACTAAGGAGTCAAAACCAAACAACTGATCGCATAGCTAACAACATTCTAAACTGGAATGCATCTCGAATAAACCATCATACATAAAAAATAAAAAATATAGGTATCCATTGGCACAACATCATCCATAAACCGAAATAGGTGACACAACATGTAGAGCCACAAAAAATATCTCTCATATATATATGGGTGTATATGTCTGAGTACAAAAAATAGTGTCGCTGACCCATTGGCCAGCCCAAAGATACACAAAAGATCATCAAAAATAAGGGAAGAATCCTCATAATGGGTGCTTTCCCCGTGTACAAGTATACTCTAGGGCGGTGCCCCCTCAAGAGGGGCACCCGGACCCACAAATGCTCCCGGTATCACCACTGGAGTCGTCGTCACAACCAAGACTGCCACCCATTCTTTTTAGGGATGATCACCAAAGGGGAGACCCATTTGCTATCTGAGATAGGATAAATGAAATTTACATCTAACAGTTTTTGCAGCTGTTCTTTTACAATATTTTTTAAATGTGGGTTTAGTCTTCGTTGGGGTTGTCTAACAGGGTACGTTTCCCTATCAGTATAGATGTGGTTCATGCACAGCTGTGGGTCCAATCCCTTCCTGTCTTGGTAGTCCCACGCAAATACACCTTGGTGCTTCTGGAGGAATTTTATGAGTTTCTACTTTTGGTTGTCATCCAAGATGCCATTAATATTCAGAACCTTTCCTAGTTCAATCTCAATAGGTATGTTGTTACGAACAGTGATTGTGGAGATATGTTGAGTCTCGAAGTTCGTCACAGGATCCTCTTGATCTTCATGTTCGAGGACTGTTTTCATCATTTGGAATTTCAAATTTTCAGGCTTGGGTGACTGATTCATAAAGTTATTAATCACATCATCTTCAGTTTGATCCTTGAATTTGAGGGCTTCTACTAGTGTCAGAGGTGGATGGATGTTTTTCTCCCAATATGTACCTGGGTGTTTGTGAATTTTTATCATGGGAAAACTTGGTTTAGCAGGCGGATAAATAATGATATTTTTTATAGAGTCGCCTCTAGTGATAGTCATGCTACCTAATCGACAACCTATTTAATCATCTACTGTGGCCATCCAAGGTCGCCCAAGAATCAATGGATGCCCTTCCATCCTGTTTTTTGGATTAATGACTAAAAAATCAGCTGGGTATTACCATGAGTCCACAGAGACCATGATGTCTTGCACTATACCCTCCAGTCTGATAACAAATCTGTCAGCTAGTTCCAGAAGTGTGGTCGTAGGTTCTAAAGCTGATATGCCTATTTTTTCGCAAGATCCTATAGTTAGGATGTTAATGGCTAGCCCCAGGTCAACCAATGTGTTTGGAAATGAGTGTACAGAAATCTGCATGGTTACAATGGGGTTTCCTGGTTCTTCATATTTTTACAGGTGATTCCCTACCTAACAAAAATTCAGATAGCATTCCTACCACTTGAACGGTGGGTGCAGCCATTGTTTTCTTAATTTTTTTTTTCACATAATTCTTTGATTGTCTTTGCATAGATGGGAATGTCTTGGATGGCCTGGAGAAGAGAAATTTTGATACAAAGGTTTCTTAATTCCCCTAGGATGTCAAAATCTAGAGTGATTATAGGTCTGGGTAGGTTTAATCTCTCTGGAAATGGAGGCAGAGTCACCCTAAGTTCTTCAGGTCTTTGTTGATAAATTTTTTCCTTAACTTTACCTATTTCTATTATATTCGTTAGGCTAGGCTCTGTGGAGGTTTCAACTTGGGACTGAGGTGGAGTTGTGGTCTCTATAGGTAATATGGTACGTCCTGATCTTAACCTCAATTCATTGCACTATTTCTGTTCAGCATTGGGTTTTGGATTTTCTATGATCTGAATTAGTTGAACCGGTCTGTTATTAGGATTAGGATTGGGTTGGGCTAGCAATTGAGGGCGTATGACAGGCTATTGGTTATGGTGAATTGGGTAGGGAGCTGGAAATTGTTGGGTTCCTACTCTTATCGGCAGATTGGCCATTCCCGTAGGTTACTGCCAGTTCCAATTGGTTTTTGAGTAGGAGGGTTTGGCCATTAGTTTTGATACACGACATTCTGCCAATAAGGGGGAGAGCTAGGGAAGTTTTTCCAATTACTCTCTGATGGAGGTTGCATAGGCCAAGGTGGTATAGGAAACGCTTGGTTTGGCCAAGTTGTTGCAGGGTTTTGCTGGCTGAACTGCAGAAATGAAAAGTATTGAGGTAGGTATTATGGTATAATAGGTCGCGCTTGCCATTTTCGATGCTGATTCGTTAAATAAACTGGCTCTATTTCTTTTTCTGCTTCCTTGTAGATGGCTTTCAACCTAGGAAGTGAAGGACACTGGTCTATAGTATGATCCTTAGTGCAAATAGCACGAGTCTGAACCATGTCCAAAGGACACTCCCTCTGGCTGTGCTTCTTCCAAAATCTTGGACAAAAGATGGCCAGGTTTTGTTCGGCTATAGCTTGTTTCTGCTTGGCTTGTAAAACATCAAGTTGCATTGTCAAACTACCCAGGATGTCAGTTTTGAAATTTTCTAACAGATTTCCAAATTCTGCTCTGGTTACATTGCCATTGGTCTGCTTAAGATCCTTCTTTGTAGAATCACACCCAACAAGTCTATTGCATGAGCTACCTTGGGAGCATCTAATACATAAGGAAATAATTTCGTCGTATTCTTCCTGGTAAATATCTCCCTTCCCCAGTATGTTAAGCATCTCAACCCATTCTTCCTTCATCCCTTTAAGCATTGTGGATTTTAAAATGTCCTTGGATAACATGGTATATGGGGATCTTTGTAAATTGAAATGAAATATTTCTACATATTTCTCTAATTTTTCATTGTCTTTTGCAGACATGTTAAAGATTTCATCTTTTAGGTCTCAGGTTCAACAATAGTCTTGGTATTTGGTCAGAAAAATATTCTTCATTTGGTCCCAGTTGTTTATAGTTCCCCCTCCTAATCCCATGAACCAGCGGAGTGCAGTTCCTTTTAAGGTAGAGGGAAATAGTTTTAGTTTCTAGGGATCGGTGGTGTAGTCATATCCTCTACATAAGACATCAAATTCAAATAGGAATGCATCAATATCTTCTATGGTTAACCCATGAAAGGTGGGGATGTTGTGCAAGGGAATGGCTTTCATAGGGGCATTGGCAGCATGATCAACAATAGGGTATTCTAATGTTGATTTCTGCCTCTGATTCTAATTTTGATTATTTTTCATCTGATCAAAGAGGTGCCAGAAATCTTCGGGAACTTCTTGATCTGGAGGAGAGATTATAATAGGCTTGGGAGGTGAATGCAGTGGGGGTTTTACAGCACTTCCCTGATCTGGGATCCTAAGAACTTCTGTTTCGACAACTTGTTTAGGGGACTTAGGTTCTAATATTTCGATGTGAATTCCTCCACTATTTTCTCCCCCTCCTTCTTGTAGGTTGCAAGAGCCTCCCTCTTTTGAAGGGTCAGCGCCTCTATGAATGGTAGTCTGCAGAATTTTCTCATACCCCTCTGTCTCAAAGTGAATCTCGGAGTAGGCTACAGATGGTGAGGCTGCTACTTGAGGGAGTGCATTAGGACTTTGAATGGAAACAGTTATGGGTCCTATAAATGCCTGGAATTCAACTTTCCTAATGATTTCGTCTATATATGTTTTTCTTCCAAGGATCACCAGTCCTTTGGGTTGTGAGGATCGTTGCGAATGATTTCGGATTGTTTCTATATTTTTATTCCTAGACATAAAACAAGAGCACCTATCCTATGGTTCTTTGTACAACTTGATGGTGAGCGGGCTAGAGGGCAAGCATGTTGCTTGCTGGTACGTAGGTTCTTACCTCTCGTTTTCAATATCCAATTCTTCACATCAATGTAGAAAGATGAATAAAGGAGGTGACTCTTAACACTCTCCCCGTCAACAGTGCCAAAATGTTGGTGCTGAAAGAGGTGACATTTTATTGAAAACTCTAGTGCTTTCTCATCTAACTATCAACCCGGGGTAAGTCTTTTTATTCCAAGAGTGTTGGCACAATATATGGGAGTCAGTTCTTCTAACAGATGTTCCTTGTCACTTATGAGAAATAATTTACTAACTTCCTGAGCTTGCTTATCCTACAAGGGGTGGCTTGGATAGGTTTTTAACCTAAGATTGAGCAACGGGATTTTGTATTTATCTAATGGAATTAAATAGCAGTTTAACTGAACCAAATAGAAATCTAGAGAAATCAAGAAGAAATTGAATTGAATTTGAAAATAAACTAAACAAAGATGGAATTGTATGGAACGGAAATCTAACTAAGCTAAACAATAACGGAATTGAATTAAATCAGCAGTCTAGATAACTAAACAATAATGGAACAACAGTATAACTAGCTGAGCAGTAATGGAACAACAGGATAACTAAGATGAATAGTAATGGAACAACAGTATGACTGAAGCGAATTAAATAACTCGTACAATAGGTAATTAAGTAATTTTGCAATGGAGTTCTCTTTATGACTTAATTAATCAACATTGATCGATGGTTGAATGCTTCGTTATGTTATAAGGAGAACGCAATTCATAAAGACATATAATATTGAAATCAGCTTATTCTACGATTTGTAATTAAAATGCAATGGTATTAAAAGAACTGGAACTATCTATTGATAATAAAGTATTGTCGTAAGTCGGAAAATACTATTGCGATTTTCCTACTTTAAGAACGCAATTTCTAACAATCCTGAAGAAAGAGAACTGTATTTGTATTGAATGGAAATATACTTTACAACTGCATCAAATTCTTAAGCATTTTTTCTGCAACTACACAGAGTATGAAAACTTGCGTGGAGCTTCCAGAGGTTGGGCCCAGACCACCAGAAGCCCTAGGGCAATAAAAAATTCAAAAGATTATTGTTCAAAGCTCTATATTACATCCAGTGATGTTACAAAAACACAATTAGATAGATTGTTTCTGATTTGTCTATTACAGAATGAATTTCCTGTCTTGTCTCCAACTCCCCTTCTCCTCTGTCCTTTGCCCTTTTAAAGGCAATTTCAAAAATTATAAAGTATTTTCCAAACGACAGCCTGCTGCGCGTGGCTATTGTTTGAGTTCTTGGGCTCGAATTCTTCTGTCTGCCTTCTGCTGGCCACTGAGAATTACTAGGATTTCATATGCTTGCATCCGTTGGTTGGCTTTCATTTCCTATTGGTCCAACCATTCTGCCTTCCTACATGCAGAGATAAGAGAAGTCAATTTTCTATTAAAAAAAAATCCTTTTCATCATTAGTCCAATTTTTCTCATTTTCATAATCTTTTATTCTCTTTATTGTTAATATGAAGAGGTATTCCCCCGAAATTATAACATAATTTGAAGTACTTATAGGGTGAGAATCATACCATAATTTGGGCCCAACACCTATAAACTTATCAAGAATTTCCAGGCACGTCTAACTCTACGGACGGACTAATTGGGTCATTGACCCAAAGTTACCTAGGTAGTATCAGTCAAAACCCTAAATTATATATATGGTTCTACCCAAAACGCACCACAACCAGGTTTTCAAAGTCATCATCTGCCTCAGCAAAATTTGACCAATAGGGCACCAGCGTATCACCATGGAGGACCCTATCCTCCAGCTTAGGGGACCCAGTATGCAGAGAGAAACACTGACGGAAGAGCTCCCCTCCAACAGCCAGGTGCAAACCAGGGACCATGTTATGCTCAGTCCCTGGCACAAGACCCGCTTATGCAAACTAATGCACAGGTGAACTTTGTGCAGCCTTCCCAAAACCAACCACACCAATATAACCAGGAGAACTACCCTCCTAACGTGGTGAATAAAAAAGAAAAAAACAAGCCCAAAGGGAATCCTAGACAGGGGGGAAACAACCAAAAATTCCCTCCAAGATCCCAAGCTAGAGGCAACTCCAACCGGAATCAAAACCAAGAGCCAAGAAATGCCCAACAGCAGAGAAAAAGGCCACCTCTTCGAACAAACCATTCTTGTTCGATATGTGGTGAGTACGACCATTATACTCACCACTATCCTGATCTCCCCGAGCTGAAAAAGCTACATAGTAACCGAGGACAAGGAGGATCTTCCCATAAAACAGCTATGATGCAAAAACAATTTCCCCATCAAGGGAAGGTAAGCACTCAACAACAAAATCCAGACGACTCCAAGAAAAACAGCCATGAAATCTACATGACTGGCCAAGAGATGTTTTTCCAAACACAGAATCGCAATTATGACACCCCACCAGACATCAATGCGCCAGGGGCAAGTACTAGTGCACCGACTACACCTTTGACCATTTCAAAGATCTCTATCGAACCATTGCCAAAGATGGGGAAGAAACCCAATAGGCGAGCAGTAAAATACTCCAAAGTGGCCCATAATTATAGTGTCGTGGACAATTTAGTACAATCTCCCACTGCTATGTTAGCTTTGAAAGTATTGCAGTCATGCCCAAAACAACGGAAAGCCTTAATTTCCGCATTAGGCACTATTGACCCTACCGATACACGCCTAATGGCTTTTGAGTTAGATAAAGCCACCCCCCCCCTGACTTCCTTCCATGGTCGCCTTCCAGATATCATTTTCATTCCAGAATATCATCATTTTCCAATGTGTTGTTGACAAGGGTGCATCCACGTGCATCATGTCAAAAAATGTTTGGCAAAATTTAGGGTCTCCTAAACTAAAACCTTCAGTCATCACACTTAGAGCATATGACGGTCTTCCTTCGACCCCCATCAGCCTCTACCAAAACGTTCCAGCCTACTTAGAACAAAAGACATTCCACATAGACATTGATGTCTTGGACGCTCACTTGGATTATAACATACTCCTTGGTCGAAGTTTTATGTACGCCATGTTATCCATATCCTCCTCTGTCTTCCGTATTATGATGTTCCCCCACGAGGACCGCATAATAACTGTAGACCAATTGACGCATAGAGAGAAGCGACCCCTAACAAACACTGATGTAATTCTACCCTATGTAGATACATCCTGGGATTCACTTTCACGGTACCAATAATATGGCCCCGACCAGTTCAAACTGTCGTTCGTTCTAGGATCATTCCTAGGAGATCCTCCCATTATCCCTGGGTCGTCACCTGATGTCACAGGGGCTCCGGTGTGCATGATGTCCACATCAAGAACTGAAGGTAGTAAGGACATGGACACAAGAAATAATGGCACTGAGTCATCGCCCATGGTAGCCTCTCTAGCCTACGCCACTTCCCTAACCCCTTTCCTCTACCCCCCAGCTGGCTTCGTCTCCCAGTAGGTTTTGGCAACATTGGTGTACCAAATATATCATTGGAAATACCAGTTTGGTATCTCATCCCCCCTATGGGAACAAGAGCTACTCACATCACTGCCACAGGGTTGAAGCCCCTCAATGCCGAGGAGGCCACACCTGTCCAAGAAGCAGTTGAAACCATCCATGCAAAGGAAATTCCCATTGCAAAACCAGTGGTTAGGGCTAAGAAAACTGAGAAGAGAGGAAAGAATATGGAAACTCCCGCCATACAATGGGAATCACCAGTTTGCGCCATATGCGATGTAATAGGACACCGTACCCATATCTTCCTAGAGCTAGATGAATTAAAACCACTCCTTGGCTATGAGGCAGACATCACAACGCTGCATTCCAGTAAAAAGGAACCTGCCACAAAAGGCAAAGGAAAAGCATTGAGTACCAATCATGCATGCGCTATCTACAACAACTATGGGCACTATACCCATCATTGCCCAGAGATCCCGCAATATAAGGACGCCTTACATGCCATCGAGTGATCCTATCAAGAGGATCCCTCCACCCAGGTATCCGAAAATGAACCTCGTACCATCCTGTACTTACAATAGGAACAAAGGGCACCATAAAGATCCCAGTCGTGCCCCCTCCTATTATATGTTGCACACTATGCGATGAACGTGGTCACTTCCTTGAAAAATGCGCAGCTCTGGAACTCATCCATAGATGGTATCCTATAGAACGGGTTTAATATGTTGGATTGTGGGAAATGTAATTCACGCCCTTTATGCTATAAAAATCACCTTCTCAAGAATTATCACTATATCCCACGATTTCGGCTAGCCCTTACTAGTTTACGCTCAATCATAGTCCGCCTCTCCCAAGAAGATGACATGGACGCGAAATCCACGGACAACTCCACAACCCAAGAAGATTTGACAAGAAGATCCATCCTATTCTTTTCAATGAAAAAGAAACTAATCAGGAGCCCCTATTTACCCCCAACCGCTCTCTACATAGAAGACCAACATGCACGTTATGCAAAATTCCCAATCATGCGGTCACCACTTGCCCTGATTTAGTAGTGTTACGAAACTGGTTCCCTACCAGACCACAAACTGAGCACGACAGGACCCCCATATCTAGGCTATTTTACCTAATATGTCAAGGAAATCACTATGAACAACACTGTACTTATATCTCACGAATTCGTCCCTCCATCGATATGATTCATACCATAGAGAAGAAATGGTACGATACCCTCAGGCAATTTAGAAGGTACAGCACCCCTTGACCAGCAACCCCACACCCACATGGGCGTGATGGGAAAAAAAGGATGACACACCAACCAAGCATTACCCAAGTCAAGCCTAGGAAAACATGCGGACTATGCGACCTGAAAGACCACTGGGTCAATCGGTGTAGAGAATTGAATCCCCTTGCAAATAGTTTTTGCATAGTCTCTTCTCTCCCTTAGAAACTTCTTTCTAACCAAGAGAATATCACACGTACCTATTGTCAAATTTTTTTGAACTTTCACCATATGATTAAATGTGTGCATCTCCCCAAGCTAAGAGTAGCAAGAGCAGCGTTGATTCTACCCAAAGAGTTA
Organism: Pinus albicaulis; assembly: GCA_034641835.2. Lineage (NCBI taxonomy): Eukaryota > Viridiplantae > Streptophyta > Pinopsida > Pinales > Pinaceae > Pinus > Pinus albicaulis. Next base: position 1,256,919,501 of record CM076584.1, read on the forward strand.
GACACACCCAGGCCAACAATACAGAAATGGAAGAAGAAGACCTCCTCTTCTACAATAGATCCTTTCCAAGCATCCACATCAGGGACAATGAGTAGCGTTTATTGCCATACAATCTACTTCATTGGCACAGTGATACCATGCACTATCTACATTGGCCAAAATCACGCACCAGAGGTATGCCTGCTAATGGAAACATTTAGGCACCTCGGCAATAGGCACAATTTCCACCCATAGGAAATTGAGCATCCTAGCGGGGAACCCAAACTTGCGCTTGCGCAAACTCCCATCACAGAGATTCTTTCCCCACCGAACATTGTCGACACGGTTCACAATATAAAAATTTTATCATCGCATATCGGAAATAGGATTGCAGCTTCCCCCATGTCCCAATATTTCCACCTTATTCTTCTCGTAAAAGGTCAAGGTACCTTGCGCTTTTGCATTGATTTCCACAAGATCCCAATTTTGCATGTCGTTATCGAACTCCTCAATGATACCCAGCCTCTAGAATAGCACCTAGTACAACTAGATCTCATTGACGAAAGTCGACAACAGTCGCTGCAACACAACGAGGCCCATAAAAAAAGGGTAAAAGCATCATTCGATCGCCACATCAAACCTCGCTCATTAACCAAGGGATAACTAGTCCTCCTCTATGATGTTGCAAAAGAAGCCCTATGGCCACGAAAGTTCGAAATCTTATGGAAATGACCCTACATCATCAAGAATTTCCTCTGCTAGGGGGCATACATCTTGACGGAACCGAACGAGACATGCCTCAGCAACCCCGTCAACAGCCTTTACCTCAAGAAATTTTATCCATAAGGGCCAAGATGGCCCTTCCCTAGAATGAACGTACACAAACCCAACCACTTAAAACTTTTGACCAAAATACTTATTACAAAGTGCCGCCATGGATCACCAACCTGAACCTTATTTCAGATTTGCTGATGGAGCATCAAGATGGTCTCAAAGTTTAGCTACAGCTACCTAGGTCATCTATCACCCTAATCGATTGCCACTCTACACAAACGGTGTGTGCATGGGTTCAACAACAAACAATCAAGTAGAATATGATGTCATCATTAGAATTATGTGTGACGCCCTTCATCAGGGCATACGCCATATGCATCTCTACCTTGATTCCCAGTTAGTAGTGTCACAGTTAAACCAAACATTTGAGACAAGAGATACACATCTATTTAGAAAATGTTTGTGTGCAAAATGATTAAGCAGAAGATTTGACTATATTACATTTACACATGTACTAAGGAGTCAAAACCAAACAACTGATCGCATAGCTAACAACATTCTAAACTGGAATGCATCTCGAATAAACCATCATACATAAAAAATAAAAAATATAGGTATCCATTGGCACAACATCATCCATAAACCGAAATAGGTGACACAACATGTAGAGCCACAAAAAATATCTCTCATATATATATGGGTGTATATGTCTAAGTACAAAAAATAGTGTCGCTGACCCATTGGCCAGCCCAAAGATACACAAAAGATCATCAAAAATAAGGGAAGAATCCTCATAATGGGTGCTTTCCCCATGTACAAGTATACTCTATGGCGGTGCCCCCTCAAGAGGGGCACCCGGACCCACAAATGCTCCCGGTATCACCACTGGAGTCGTCGTCACAACCAAGACTGCCACCCGACGTAAAATGGGTCGATAGTTCCTCTCCCGGGCCATCACCATCTCTAGTCAAACCTCCTCAAGATCATCCATAAAACCACGAGAAGGCATCCCCTGGGTCAAGCAGTCCACTCGACCCCAGGCATCATCTAGAACTAATGCACAAGCAGTCATTTCCACATTGGGAGCCTCCGCTGCATCTACATGTGTCGCCTGTTCATCGGCACGAGCTCGCTCGACCGCAGCCTCTACAGCAGCCAAGCTGTTGCCCTCTCCTGAAGGGCCAGCACCACCACCAATTCCTCCATCAGCATCTCCTCCCTACCCTCCTAGAACGCCCCTAGGTCTCCGAAGAGGACCATGGCTGACCAAATGAGCCACAGAGTGACCCACCTTGCCAACATCAGCTAGAGTAAACTATGTCAGTGTCACCAGAAAAACACATAAGCACATATATTTTGAAATAAATTCAGAAAACATAAAAAACATAACTATTGGCCCAGAGCATAACCAGGAGGGAGACCCATCTCTGGATCCCCTCGAAAGTCCATCCCTGCATATGGGAATGGAAAGAACATCTTGGGGTTCACCTCGAACCAGGCCTATGTAGTGGCATTCCAGTAATGCCTCACCATGCCCCCACCACCTCGTGGCATCACCAGAGCCCACCTCGTCATACGAGGCTCCCGTGGCCCCCCAGGAGGCACCACCACCACTGGTCTCAACAGCACTACCCTCTCATACATAATGTTGCACAAAATGCTGGTGTACGCAAACAACTTCGATCCATTGCAGAACTTGTTGAGTTGTGTCACCATCCCGTCATAGAAAAAATGGGCAAAATCATAGAAGTGCCCAGCCCTCAGCCGGCACAAGACTCGAACCTACGAGCTAGATGCATGATGCAGTGCTAACTACCTTGCAAGTCGCACAATCACCACCAGAGCACATTGCTCTGCCAGAGCTATCACTGATGCAATACTGACGCACCCCTCCGTAAGAGGCACCCCACCATAATGATGTCTTCGGAACCTCTCCGAATCCACTCTCCTGGAAGGGAGTCAATACCTTAGCACCTCACCATGAGATAGTAACAAGGTCACAAAATATACATCCATCTCAGGATGAATGACTAGATTCTTCCCACACAACACAAACATGTTGTGCCTCCTACACCAATGTTGGATCAAGTAACGAAGCAATCGGTCCTGCCACCAAATAAGCATGTTTTCCGTGAACTTCAGGAGCCCCCGTTGCGCCAGCTAACGGTGCGCCCCGGCATCAGCAGCTGATGGAGTTCGAAGCTTAGGCAAATCCTTCTCCCTTCACAACAACCTGTCATCCAAACAGGAACCCATCAACAACAGAAAAAAACATAAAAAATAAGCAAAACTCAAAAAAAAGAAATTCCTCGGCCTTTTGCGCACCTATATTTTCCACAGGCATGCTTAATTCACGCCAAAGAAGGGGAACAAAGTGGTTAAATGTGCTTATCCCCGGAAAATGCACATAGAGGGTGCGATTTTTCCCTAATATCCTGCGTAATCTAGGGCAAGAAACACTCATAATCCATACAAACCAAGTATGTATGGACCCCGGCACCATCAGACTGAAAAAATTAAAATATATGACGTCATGGAGGTTACCTAGGCATGATATCACTAATCCCTAGTGCTCAGGCTGACCGTAATGGCAAGAACTACTATGCAGAAGCCTCTGACCTTTCAAGAACTCAAAAAGTACAAATGAATTGAATTAGGGCCATATTCACCTATATATCGCCCTTTTCAAAAAAATTGGACCATAACGAGAGATCAGAAGGTTCGTTCTCCGAACTATAAACTACATCGTGATCAACACTCCATAACAAACATAGGAGATGCCAAATATTCGCACTCCCAAAAAAAAAATTCAGCGTCGACATGTATGCCCTCTCTCATATTATTTTTAAAAAAATATCATGACTTTCAATAAAATTTGTTAAAGAATATGCTTTCACTTGAGGTAGTTGTTTTTGCAGGAAAAGCTCGCAAACCATTCACAACTCCATCCACTGAAAGTTCCAGAGCAGGTATCATTCTACCCCCAGCATGATAGAGTCACAGAATACTCTGAATATCCTAACATCATTTCTCCATCAGAAATCAACCATAGTTTCCACATATCCGACCGTGTTTATCATCACCTCACCCTACACATGATAAACATCCTCGTTGGTCAGTAGAGCCTCCCCTCCCTGGCGCTTATCACCTGCAGTAGACCATATATCACAAAAAAAGTGATGCCATGGCCATACCACTTTATTCGGGGAAGCACGTCATTACCATCCATCCCCCATGCATAAGGTTAAGTTTTGCCATACAAAATAAAACCCCCTTCCCTGACGACTAGGTTGTATAAGTAGATCAAAAGCACACTACCGCGCCTCGCATTTGGCCCATCATACCTCCACCAGCATAATCCCATCTCTGACACTTTTTCAACTGCTTCATCAACCCCACACATGAGGCCAACCAATGGGCCCCCCACCCTCAGCAAAACACCTTCCTCGCAACATCATTGAGTGAACACTTTCATGTTTTAGGGCACCCGTCTTTGTGTTTTGTACAAACCAAACCCCATTATTTTATTCTTTTGGTATGTGTACAAAGACCGCAAATGGTTCACTACGTCCCCCACCCTCTCATTTATCTTTTCTCCCATGGCAGCAATCCCTGAACACCCTTGGTCGGAGTATCACACCCCCACGCACAAGCCACCATGACATTCATAGCCAGTTTCTACCCACCCTTGAAGTCCTACCGACTCCATGGATTTCCCCATCAGAAATAACTATGACTACCACCAAGCTGCTTAGTACACTCTAAAATTGGGCCACTGTATCCCCACCATCAGTTTTCACTCACCCCTTGCCAGCATGCCTATGTTAAACCCATCACATCCAGGTCCCTGACCCCTCATGTCAGCGACCCCTCATTCGGTTGAGGCTTCCTTTTTGTCGATTTCAACACCTATTTTCCAAAAAGGAAGTGGTACCTTGGATTACCCCTCTCCATAAAAGGAGCATCCTCGGGTGGCACTGTGGGTGACATCGTTGTCCATATATGTGATCAATCCTCTTGACATTCGACTACAACAAAAGCTTTCACATCAAGATGGTATTGTACCATACAACCATTGCACTTTGATCAAATTCGTCGAATACCCGTGCCTTCATAAGTGTTTATTTCAGCAATGCTTACACGGGAAGGTCCTATTCAGCACCTATGCAAAGAGTGCATAGCTATATGCCATACCAATTTTACACATATGGGTACACATTCCATCTATTTTCAAAGAAAAAATGCCCCGGAAAGTGTCAGCAGTCATCGCCAGCAACCACCAGATCACTACCATATTAGTGACACAAACATAACATGTATATATCAAAAATATTTGTTTAACTAGCCACAACATCATGAGCATGGGGCATGCCCGCCTCGTAGAAAATTTTGTATATGTATTGTATTATATTTTCTTACAGGGGTCCCATAAGACATGGTCATTCTTCGAACTGGTGCAGGGTGTTTCCAATTCTGAGATTCACACAGTTCTCTCTCTCTACGCATAATATACAGAAAAGAAACTATAATTTATTTCAGCTATACAGTTTTTCCTAGACCTCACACATTAGGGGAGAAATTGCTAACACTGGAAAATTGTACAAGCATAAGATGACATTAACTAATTTCAGGTAGAAGGATTTGAGGGGCTGAGAGACATTAGAGAATCTTGAAATTATTTAAAAAATTTCTAAGGTTTGAGGAAAAATCAAATTTGAGCAAGTCATAAATGCATTTGCGCACATAATCCTTCATGAAGAGCGCCTTTGAGTGCCTTTTGACCCGAAATGTGCGCAATCCTCAGACTGGAAAAAGTAACTTTCCGGGACCAAAAAAAGCACACTCCAGTATACTGATTTCACACTTGAAGCCACCTAAGGATAGCCGCCAAAGCCTCCTTAGAAATCAAGGGAGCACACAATGGAATATTTGTGGCACACAATGGAATCACCCCCCTCTCTTGGGTCACGATCCACAATGTACCAAGAGAGGGAAGGAGGATTTGAATTCTCCTCTATAAGACCACCAAGATATGAAGAACTTGAGAGCACATTTTTATGCTGGCCAGAATTTCCCAAGCAATACCAGCAATGTGTGATTTGGAGCTGAAGATAGAGGGGACTCAATTGTTGGCCATCCAACAAGTTCAGTCCACCATAGTAGAGAGAGGGATACTTTGCACTGAAGCAATCTTGGAAGTAAAAACATCCTTGCATCGGGACATAGAACCCATGTTCTAAGGGCCCTTTGGCAAGAGGGTTAAATTTTCATCCTCATTTCCTTCCAGCACTCAATAAGAGGGGTTGAAGATCCACCGTTTGGATTATTGTAGTTGTTTGAATCTATTCAGAGCTTTTATTTATTTGTTTTAGTTTTAGTTTAGTTTTAGTTTATATATGCATGCTATTTCTCTATCTGGCATGTTTATGATTCTAGCTTGTTCCACTAACTTGCTTGACTCCACTTTTTTTCTCCCTATGACCAATAACTTAAGTGGGTAAACCACACCCCTTAAGTTGGTGTGATTTCATACGTACGTGCACCAAACACACTAACACATTCATTCCCCTATTTTTCCCAATATGTATATAATTATTCCTTAATTTTCAAGACTTCTTCAATTAGTATCCTTAACTCCAATAAGAATAAGCTTACCCACTCCACCAAGCCCTTTGGTAATGTCAAACCACCAATTCTAATGGTCATCTAAGATTCTTGATATAAGCATAATGAGAACCTAAGACTTCTTAGAGAATGCCATTTCCTCAACCTAAGAGTCATTGTTAGTTTAGTTATATATTCTTACTCACATAAAAAATCTATGGAAAATAAGAAATTTATCCCTCACACATAGTTTGTCTGAAGCTCATTGGTTGAGCCTAACCAATATATTCATCCCAACCCTCCATGGCCCTCCATTTAAGAATCCCTACAATTCTTTCCAACCCTAATGTAAATTTCATAATTGGTCAATAACCCCACCATTCCCATAGGATCCTTAAAGTTCTCATAGTTTGAAAGCCATATAAGCATTTTTTTTAGAACTAAGAGATCACCCTATGCCATTATCCTTGTTATGTATCATTTAGCCTACTCATATTAGTCTCACCAGCAAGCATAACCGTAGATTTGTCTGACGGAAATCCAAATGTATTCAACATTCAATAGTATCTCTCTCTCTCTCTCTCTCTCTCTCTCTCTCTCTCTCTCTCTCTCTCTCTCTGTATATATATATAGATAGATAGATAGATAGATAGATAGATAGATATATATAGATAGATAGATAGATAGATATAGATATATAATGCAACATTAAATGAAATTAATGCAAAAAAAACATACAAAAAACGTGTACATGGAATTATAAGTATCATCCATAACTTAATCACATAATTGGGGAGAACATTTCTTATTTAATTATCACCAACTAGTTATATACCTTACATATTCCTTCAATCCATAAACCACACTACTCTATGACACTAAGTAATGGGTCAGCTCTGAGCTAAGGCCATAACACCACAAAGTTGGAGGCTTACCTATATCCTACTGTAACATGTAGTCAATACTATACAAGTTTTGGTCCAAGTATTGACTTCAATAGCATCCCTAACCAGAATCTCACATCCCCCACCATGCACACCCAAGATAGTGCACCCTTTCATTTCCTTTTCATTCCATAAAGTTGTTTTAGTGTGTACCCTTTCACTACTTGTAGTCCATGAGGATACGACACTACTCCTCTTATAATTAAAATTTGATATGGACATGATGTCTCAAAACATTATGGCTCTAGGAGTTCTAGTTTCCTTTGGAATTATCCCAAACACGCTTACAACCCTATAGTGGGAAATTCTACCCACCAATTTCCCTTATATGATCTATAAGTACCCCATATGAGCAAGGGACCTTCTCCATGTGATTATATCAATGTTTTCCATGGTCGTCTTTTAGGTAATATGGATTCGCTAGCTCGTAAAAATAGTTCAATATCGTAGCTTTATCCCACGGCACTAGCCATGAATCCTTTGAGGTGCACTTCTCTTCCTCATACAAATAGCTTCACTTGTAGATAGTATGAGAAAAACGAGATAGGGTTCAATGATTGGAACAAGGGAAGCACCACATTTTCTATCCATATGTGAAACCCTCCAAGTGCCAAATAGAAAACCCTCTTCCCACCACTTGGAGAATTTAACTTAACATGTATTTTCCTAAACTAGGTTTTATGTACCTAAGTCACTTTTGGAATGTCATGTTGTGAAAACTTACTCTTTTCCCTTGGGTTCCATTCCCTATCTTACTTTTCCTCTTATATCATTATATCCCCCATTATTTGTGTCTAACTAGGTTACAATAATTGTATTTTTATTATCCACGAAATTATTTTCCATAATAAAAATACAATTATTGCAGATCTTGTTAGACACAAATCTATTCATCCATGAAATTAAATCTAATTATCCATGAAACAATTTATTAGCCTTAACTGCATAGGAAATTTATTCTCATAGCACATACATAAGTGCACATTCCCAAACAAATGTATTCACATAGGCACACAAGCCCAACAAAACTCATCTCACTAGCCTAATAAAAATATTCATAATATAATACATGGGTATTTTGAGGGTGTTACATTCCCCTCCTTATTTAGGAAATATCCTAAGTGCATTATATACATGTGTAAAATCAAAATAAATGTGGGTATTCCTCACACACATGGCTTCCTTTATCTCCCACATATCATCCTTAGGGATAAAAAAGTTCCATCAAAACTTTACTATCCCTGCGGTATTGTTCCGTATATCCTTAACCTTCCCATTTACGATGAATATTAGTTGTATCTTAAAATTTTCTTTGGTATCCATCTAAATCATATTCCAATAAATCACATTGTTTTCATCAGGAATATACTTTACAATTAAAGAAACATGAAACACATCATCAAAAAAGCATGGATGTCGATAATGTGTGTAGACATGCAATTGAGGTGATGCTTTTTGGGATCTTGAATGTCCCACAAAAATGAATTTCTAGCTTTAAACATTTCCCTAATATCAACAAATTCCTTTTGGATTTTACTTTTAAGAATGCATATTCTCCCACTTTGATCTCCCTTTTTATAAAATGCTTTTCAACATTGATTTTCTTCTTATCTGGAGAAATTTTAAAGCTTTGTTTAACTTTTATCTCTTGCTCCTCCATTTCCTTAAGAAATTTGGCCTGACAATAGCTCTATCTACTAGGTTATCCCAAGTTGTAGGTGTGTTTCATTTTTAACAATATAAAGAATCAAATAATATCATCTTGAGGATGCTTGGTATCATTTTTTATAGAAAAAAAATCTACCAAATGCATGTACTCCTACCATTTTGATGGCTTTTCCATCAGATATATTATGAGCATATCCTCGATCACATAGTTGAATCTTTCAAATTTTCCTTGAGATTTTTGGTGGTAAAGTGTACTGAAGTTCAAGCTAGTTTTAAACCCTATGAAAAACCCTTTCCAAAAATTGGAAGTGAATTTTAGATTCTTATAAGAAAATATTACTTTAGGTACCCCAGGAATTTTGGAAATTTCCCTCAAAAATATCTCTGCAACGTTAGTTGTCTTATGAGTTGACTTTTGTATAATAAATTTAGAAGCTTTAGTGAGTTTTTCTGTGACCACTATAATGATGTATAAAGATACGATATAAGTTAAAGTAGTTTGGCTAGGTTCTTATGGTCAACATTGAATTTTTGGAACTCTAGACATATATATATATATATATATATATATATATATATATATATATATATATACTTGGCCAATAATATTTCATTTTGCAAGCTAATAAAGTATTTCGGTACCCTAGATTCCCAACCTAGGGTACATTTTGCATCTCCATTAATATAACCTTTTTCAACTCCAATGAGTTCATTATGTAAACTATATTTCTATACAGGAGAAGCTCATCCTAACCCTACTTGAAAATATATATACATAGGTTTAAAATATTTTGTTTTAAGCCTTCTATAATTTTCATATATTATTAATCCTTATTTCCTTCCTCTGGAATTATGATTTTCAAATTAGTCTTACCTGCATTGCTGTTTGTAACATGTAACTCATGAATTCTCCTGCTAAGTGCATTTTTTACCCTGTTCTCTTTTCCTTTTATGTACTTGATTTCAAAGTCATATTTATATAGAAATGATCTACACTTAGTTTGTCCCTTTTTCAAAGTTGGTTGTTAAAACAAAATCCTTATTCCACTATGATCTATTTGGAACTTGAGTCACCTATCCATGAGGCAATGTGTCCACATTTTGAGAACATGAAATATGATTTCCAATTCTATATCATGGATATCATAGTTTTTATCCTAATCATTTAGTTTTATGGATTCAAAGAATATCATAATGCCCTTATGTATGAGTACCACTCCTAATATTTTCTTGCATCCATCATTGCACAAAACGAATTTCTTGTCTACATCAACTATGTCTAGAATTGGTGGACTTTTCAAACGAGGATCAAAGTGTTGAAAGGTACTTTCGCAACCAAAATTCTATTTAAATTTTCCACACTTCTTTTTTAAGGAGGTTATTGGGTATGTTATCTTTGAGAACCATTTGATGAAACTTATGTGGTAGCCTACTAACCCCATCAAATATCTAACCTCAGTTACATCTCTAGGTGTTCGCCACTAACTGATAGACTTAATAGTTTTTTAGGTTTATTTTTGTTCCCTTCTCTAAGATGATATGAACTTGAGAACATATATATTATTAATATAAGGAACACATACTTAATTTGGCATTGAATTTTTTAGTTATGCATTAAATTTTTGTTCTCTAAGCACCTCTAGAACCATATTCAAAAGATTCCCATGTTTTCCTTTGATTTAGATTATATAATAATGTCATCTAAAAATACTATAAAGAAAAATTAACTAAGAATTGTGGAAATTTCCCATTCATCAAAAAAATGAAAAATACTACTGCATATGATAAATAAAAAGGAACCATCACAAATTCATAGTTGTAGTGTTCTTCGCCCCCCATTCGGTCAACACCACTCAACAATATTGCATAAATATAATTATATTATCTGTGGAAGTATATAAAACTTGAATCTTCCATAATTATAACCCATGCCTGGAAATTTTAATTATTACAAACAAAAAAAATTACTGAATGTTGTATATATTTGCATTATTCAAATAATTATTTAATCATAGTGGAAATAATCGATACATACATGGCTTACATAATTACATTGACTACTAGATTTATGGTTTATTATCATAAACACATAATAATAGAGAAATACACATAAAATAATGGCATGGAACTGGGAACACTTATCTATATCATAAACAAATAATTGTCTCACTATGGGCTCTCCATGTTCTTCCAAGCCATAGACAATGTGGATCATAATCTTAGCCATTTTTTGCACGATTTTATCACTTCTTAAAGCAACTGAAATGCAGCCATTAATTTTCAACCAGGGTAACTCTTTTTATTTCAAAGGTTTCTCCACTATCTATGTCGATACATGAACAACCAGGGGAAAATGTAAAAATTTCGTTGAACACAATTCCAGGATTCTAAAGAATTATTGCAGAAATGAAATTCACACTTACAAAAATTAAAAATCATGCTGCAAGGATGAAACTCACTCAAAATATTATATATATATATATATGACCAATCATGCTGCAAGAGTAATTGAATATTATATATATGACCAATCCGGTGTAACAACACATAATGAATCTGAAAACAAGTGTGTTTGTACTACAAAATATGCAACAAAAATAAGAAATCCACACCAATATAAATAAATAAATTAATCTACTACTACTGCAATCCTTGCGAAAGAGGAGGGCCCTTCCTCCCTAGAAGGTTGCAAGGCTGGAAAGAAAACTAGTTAAAGATTCAACATGATATTTGTAAAAACATCACCAGATGCATGATGTATTAAAGTAACTGAAGAATACAAGATTAAAATGTCGGTATTGTTCCTTTCTTTTCATCCCATAGTTATGATACTGAGTTCTTTTATAAATTATTTTACAAGCCCCAAAATTAGGGAACAAATCAGTCATGAAATTATCGCGATTCTCATGATGGTCGAATTATAATAAAATAGAAGTTGTTACAAATTGTTTCAATTAAAATACCTAGTATGGTTACACCATATTTGCAATTGTAAATACTCATATATTTATTCAACCATCCTCATATATTTACTTCTCATAGTCTTCAACAGTTGTTATTCAGAATAGACACCACAGTTTTTAGCAGTTTGCGGTGTAGCGGCATCTTCATGGTGTAACAACAACTTCAAGGTGTAACCGCAAACTCAGGGTGTAACAGAAAATGCGGGGTATAACACGAAGTGACAATAAAAACTGTTTACCCATGGTATTTAGTAATTACAACAACGCCTAAAAGAAAAACATCCAAAATATCTCTTCCACAATTTCCCTAGTTAGTCATCCCAAAAAAAGACATTGTTTCATTCAATATTTAACATAAAATGGAATAATAATATGTCATAGAAAATATTGATTTTGTAACTAGGGAGAGTGGCATTGTGTCAAGGATTTCGTAGATTTAATGAATGGAAATGACCAAAAATAGGGAAAAACGTGCGTGGAATATCCTTAAATATTGCACCCAACATCTCCCCCCAACTAAAGCCACTACCTTTCCTCATGGGGATTCTTCAGAATTTTCAGGTTTCCTATCCATGGTAATGTCGGTATGTCGTCGATGCAATTCTCTCAAATCATAAACTTCAGCAGTGTCTTTTTCAACTGACATGTATCCTTGAGTAGACATCAGCTGATGTGACCAGGATTCATCTTCATAACTAAATAGTTGGAAGTGGGGCTGGTAGTCCTCAACTGGAATCCAAATCAAAGGAAACTTGAATTTGAGTCCTATCTAGAAATCTCCCATTTTTTTCACAATTCGTACATACTCAGCTATTCAAGTAATATCTATCACAAAATTGGAGAATGCAAAAGGATCCCTTGCTTATAGTCTTTCACTGCCAACTTCTATTTGTTTCAGACATTTGTTCTACAACATTTTGTCACTATCCTTGTACTCCTTGTTCCCAATTCCTGGAGGACCTTTGTAGTGATCTCTGTGCCTATTTTCCATCATGAAAATAGGCCATTATATCTCTTACAGTATGCAGAACAAACTCTATGTTAAACATTCCTGGAGTAGCTCCTTAAAAACCTATTTATTTGGAGAGGCACTACCCTTATTTGTCTCACTCTCACTGATGCCTCATCTTAAGCCTCGAACAGCACCGAGTGGCGTTGGAATGGAGGTCATACCCACATTGATTGACTTTTGTAAGGTTTTTAAAAATGGAAACAAATATTTTTGATCTAGAAGCTTCGTAGGCGGAGAGCTGGTTGTTTTTTCATGGGGATATGGCCAAAATTCTCCCTTTGGGCTTCTTCTTCCTACAAAAGAGGAACCACCCAAGGAGATAAACCATTTCCCCACCTTAAGTGGATCCATATTCCCTCTCCCTTCAATATAAAATGAACATCCTCCCATACCTATTCTAGTTATAATGGAGATAGAAGAACCACAGAGAGAGAATTGTTGCTAAAGGCATTTAAGGAGAGTTGAGACCTTTGGCCTTTTCGTACCAAGTGGAACTGAGTGCTTTTAGAGACGTGCCTGGATCTGTACCCATTGAAGGAGAGCTTTGACATCAAGGTGCAAGTTGTAATTCCTCCTCTTATATTAATATGATACAACTGATTATTACTTTCCACTCTTGTTCGTGATGTATGATCAGATTTCTAGTATTCCTTGATCAGTTAGATAGATTGTTTATGTAAAATACACATTGTCCTTTCATGTTTTGTGTTGTTTGATCTCTTGTGCAGGTAACTAAGCGTTGGTGACAGTGAGAATCTCACTAAGAAGAGAAAAGGATCAAAAAATTTGAATGAGGAACAACATCAGATCTAGGTAGGCCATCTCCATACAATCTGTGTTCATTTACAATCTAGGAAAGTAGGTGTCAGATCATTCCCTTTGTTACTAAACCCATCCTATAGCTAGAGGGATTATCTCTTTTCGCAGAGAGGATTTTCCTACATAACAACATATGACTAATGATTTTCTTTTTAGCTATGCAGATATATTAAGGAAAAACCCAAAAAATGTTTCCTATAGAGGCCCTTGATTTCTCCACCATGTTAGTGGTACTAATAAACTTTCTAAATTCACGCCTCATCTTAGTAGCCATACCAGGTTCTGATCTTACCCACAGGTTTCCCTTGTCTTTATTTGCAGCAGATGATTTCATGGAAAGATTCCAATAAACTTGGTTTCTCATGAAAGATATGAAACCACGTAATTTCAAATCCCCCATATAGGAGAAAATGTGTACAACCATATGCAAACTAGCATGCTTATCAAATATACCATGTATGAAAAGTTCACATAACAATATGTGCTCATCAAAATCGGATGTGTGAAAAACATTTAGGAAAGTCAACTAAAGTTACTATGATAGGGTTTGTTTCATATATAGACTTCAACTGAAAAGGATAAAATTTCTCCCATAAGAAAATTGGGTAAGACGGAGATGGTGCCTTGCAACCTAAAAGGTTTAAGGTGAGTCTATACATTTTACCTTTTTTCTCAGCCAGTTCATTGACCTCTTTTTCTAGTTGTTGTATGTGTTCTTCCTTCTCCTTCTCAGCTTCCTTTTTTTCCCACTTTATCCATTATGCTGTCAATAATTCTTCAGCTCACTAATCCTTAAGGGTATAAATGGAATTTTCATGTTCTTCCAAGGAATTCCCTCCCTTTTTCAAGGAGAGCACCAATTGTTTCCATTTCTCCAATTATGATATCAACATAAGTATTTTTGAGTACCACTTTGCTTCAAGGTCCCGTGATGTTTCACATACAACAGTAGTAGAGGATGTAACAACATCTCATTTTTCGACTTGTTATGCCTTGAATGATGGTTATTGTGTAGTAGCAACTTCATCAACAATTTCTTGTGGAACAACTCTTATTTTTCTTCCTGAAAAACCTTTGCCTCAATCGTTGGTTCTTGTGTAACAACAACATCGTCGACAGGTTCTTGTGTTTTAGTTTCCAGGTTAAATCCCATGGGATGCTCTGTTTGACCTGTTGGTTCTTCTGTAATAGCAACATCGTCAACAGGTTCTTGTGTATTTTCCTCCCATGGTTATGTTTGAGTTTCTTTCAAGATGGTGTTTGCAACAAAAATTTTATACCATTTTGTTTCCAAACTCCTAGCACATTTTGTACATATAGGGCCCTGCATAGTTACTGCCCCTGCTAGATTATCAGGACCCAAAACCCTTTTTCCATTTTTCTACCCTCTAATTTTTGCTTCAATTCATTGTTTTATGCTTCTAATTCTTTGATTTTAAGCAGCAAAGTTTGTTTTGTATTCTTACTTCGCGAAGGAGTATCCACCTGCTTGGCATGTTTCTCTTTCTTCTTCTTCCTTGCGTATTCATGCTTGCTTGAGTTATTTTTAGATGTTGGTGATGGTTTTGGTCAAGTTCCAACCTTGACCCTCTTATTTATTTTTCTACCACCTATTGTTTTCTCCAATGATATTTTCTTGATTCTGATTCTGGAGGACTCCCCTCGTTCCGTAGCTACCTCAGTTTCTTCTGGAGCGTCAATGAGGTTTCAAATTGTTTTCGAAACGTATTTCTTGTTTTTTTGCTAATGAAATCCTCCCAAATTTTTCCTTCCCACTCTAGGGCTTCCATTATAATTAACTTTATAAGTCCATGATTAGTGATAAAACTTTCCGGGAACGAGGCAACCTTTACCATAGTGGCCATACGCTTCAAATTTTCCAAAAGGAAGTAAGGGAGGTTGATCAATTGTCTGTGACGGAGATGATTCATTAGCAGAAAATGATAGCTAAAAACTATAGTTGCTCATCCTTCACATGTAATATATTTAATTATAAATAAGGCAACATTCTTCCATGGTTG